>VZSC01001925.1:134487-181944 GCA_013398225.1 Steatornis caripensis | reverse complement strand
ATTGATAGCCCTTAAAGAATTGCGTGAGCATGGTTAGATGACACGGCTAAAATTTAAGCAGCCAGTCTGCAGTGGGCATAATGGGAGCCATCACCTAGGGATGCAGGGATTGGAAAATTTGGGGGCAGAGATAGCCCAGATAGCTTCTGGTTCTGGCCCCTTTTCTGGGGAAGGAGAACATGCATGAGAGCGTGGTGCTGGGCAGTGAATGAAACATACTGTTTTTTGTATTTATCGCTTTTTTGTGTCTCAGACGCGTTTTGTAAGCTTGTTCCTTTGTGAGAGGTCTGGAACTCTGTATCATTGAGGAAGGACCGTTTTTCCTTGTTGCTTTTGGATTACTGGAGTCAGATGGGTACATTAGTAGAAATTAGCGTTATTTCCAACAGAAGGAGCAGGACTCTGATTTTTAATGGCTTTGTTTCTTCTGCAGTGAGGCATCAGGCCTGGCCGTTGTCTGGTCTTAACAGCTCTGCTCAGACAAGAAACTGCTTTTGGAGGGAGGAGGAAACAGGACATGATATCATTTAGTGAGGAACAAAAGGATTACCGTTTAATACTGACTGCCAGGAGCTGAATCGCTGTCAATTTTCTTTGAATTACACGGTCTAGCAAATTTTTCTTCAAAGTTAATTTTAGGGTGTTTTAGCATAACTCGGCGACAGTCCCCTTGGGACTAAGGAATCTCAAAGTTCTGGGATTTCTTTGAACTGGGTGAACATTCAACAAAAAGGCAATTTGTCCCTCAGAATATTGTGCTTGGTGAGCAAGGAGTGCAAGTGCTTTGGTGGAGGTGTGTGCTTAAGAGGTGGCTGTTTAAATGGAAGTCAGAACTGGCATAGGCCAGTGCTTGTGTGTGGAGACTACGGGCTCTGTGCGTGTCCGTCACCTAGAACTTTGCCTTAGTATATGCGTGTTTCCTGCATAAAGTATTGCTTTGGTAAATAATAGCCTGTAAAATATGTATAAATCAATACACAATCATTTCTCTGAGTTTTGCTAGTAAAGATACTGTTTCTCTGCAGCGTAGTAGCAATTTATAATTTCTTTACTCTCATTTAGACTTCATAACAGGAATCCTAGCTTTTTGTAGAGCAACCTGGAAGAATAGTTGCGTCAGTCTACAGCTTTACCTTCATTGCTGGAGTCATCGTTCAATCGTACAGATTTATGGTGTTCGCCTCCTGTACGTGCTGTTTCCTCGCATCCTGGAGTCTGCTAGGGAAAGTGAAACGGGCCACAGTGGGCGAAGAAAAGATGGTGCAGTTCAGAAGGGAGATCTTGTGTAGGTTTTGTTCTGTCTGAATGAATGCTGCATGTCAACACAGAGCAGAAACGTAAGTCGAAGCAGTGGGTCTGTTGTATGGGGTTGACTTCAGCCAGATGTCCTAGGTTACCGAAAGTGCAAGCCCTTTATTCCAGAATATTTTCCAGGCTGACAGGACTGATGTGGAAGTGGAGAGAGGTGGAAAATGTAGTCTAAATACCATGTGAGGGTGGCGTTGGATAAGAGGCTTAGATGTGAAGATGGAAAAGAAAAAGGTAGCTCTTGCGGAAGGATGAAACCCTTGCATAGTGTGCTCTTGCAGAGGAATAAACCCTTGTGTAGCATGTTGGAGATGTGAACAATGAAAAAATACTCCTCTTCCTTCTGTTGGAGGAAGAGTGGGATGTCTTCAAAGGCTGTATACACTAATGGAGGGGTGGGGAGGCGGGGAAAGAACTCCACCGTGAAAATGCACCACCTTTCCACTAGTTGGGGATGGATGTTGGACTTGTAGCGACGGGACTGCTGGTGGTGTTTTACTGGTAGAACCAGTTGTTCATCTTCTGTTTCAAAATTTTTTCTTCGCTCTGCTTCCTGGCTTTTTTTGGGGGGGTTCTGGAATTCACAAAGCCCTGTAGAAACTTCTCATGGGTGAAAGCAGGTGCAAAAATGAAAGCTGAGATTTCTGTGGGGACGTGGGAGAAAATAATACCGTGTGCCTTTTGGTGAAACAAAAATGGAGTGGACAGAAGTCTTTAAAAATGCATAAAGAGCAGAGGAAGATGAAGTCCTAATAAAAGTCAGATGAAGACAGCTTTTATGTCTATGAAGAACAGGCTAACAGAAATAGACTGTTTTTATTACAAATACCTCAGCCATTACATAACATTCTAACTAAATGCTAACGAACTAGTCTGTTACAGATTGCAAACGCGTATTAAAGGGAGAAGCTGTGTATCGTTCATATTGTTCATGTTTTTATATATCTGACACTGTCTTGATTAACGGTAAAATTACAGTGCAGAATCAGCATTGTGTATCTTCAATTCAAAGTGTGATGGTGATAAATTTTAACTGAGATCTATTTGAAAATAAGGTGGGCTGCACTTTCAGAGGCTTACAACACCAGAGACAGTAATTGCTGCGCTTTATATTCAGGTCCATCAAATGCACGCAAATAGTGCCTGAAGAACTGTGGCATCATGCCGGTGCCTAGTGACTGAGAGAAGGGGGAACTATTAAATATCTTTTTAAATCAATGTACAGCTGATTCCTAAGTGAAATGGCAGCTTCACTCAATTTTTAGTTAGTTGGTGTATAAGATGTGGCTGATCATGCTCAGAGGTACCGAATGGGTTTTCGTAGTGAAACCAGCAATGGCTGGGTTGCAGATTATTTTGCCACACTGCTTGCTTAAGCTAGCAAATCAAACTTTCTCTGCTTAGAAAAGCAAACCTTTTCAGGCTGTCCTTGTTAAATCATGTAAACAGCTACACCTTGTTTTAAAATCAGTCTTTTGTGGGCATGTGACCTTAATATTCCTAGATTCTAGTGTTTGTAAGTTTTAACTTATACTTTAAAATAATGGCTGTAGACTTCAGTTGTACTTGCAGGAGTAATGGTTTGAGTTATTCTTGGCAAAAGAAACGCTATTTAACTGATCTCAATCTTCAGCTGAGGTGGCAGTGCAGGAACATCTTTGGTTTGTTTGAGAAGCCAATGATTTTTTCCCAATTTAAGACCCGATATGCTTTAGTACTTAATGTATTTCATCTATTTCAAAGTTACCATACATAAGTTACCATACATACATACTGAAGGACCGCAGTCTTTAGATCAACGCATTGATGCTTTTGTTTTGCAAAAAATCATCGTATTTGCAAGGCTTGTATTATAATAGCATTTAGGACAGTCAGCATGTCCTGTAGAAGCGTATCTAGGTGTATATATAGGTGTACAGCAGAAGCGTTTTAGGGAGGAGGAGCAATAACATTTTCTCTTTCTGATGCATGTAAATAGTCTGTAGGAAAGATGCATTAGAGTAAGAAAAACTGGCCTTTGGCTTGTGACATACCTACTTCGTTAATTTGCTGGAGTCACCTTGATTAGGAGATGTTCTTCATGCCACAAGTGAAGCTATCAGCATGGACAGAGCTTTGTCGTACACACTTAGCTTTGCATAGAGAAGAACTTCTTTATAAGTATTTTGATAATCTATCGAGCTTTAATTATTTCCCTACTGTGTCTTGAAAGCAGAGTATCAAGGGATACATGGAATTTATTTTTTATGAGCACAATAAACAGAGAACCAAGAGCAACTGAAGATGTTAAACTTCATCTGTAGCCATTTGGCAGATGCAAGTTAACTTCAGTGGAAAATGGGTTGTGTAATGCTGAAAGGCAGATATATAAAGCTGGGTGTGCTGATAAGGCTTTTCTAATTTAGCTCCTCATCTTTTTTCTTTTTTTTTTAACCAAACATGATTGAATTCAGTCTAAAGCAGAGGGCTGAAGTTGACCCTTAGTGTAGTTAACCAGTGTTGTCCAGGACTGTTGTCAGTGTGTTTTTTGCAGCTGTGTCTCTTACATGCTGAGCATTCTTTCAGTGAAGAAGATGGTCTCTGTTCCAAGAAACTAGCGAGTCATGGGGAAAAACATGTCACCAGATATCCAGAGGATAACACGCAGCAGGTAAAAGAGACTGTGAGCAGCTGTGAGCTCTCAACAAGCTGGACCAGACCAAGGAGCAAATTCTACTGCCTTTGTATGCACGGGAGTGAATTTTTTTAATTGCTGCCAGTGGTGTATTATAAGCTGGTACGTTTGGCAACCCTGGCTCTTGCTATCATGGTAGGAGTATCTTAAAAGCCTTAAAACCAAATATGCTGTAACATCTCTTAATCCAGAGGAGAAATTCTGATTATTTTTGATGTGCGTGACTCAGGTTAGGAATATGGTAGGAGTTACAGGCAACACAGAGTTTGGGTGTTGAGCAAGGTAGGGAGTTTTGAAGGTGGTGACAAGTAGCTTAAGTCTTTATGGACTGATAAAAGTAACTGATTTGAATGGGGTTTTTTCATCATGCTAAGGTTGTACAGAACTCTGTATAAAATTGTTTACTCTGTAGCTTCCTGCTGTTGATGAGTGTACTTCCATCTTTGGCTTGGACCCTTCAATAAGAAAAGTGGCTTGAGAAGAAAAGAAGCTGGAAAAAATAGCTAGAGAAGAGGGAATTCATTTTGGCACATCTGTTCTAAAGAGGAATGGAAACCCTTAAGGATGTAGACCTAGAGTGTTTCTTGTGCACTGCCAAAATATTCTGAAAGAGCTCATGAACAGAAGAGCTTGCCTCAACATTATTACAAAGCAACATCTAACTGATTTCTAAAGTCAAAAACCGTGGATGTAACTATTTATGTTGCTTAAGGACTGATCTATGAATAGGGGCTTTGGAAAACCAAGGTTTTTGTAAAACCTTTTATTTATTTGCAGCTGAGGTCGGGAATACTTTAAAGGCGCGAAAAGGTGTGATATGGAGAGAGATCCACTGCTCAAAGTGAGTTGTGGTCTCTTGGGAAGAATGCTGAAACTACGTGTTACTTGCTCTGTCAAGAACTGTTAATAATGACAGATGGGCTTGGAAATTGTGGTAAAGGAGCAGGAAATAGAAGCCTTGGAAAAGATTCTTTTAGTTACTCACAGCAAGGAATGGCTTTACATTTTTGTCTCTCAATCTGTCCTGCCCTCTTCCTCTGTGCAGTTCAACATGGGGTGGGTGGAAATACACCACCAGTTTAAAAGGCATTGTTTCAGAGTTTGTAATAAAATGCAAGGGCTTTTGCAGTAAGAGTATTGAAACGAAAGAGGAAAATGAAACAATGGAGAGATGGGTAATTTGAAATGGCTGCAACTTCTGCTTATCTGTCAGGAACCTTGTCTGTTGTCATGTACCTATTGATTATCTTTCTTCAACTTCCTAAAAGGCAGCGTGTTGCACCAGACACTGTGACCAGCTTAAGGAGTCAACTGTTGTTCAGCTCAGCTGTTGTTTCTGGTACCTTATCCCAGACAGCCGCCTGCGGAGGAACAAATCCTGAGCACTGTTCAGATTGTGCCTAGAATGAGATCTGCTGAAGTGCAGCTGGAAGGGAACCGCAGCTTGCTAGTACTCGTTAGAAATAAGAGAAAATGTTTAGAAATAAGAGAAAATCCAGTAATTTGTGGAGACTTCTCGCTCATACCTTTTTTTACTGTAGGGTGCAAACAAGTCCGTTTCCTTTATTCTTGCAAATGGTTCCCCAAACCCACCATCATCACCAGTTCCGATTGTTCTTTCTGTGCAGTTGTAGCAAGTGCAGAGAAGTGCCAACCCTTTGAGTATTTTCAGTGCTCTCATTTGAATGGACGTGGGAACACCTGTATGTCATTGGTTGTGTAGCTGCTTCTGCAGCCCTGCTTTTGCTCTCCCCCGTTCTCAGCCTGACAGAAAACCTGCTGTCGGGGATACCGCTAAGGAGCAGACTCGCCCATGCCGCTTTCAGCGTAAGTGTGGACAATGGCTATGCTAGTTTTTTTGCCTTTCCCAGCTTATGCTGGATGGTACGATGCAGTTGAGCAAGAAACGAAGCGGTACTTGTGACAGCACGCTAAGTGCTTTTGCAATTTTTTTAAGGGACTGTTTGTGATCTTTTACAGATGCCTTTACAGAGAGCGACTGTGGTCAGGATAAGCTGACCTAAATTAGTTTAAGAAGCCTAGTGAATAGTTATAACTTTTTCAGATAAAAAAGAATTCCAGTAGGTAAGACAGGTTGCTTTAGTTTTCTGTAGTCGGAGAAAAACACTGCCTACCAACCTACTATTTGAGTCTTGTACTTTGGTAGCAGGTACATGGCTTGTTTGTGCAAGAATTTGCCTTAATTTATTCCCTTACCTTTTTCTCAAATAGGCAGTGATTCAGTTTTGAGAGCTTCGAAGCTTTCTCATTCTTCTAAATAATGGAAATTTCTTAATAAACACTTTTGTGAATCTTAAATAAAAATCTCATTTGTCATCTGCAAGTTGAAAAGCTAATTGGGTGGAAGCACTTACATTGTTCTGTTCTCAGAAGTAGTGAGAATGCATCTCGTTATGATGCTCTCTTTAATTGTATAGAAACTGTTCGTTCTTTTTTTTTTCCCCGGTCATGGCTTCCTTCCAGCACTTTGAAAGTCCTACCACAATTAAAAACTTACAGTTTTAAAAAGTTTCTTAACCAACTGGATGAAACTGGAAAACAAAAAATCCGTCTTGCACAAAAAATTGCTCTAATGCTTAGTGACACAGAAGTAAAGACTTGTACAGCAGTTGTCAGGCTGAAAGAAAGAATAAAATAGCCTGCCTTAAAAGTGAGCTGCAGAGAAGTTTGGGATTGTACATTTTCTGAAATGAATACGGTTTTAGTTGAAATATATTAATTAATCTTGCAAAACATCTAAGTTATTCTAATTTATGCTGGAGGATTATCAGAACATAGCAAGAATAGCTGTGTTGTGTATTAGCTTTATGGTGTGCTAGTTCTGACTTAGGTGTGGCACACGCTGGAATATCTTGAAAACTCCTTTCTGGCAAAGAAGCTGTTTAAATGTTCTTTGAGAACGTGAAAATGGTCTGGTACTTGGAGGGATGCTTCCAATACAGTACAGTTATTAGTAGTTATTAATCTTTGTCATTTCTACTTGAGCTGCGGTGGTGGTATTAAGTTTCTTTCCATTAGTCTGGTTTATGTAAAACAAATGCGTAAATGAGCTAGACGCTCGTGGTGCCAGTGAATGGTGTAGTGTATTTTACATGGTCGCTACACCCTACTGGTGAAATTTTGATCTAGTGACGGTGCTGTTGTCATGTAGACTGTAGTTTTGTCAGGCTGTGGAAGCTTTTCATTCATGTGTCAGTGAGAAACAAGATTCATTTTGCATTGCTGCTTTGTTATGCCTCAACCTAAACCGGGAATTGCTCTGAAAAGAATTGTAACCTCATTCCGCTAGCCTGTCAGTCATCGCTATTTGAGTTTGCTAGCAGGCATACGGTGAACTATTTCTTTAAGCATGAGTCCACATTTACTTCAGTCATCAGTGGGAAGCTATCTGAGACAAATGCAACCTTCCAAAACCATGAATGTAAGGACAGAAGTAAGATATGCTGGATCAGTGTGGAGGTTGGTGTGTTTATACCAAGATCATTCTGGTCTGTTCCAGTAGAGGTGAATGCTGAACCTAATGTGCATTTGGTCTAGTGGCACGTACGGGGTTTCTGATTGTCGTGGTTTTATGGTGCCTGTGATGCATGCAGCTGTAGTGTACAACTTCAGCCTTTAAGTCTGTTCTCTTTATTTGGTTGTATGCAAATTCTATCAGTATATTAGCCTAAAGATCTATCCCTCATGTTGGAAAGAAGTTTGAAAAAAATTACCAATTTTCTAAACGTGGAAGCCAAATTAAAATCACTTTTTGTCTGGATCTTTTAAGCCAGCCATCAATTTTTCTGGTTACACAGAAGATGAGAGACTTAAGGCTGAGTCTGGACATTGCGTGTTCCACTTCTTGAAGATACTTGAATGCTAGACTAAGAATGGGAGAGGAATTTTGTAGGAGTCTTGTGTGCCTAAAGGTCGTGCTGTTGGAGATGGCAGATGTTGGATTTCGAGTTCAGAATTGTCATGATATTCTAAGCAGAATGGCTTGTAGGGAGCTTGTGTATTCCATTTAGTATAAGCTGTATGGTTACTCTTGAATTTACTCAATGGTATTTCAGGTGTTTGGAGGGGAGAGTGTGAGTGGTGGAATGTGGGGGTGCAGTGCTGAGTCTAATGATGTTTAAGATTAGGAAGCTGTAGGCAAGAGTAGAGGCTTTTTTGTTAAAACTGCCCTGCTGATACTTGTACCCTTTTTCAGTAGCTAACTTCTGGTAATTCAGAGAATTACATTCTACTCCCGTTTTCTTTGGAAATTCTGGAAATAATGTTTAATGTGACAAGCAAGGAGTTTTGGAGCTTTAAGTTTATCATCTGTATTTATATTGAAGGTACGAAATACATTGAGGGGAGTTGCTTCATTTGACCTTGTTTAGTACTTGACTTTGATGCTTTTAAAACTCATTTCTATTTTAATTGCAAACTTGTCTTTAAAATTCAAAGCTATTGTCCTTCCTTTACAGAGGATGTAAATTTACTAGAAAACTGACTAGAAAGAGTGAAAACCTTAATGTGAAGACGTAGGAGCGCAGGAGTCCTGAGAAAATGCTCATCCGTTCTGGGAAGACGGGCTGGGGTTGGTTACTAGTTGGTCCTGAACTTCCTTTGTCACCTGTTCACCTGCTGCTGGTTAGTAGGTGTCTGCACTCCAGACCTCATTCACTGCCTGTTGCTTGGGGGCAGCTGGTGCTTTCTTAAGTCTCCTTTTCTGTGGTGATGTGCTGCCTTCTTCCAAAATTTTGTTGGCGGTCTGCAAAGCCCCAGCGCTACCTCTTGGGCCTGTTTGTATCTTACTGGCTACAAAGTAAAAGTTAAGTATGTTTCTGGCTCCTGGTGAGTGTCTGCAGGGTAACAGTGAAACTACCCATCAGGAGTTACTGGCTGCTCTGCTGATTTGAGTCATAGGGTGGGAACTTTAGCTCAAATTGTGCTGTGTAGCAAGTTAATTCCCACTGACCGTAGTGGGAGATAAATGCCTGAACAGATTCGAAGCACATGGCTTTAGTCTGAAAGTTAAACTGAAATTTAATTTCCATCCATCAGCTTCTTCCACTGGGAGAGGTCGTGTCAGTGCTTTGTCCTTCCAGCCTTTTTAGTTAGAAATGAAGCTTGTTGGTGTTTTCTTTGAATCATTTCTTTACTATATTTATTCCACCTGACATTATAAGGATTTAAAGACCTGCATTGGATGTTACCACAGCCAAAAGAATACTTTGTAGGGCTTTGAAGAGAACCCTACTTTTAGTCTCAAGAGAATTCTCTGTGCTTGAGTGTTTGTAAATTTTAACTTAAGTTTTACAACACCGAAGTTTTTTAAAAAATGCTAGGTAGTCATTGTTTTGTAATCTTTTAGTACCTTAACATTTAAAACCTGCTATCTTTGTACATCTTAAACATGAATTTTTGTTCTTTGATAATTTGTAACATGCCTACTGTAGCCAGTGTAACGGTATTTATTTTAAATGTTTCATTGATAGCACTTTGTATATTTTGGATTTGAATCTCCTCTTGGGATGAGACTTTGTTTGTATCTCAAATGTGGAAGAATCTACAGCTGGAAAAGTACTTAAAAGCGTAATTATAAAGCTGAAGCAGGCAGAAGTATTACATCATCTGCGTATACAATAATTGAGAACGGAATAAATTTTTTTAGGGAGATGCCTACTAATTCCAGCATTTTGTTCATAAGAATAGCTGCATTTATGTTTGAGTGCCTCTTTACATTTATCTCCTTCCTTCCTTCTAAAAGGCAGAAGTATAAGAACTTTGTTGATGAACAGCTTCTCTTATACAGTAGAAAGTGGGAGTGAAAATTCGGCCATTGGTGTAAAACATGGAAGAGAGAGAGAGATACATAGACATGGAAGGCATTGAATCCCTGGGTAACAGTGTTGCCTTAGATAATATTAAATAGTATTTGTCAAAATATTGAGCAGCTTTATGTGATACTCTGAATGGAGACATGCAAGAAAAATTATCCTCAAACTAAACAAAATGAAAACTGGCCTTTCTCTTCCCAGAGTTCTTAACTAGCTGTACCGGCATCGTTCTGCCTGTGAGGGGAGGGGACCATAACCTCTCCGTTACCTGTGGCCACTTCAGAAGGAGACTATTTCATTAACAGTACACGTATCAGAAATTGCGTTAGCTAGAAGAAAGAAGCTGTGACACATGAAAATGTTTAGTGCATAGTTTTATGGCCAGTGTGAGTTTATCCTGTCTGTGGTTTTTTGATCCCTTGTTATATGGGCACATGTAAAAATACATGCTGATCGTGATTGATTCTATGGATCGAGCTTCTTTTGGCAGGGCTGTTCCACAGGAATATGATTTCTGTGCCTGTTAAGTTAAATAGTTAAATATATAATAGTTATATATATATATTCAAGTCTGTGGATAGAGACAAATTTGAGGTTTTCATGGTTGCTGTGCTTTTATGTGTGTGTTTTTACTCCAGCCAGCTGCTAACTCATTTTTCCTTTTGCCCTCAAAAATGCACTGGGGGAAAAAAAAAAGGCTAGAACCGACAGATTATTTTAGTCCATGCTAATATTTTTCTGCTGCAGGATGCGTCCTAAAAGTTTATTTTAGAAGTGTTAGTCCGTGCTGTTAGTGCCGTGCTAGGCTTGAGAGACTCCTAATAAAAGTTCCCTGAGATGTCCTGTTGGAAGGCCATATTCTAGAAGACTAGCGTTTCTCACAGAAAGCAACTCAACAAGCTACCTTCTGGTGTTTCTAAGGCAGCAAAAGATTGGCTTGCTCTGTAGATTGCTAGTTTAAACTAACATATGCTTTGTGGTGAAGTTAGTTTCTGTGTAGACTTCTTGTGGGTGGGTAATTCTGGTGGTTTTTCATTGCTTAGCTTAGTAGCTCTATTTAAGACTGTTGTTAGGTGTTTCTTAAAACTGATACAGAGATACTTGTGGATGCTTATTTCTGGCATCCACAGACTGCATTTTTATAAGATGCATCTGTGGGATAATGTCCTAACGTGACTCCCTTCTGCCATGATCTGTTTTCCGTCTGACACACCTGGTTCTGGTAGTGTTTTGGAAGACTTCCTTGGGCTTTAATGGAGAGTCATTTAAAGAATGATAGAACTAGCAAGAAGCTTGCTTTGCTACAGCTTTGTCTCATGACAGAGTGCTTTGGTTCTAAGGAGCAAAACTCATTTTGATTTTCCGTTTGGTGGCAGTTAACAATATTCCTCTATAGATTGTCTAGTGCCTCGGGGATCGGCCTGTTCTACAGTTATTCTCTGAGGTGATGGGTACAGAAGAGGTCACAATTAAAAAGATTTTCTTTTCGTACTCGGCCACCTGCCTTCACAGAATTTCTGGAATCAATGCAATCTCTTTCAAACTCTGCTGAAAACCACAGAGCCCAAAATGTAGAGATGGGGAAGAAAAATGTGGATGGAAACGTGTATTAGCCTGGCTTTTAAGGAAATAACACTTAGTACGGATCTTGTTCAAGAATGAGTTGTGAGGTCTACCCAGAACTCTTTGAAGCTCTGGAGAGCTTCTGTTCTTGTAAGTCATAGAGCCATGTCTGAGGTACGTGAAATAGAAGGCCAAAAGTCCCCGAAATCTTTCCTGCAGTTTTCAGCCTGCTTAGCAACAACCTACTTGATGACAAACACTGCTGCAAATTGCACTTGACGGGGGAGAGGGAAATCCTGACCTTTGAAGCTTTTTTTAATTAGATACTTTGATTTGACAGAGCCTTTTGCTACTGAAGCGTTACTGGAGGGTTTTGATGCTTCTTTTTACGTCATATTAAGCTGACTAGTGCTGAAGCTATTAAGAATTCCTAATAGTGGGATAAATGGCGGAAACGTGTTTGTTTTTTTTAAATAAAAATTGGGCCTGAAAACCTCAGTCTCAGATTGATGCTTTGAGCACTGGAAAGTTGTAACTATAAGGTCATCAGGAAGAGATTGTTAGTGTGTATTGTTTATAAACACAGCCATGTCAGAGAAGTGAAGTCAGTATGTTTGTTATTCCATTTGTTATTTGTGTGCAAACTCCTCTGCACAAAACCATGTATTCAATAATGACATGATGTTTCTGAGTGTTCACTTAAATAACAGGGTTCCTTGATAATGGGTTACAAATAAAGCATGAAGGGGGCTTTTTTAGGTTCCAAGTACGTTGAATCCAGTATCCTATATTTCTCTTTTAAATTGGCTTTATTTTCCTGTAAATGGTCTAAATCAGTGCTTTTTCTGAAGGTCACGCAGGTTTGGGTTTGGGGTTTTTTTTTTCAGAATTTAATGTCTAGCTGCAGATTATGCTTAGCTTTTACAGTTAGGAAGAAAATTCTTCAGCAAAGTTCTGCAGTCTAAATATGCCAGACTTACAGCTGAAATGAAGCCTTTCCTTTCTAGTTGAATTTTTTAATGCCGCGTTAGTTATCGGGTTTTGAGCACAAGGCTTGTTGAGGGATGAGAATTCTCATTTGAAATTAATAACACTGAGTTTGGGAACATCTGCCTCTGATGTCAATCAAGCATGTGTCAAAAAAGCTTCATTTTTTCAGTTGTATTATTTAGTTCCAAAACTTACAGAACCGCATTCTTCAGTGTGCCAGAAACAAAACCCTTCTAAGAAAAGTGGAGTTATGGGAGGATACAAGTGACAAATTTGTATGTGATGTTCTTTGCCCATTAACCGCTTGCTTTAGTGTGCTTAAAATACATTATGAGAAGTCTCTGGGTTTGTTTCTTGTTTTCCATTTTGAGAGAGGTGCAGATGTGTCCCAGATATGAATAAACTTTCATGTAATGTTTTTTATGATGTTTCCCACTTCACAGATGGGCATTTGAGGCACTGGGAGTAAGAAATCTTCAGCAAGTTTGAGTGAATGGTGTGCTTTGCCTTAAGTCATTCCAGCTCATCCTTCTCCAAATTTAGCTGAAATGTAGCCTTTGGAGCGGAGATGGCAGGGACTAGACAGAAATTCTAGCTGTGTTAAACAAGAAATGTGGGAATTATTCTAGTATTTACTTAATGTTTTTAAGACTTCGAAGTCCAGGGAAGCTGCTGTACAAGTTACCTGTCCAAACTGATTGTGTGTTTGTAGGCTAAATAAGCGTGGGGTGTGGGATTTAAGAAGACAGGGCTGCATAAAAGCTAACTGTAATACTGCTGAAGAAATCTCTTGACATGCGTTAACTTGTGTAAAAAAAAAAAAAAAACCACAGACCTTCTTTTGTCTAGAGGTTTACAAATACAGCATATAAAATAGAAGTCTAGAGAGTTTGTCACGCAGTTGTCTGTTTACATCAGCTTGGATGGAATGTCTGAAAAATACAGGGAATAATAATCTTTCTCCTGAAGGTGAGGAATGGTGTATGCTGTGCCTCGAATGTATACAGAAACATGGATTGGAAGACGGTAACATAGAGAATACAGTTATTTCCCGTGGCAGTAGTAAGAGTTGATCTGCCCCTGCCAAAAGCTGTGCATAAAGAAGCCAGGTTTCTACCTGAACCTTTACAGAAGTCTCTTCCCCTTTCCATGCCTCTGTACTTATTCACAGAGACAACAAACTATCGTAGCTTACACACAATGCTTTTCTGTTCTTGCGTGTATGCAGAACTGTTTTTTCATATGCATGGTAGAACTACGAAATACTGAAATGGACGTGGTGGGAGATCAGATGAGAATTGCTAAGTTGTTAGATGTTTTAAACTTCTTACCACTCCAGTCCTCAAGTGACCTCAAAATACGTTGTTCTTCCTTATTTAATCACATAAGAACTTTTTTCTGAAGTGGAGGTAAGATCTTTTCTAGTCTGCGGTTGTCCTAATGGAACACTGTGCAAAGGTTCCAGGTGTATGAACTAGTATAATTAAATTTTAAACAAGTCGTTTTGGCCAATTCTGAGATGATAGGGAGGGCTGAGAACTTAGTGGAAGAGGTCTGTGTGTTGTGTACGGGGTTTTTTGTTTGCTGGGGTTTTATTATTATTTTAAAAGTATGATTCTGTGGTCCAGAATATACTGCATTCTGTTTGCTCTTCTACCAACTATAAGTATCTAAGAGGGACAAGTAAATATTCCTTAACAGAGACCAGGTTACCTAGAATTTGTGGCAGCTACCTAATGTGCTAGTTTCTGTGCACATGCTTGTGAGTTCATTGCAGGACCTAAATAAGCCAACCAGTTGCAGTCTGAAAAATAGTCTGGTACACAAATTACAGTAATAGTTTTAACCTTAAAATCTTCAGGCCACAGTGAAAGTCAGTTAACTCATTTGATAACATGGCAGAGCGGCTTTTGCTCTAGAGTTTTGGTAACATTGTGCATTCTCTGATTATGCGTAATAGTAACTGTAGTCATTCATCATGAACCACTGACTTGCTTAAATTTCTTAATAGTGCGGTGAATCCTGCCAGCTGCTGTTACTGCTTGTACTGTTGCCTGTCCTGTTTGGTATCATATTAGCTATTTAATTTTGGTAAGTAGTTCTGACATCTTTTATGTGTTGCCGCTGTTCAGAGGTATACAGCTGTCTCACATCCTTACTCATACGACAGTGAGTCTAAACCTGGCAGACAGTACCACTTTACGTTTAAGGATTTGACTAATAGAGTTCAGACTTCAGACAGCTACCTTACTGATAATAAGAGAGGTAAGTACTAGAGCAAACTAGGAGTCACTTGGTGAGTCTAGTACTTGCCCACCTATTGTATGCACTAATTAAACATGTCCTGTGTTAAAATACCTTGTAGGTGATGAGGAGGAGGGAATGATTCCAATGCTCCTGTATAGGAATGTAGCATACACGGGTAAAGTTTGAGTGAAAAGGCAAAGATCATAGAGCTGGATACAGCCAACATTTTATTTCAGATGGCTCGAAACCATGCAATTACCTCTTCATAACTATTGTTAGATGGCACTGGGTGCTTGTTTAATGTGTGACCTGGCAGGTATGTTTGTAGAGGGCCAGGTGGGCTCTTCAAAGGGAGTATTTGTCATCCCTGGCTTGAGTACCTGGTCTAAAAATTTTGCAAGTATTGAGTATATTGACAGGTGTCATTAAAAGAGCCTGTTTTGTAGTGCTTGGTTTAGTTTCTGCGAGTCAGGTTACTGAGGAATGTGCAGTTTTAATCAATTTGAAGTACTCTGTTTATTCGTAGTGTGACTTTGGGAAAAACTTGTCAAACAGTATGCATTTTAATACTTGAAAAGACATAGAGCTCAGCTGTAATGAGCAGACCAGTTTTTGTAAATTTGAGATCAAAACGCATTATTGGGAAACGTGATTGCTGCCTCCTGTTTTTTAAGCTATCCAAATGTTCTAGAAAGAACAGTTGTTACAACTAAGGTTTGTCCCAGTATGAATTCTGTATTCCTCTGTAAAGAAGAGAAGAGTTATGATTAAGATTTTCCACGTGTGATCTCTACCAGAGGTACAGGCTTTGGAAAGTATGAGAAAACTTCAACATTACCGTAAACCATCCTCAGATTACCTTCTGCTCTGCCTGCATCTGTTAGGGCTTCGCTGCTTCTGTGAATGGGGGGCAATAAATGACCCGAGTCATCTTTTTTTTTCCTACAGATTATTCACCATTGTGAAGCTACTGGTTTACAAAAGCTGGGGCTGGGATGAGTCTTGGGCTGAAAATGAAAGCTCTGTGTGTGTTCTCACTCGAAAGTGTGTGCGAGCATAGCAAGTATCAAGTAATTATAGTGTATTACTTGGTACGGTTATGTGCACTCCTGCAAGCTTGTTTGCTGCCCATGCGCTCCTGGTAGTTATCTGCCCAATACCTACTCCTCTGATGCTCCGGGATGGATACGGTGGCCTCTTTATCATAAGTACAAGTCTGGGAGCAGAGAGTAACTGGAGAATTGAAGGGAAAGAATCTGCCAGGTTCTTTCACAGGTGTTTTACTGAACACCTTATGATAAACTGAGTTTTCTCATGAAAGAAGAGGCTAATGCAGGGCCTAATGTCTGATTTAGACTCCAGCTTGATAAACTAGTCTTCCTGGATTCAGGTCTCCAGACTAGCTGAAAGCAGTTGCGTGGCCATGAATAATAATAATGGCAAAGCTTGACATGTTGTTGAATTGCAAATAAGTATTGGGGAGCGCGTGAGCAGTGAATGATTGCTTGAAAACCGCTTGACTCATAGCTCCGAAGATAAGCTTTTCAAAATTCCTGTATCGGGCTGGGTTTGGTTTTTTTCTCGTCCCTGTGCCTGTAATGATGTTTGAGTAGTGAGCTGTGGCTTCCAGTGAAAGCTTGCAGCCTCGCTATGTAGCATTTTGGATAAATAAGGGATGGCCTAACAGCCATGTCTGAGGTCTGTGTTCTGGGTACGTGGTCCGCTTGGTGAGCTGGGTTCAGCCTCCTTCCATCCTGGATGTCCTGGTTTTGGATGATGTGAGGGGTGGCTGTTGGTGTAACATACGCAGTTGAAATAGCCAAATGTTGTAGCCATGCGTGTGGCCCTGTATGAAGTTGAAGACTGTCCCCTTTGCAACAGTCTGCATAGACTGTAGTGGAATAGCATCTACCCTAAATCCTACTGAAGCTGTAACGTCCCAAGGTTATTTGCCATCTTCATTTCTTAAGTGTTGTCGATCATAGCTTGTAAATTGAGGTAGAAGGTGGAGGAGTGATATCAGTGATAATTACCAGCTTATTTTTCTCAAGGCCTGCTATTCTGGGGGAAGGAGCGGGATGACCTGCTCTGTAATTTGCTGTTCCAAGAAGAATAGTGTAACTCTTGGGTTAAGGAATTCTTCAGCCTCCCTGTCTGAACATACTGTGTTGCTAGTTTTGACAAAGAAAACTTCTGACTCAGTATATTTAATTTCTCTAGCTGCTGAGTTCATGATTGTTGTAATTGGAAAAAACCCTGAATTCTGGCAATGCTGGACCACGGTTAATGGTATCTCAGCACTTGGCTGCGTTCATGGGTGAAGTCGTTGAGCTTTACCGGTGGGGAGCTAGCTGCTGGTGGAAACTTTGCATGCCGTTTTTTTGTTTTGCGGTGGGTTTTGTGAGATCATGGACAATATTTACCACTTTTACAAAGTTTGATATTAATGAAATGCTGACCCTCCTGATTTTGTGATGTTGAAGTTGTGGAGCTGGAAACAACTTCAAAATTACATAGTGTTACGTAAGGCTTGGGGTACTTGGGGCTAATGTATTCTGTAACATCTCCAGTGTACTTAAATGAAACAGGTCTAAGAGTGTTAAATAGGCTGTCCCCTTTTGTTTTATGAACTCTGTCTCAAGTATTGGCTTGTATTCAAATTGTTGTACTTCTGTGGTGTTTTTCAGGCAGACTTTGAGGGGTGAGCAGGAGGTACCAGACTCGATGAGTTTCCATCGAAATGTCGGAAAAGTCAGTTCAGAGTACAAAAGCAAAGGATGGAAAAACAAAGTATGCAACACTCAGTCTGTTTAACACTTACAAGGGAAAGTCACTGGAAACTCAGAAAACCACAGGTGAGTAAACTGACTTCAGTTTTGCATTCTGTTTCATCATTACTGTAGTACTAATTAAGAGTGCAAAGTAACGAGCACTTAACCACAGCAAGCATTTTGATTGCTTGATACAACAGTTAAGTGAAAGAATTCTGGAAAACAACCTTGATGACAGTTTCTGGTTAGCTCTAAACAAGAGTATCAGTTCAGGGAGACAGCAGTCTAGTAGGGAGCAGAATATAGGTAAAACTGGTTTATAGCGTCAGTCTCTATTTGTTGTCAGCATGTGACGTGCCATTCCCAGCTGTGCTTCTTACCTGTTTCAGAAAACATTTGCGGTACTGTAAGTGTTCGTTTAACTGGGTGAAACTTAGGCTGATGTTTCAAACTTAGGCATTAGCTTCGTATTGCTTTTTCATACTTGTAGCCTGGAGTAAATGCAATTTGTAGGAACGTTTTTGCAAGAGCAGCACCTGCAAAGTGAAATTAGCAATCCGAAAAAAATGGGCTGGACCCACATGACTATTCCTGGACTCAAGGTGCATTGAACTCCAGAAGGAGCAAGAGAATGATGCTTGACAATGTGTTAAAGGATATTAAGACATCAGCATCATATTTTAAATGGCTCTTCTAGATTTCTGTCACTGAGCATTGTGTATAAAGGCGGGGCCATGTATCTTTTTTAATATCTGGAATAGGCTAAACATAGTGACTCACGATTCAAAAACTACTCGAGTTCTCCCGAGTCGGGTATTTCTAAATCCCCTTTTCTTTAATTAAATTATGAAGAATTTTGGATTTCTAATTCTTGTACTCTTAAATTTTTCTGAGTTTCTTGCAAAACGTTTCTATTGATTTATGTAGCTTTACATGAACACTACCTGCTAAACAGCATTGTTAACTTGCACTTTGTGTTTTGGCGTGCAGTTGCCGCACGCCATGGATTACAGAGTCTTGGAAAAGTTGCTATTTCAAGGAGGATGCCTCCCCCAGCTAACCTGCCCAGTCTCAAAGCAGAGAACAAAGGCAATGACCCTAACGTGAACATTGTGCCTAAAGACGGCACAGGATGGGCTTCGAAACAAGAACAGCATGAAGAAGAAAAGTAAGTGATTGATGGGATCTGGGTTGTTCTGCTGTGCCCTTTCTCTCAAGTTTTCCCGAAGTTAGAGGTGGGCAGGGCCTGGGAAGAAATTGGCTAGACTTGATTGTCCTCAGGATAGTTGCCAGGGAGGAAAGAGCACCACTATTCATTTTTGTGAGGAAGAATCTTGCTGTTAGGGGGGATAGTTTAAAAAAAAAAAAAAACCCAAACCACAAAACCCCACACACTTAAGTTGAAAGCAGTATGCTTATGAATTCCTTATGAGGGGATGAGTGTTTCTTCTAGCTACCTGACGTGGCTACCTCTGTGTAAATTTTGATGGCTGCTTAAAGGAAGTAACTATAGCACGTTTTTGTGAGGGCAGTGTAATCACCTTAAAATTCTCTTGAAACTTTAGGAGGAACCCTTAGGTACACAGCAGCTGAATTAAATAATTTTTGCAAGCTTGTTAGAGAATGCAAAAATCTACTTAATTTAGTGTGATTGTGCTGATGGATGGCAGAGAAAGCTCAGAAAATCTTGGCTTGTGTACATCTGTGTGAATCTCTGCTTCATTTTCCTAGTGGTTCTTAATATTTGCACTTTAATTTGTTAGGTTAGTATGCCATAAATTCTACAGACTTACAAAAATTTTCTGTTGTAAGCTTTACACTGTTGTTTCACACTCCCCCAATACGTGATACAAACAAAATACAAGTGATGGTGATGCACTGCTGTGCACTGTGTTTAATACAGTTTCCCATGCTCAGTATAGTTTCATCGGCCAAGTTTGTTTCGTACTTGTACAGGAGGTCAGCTAAAGAAAATAGAGACTAAAACTTTTCAGTATCTAATTAGGAAGTACTTTAAAAGAAAATTTTTGCCGTTTAAGCTTTAACTAGGATATGATTCTCAGTACAAAAGTAGACATGGGTTTTAAGTGTTTATCTTTGACATGTAAATTGTTCTGAAAAACACTTGAAGATAGAGGCACTGACTGTGTATGTCACTAGCACTTGTGAAAGCAAAAGATTGTTAAAGGTATTCTTCCCCTTCTTGCTGTCCCTTTATTTCTCCTTGTATACTTTCCTACATTTAAATGCCAGGTTTTGACATCTCTCTGAAAAGCTGTTAGGCTTCAGAAGTATAGTGTTGTGTTTAGCTTTTTATTTTAAGCTTATGGAACTACACCTTTACAGTTTTCTGCCCAGTACTTTGTACAGTACTTCAACAACATCTTCCTGTGCTTCAAGGTCACTTGCGCTTTGTCTGGTTAAATCTGGGTTGAGCCAGTAGCTTGTTTGACTAAACCACACTTTATCTGTGTCTTTGCCTTTTCGTAGCCTGCTGCATGTGTTAGAAGTATATTCCAGTAGTTGATGTTGTGTTTAAAAATAAATAGCTGTCCCTTATCTGCAACCGGAAGGTGTTTGTGTTTCTATTTTCATATGCATTATTCTGATAAAGGCATCAAAGACCACATACGGGTAACACTAGTGGGAGGGAGGGATTTGTTCCCAGGAACAGGTACGTATGCCCAGGCCATGAGTAAAGTCTAAATTCAGGCAACGTAATGCATTTGCTCAAGTCTTCAGACCATTTCTGTAGCTGCTACTGTATTTCAACATGCTGATCAATGCTGCAGTTTACAAGTAAAGTGTTTTGGTATTCCTCTCGCAGGTGTTGTGGATAAAGGTAACATCTTGATATCAGCTTCCTTTAGTTTAATTCTTTTCCTCTTGTGTCGTGTTAGAGTTCACATGAGTGAGTTGTTCCCCGTGATTATGAGGTTTTTTTCTGCTGCTTTCCCAAATGGTCGCTCTTTCTGTGGGTATTGCCTTGGTCCCTTTTTCTTGGATAGTGCAGCCTGTTGTGTATTGATTTGAATAAATTCAGCTAGCACCAAGCTGAGTTCTTTCCCTTATCAAATGGTGCACCTATAGGACAGTGTGTGGATAACGCAAATTCTAAGTGGGTGTGGCTTTGAAACAGAGTAGAACTGCAGGAAATAAACTGCTAGCAGCCTCATTCCTTGTTTCACTTCTGGGTGACAGAGTAGAGCCATACAAGTTCTGACTTCCCCAAAGTCTGTTTAGAAGATGTGCGACTGTAAGAAAACGTAACTGACTAGAAACTGGAGACAAGAATTTTCTGGTTTTTTTTAATTCCAGTAGTCTGTGGAAACAAATCAGAATTGCATTCCGTTATCCTTCTGGGAAGCCAGTGTCTTTCCCCTCAGCAGTGATTTTTAATTTATTTTTTTTATTGGTGATGTTTACTTCTAAGTCATTTCTGAGACTACCATGTAGTGCTTTGGGCCGATAGCTACAGAACCCAAATGGAACTGACTTCTCAGTGGCAGTCCTCAGAAATTTCACATTACTTTAGGATCTATTTAAAGCATTTACAATTGTGTATTGTAAGTTAACTGACATGATATTCCACTAGTTACCTCTTTACTGGTGTAATAAAGTGATTCTAGACTACTGGATTTGCCCTGTAATTCCCATTTTATCACAAATGAGTACTACTGAGCTGGAGGTCTTGACTTGTGGACACTAATGCTTTGGAGTCTTGAGTTATCTGAATATATGCAGACTTCAGAAATAGCTACTCTTGCGAGAAGATATACAACATCAATGAATCTGTAATCTAGAAAGGTCTTGAGGAATATGCCTGGTTTTTATATTGGACAAAACGAGTGCTTATGCCTCCGTCTTCATTGTTAAGGTGGTGAAATTGAGTCTTTGTTCTTAGTAGTCTTAAACTTCTGAGCTCCGGTTCATGGTACCCGTATGTTTTTTCATGGCGTCTTTAGCTCTCTTTATTGGTTCATTTTATTTCGTAGTGTCTGACATGGATTTGCCTTCTTTCTCTCAGTTCATGGTAGTCTTTAAGTGCTTTCCTCTTAACTCCTGAGGCAAGAGAACATTATTCCAAATTATTCCCCTCCATGGTTGTAGGTTGACCGTTTTTGATTGTCCAATACACTACTTCAAAAGTTAGAATGCGGTTCATGCCTGGCTGCACTTTCTGCCTGGTCTTTTTCGTTCATTCCTCTCCACTTTGGGAAATCTACTCTTATTAGCTCATTTGTTCCAATTTTTAACTGTTACTATAACAACTCCTTTTAGATAAGATGCAGAAAAGTCGTTATTGGTTCTTCAGCTGTATAGATAACTCACTTCATTGACTTGTTTGTGGTAGTAATCCTGGTGATCTTTTTCTGTGCTCACCCTCTTGCATTCACAAGTGCTTTTCCTCTAATTCCAGACAGCCAGATGTGCCGCAGACACAGCCAAAACCTGCTGTTCCTGCCCCTCCAGAAGCAGCTCCTGTTGCCAAATCATGGGCCAACACCAAACCAGGTGGACAAGACGGTAAGTGATGTTCAAGGTGGAGGGGTTCTCGACTGACCTAGCAGCCTGTGAATGCTGCCATGAGACCCCCAAGCTGTTTGAGCCTTGACCAGGACAGTTGACACCACGAATGCTGTGGAAGCAACTTCCTTGGCCAGCAGGTGAGCCAATCCCCTGTCACTCCAGCAAGCTCCAGCCTGATTTAGCAGCAGGTCTGAGTACCTTTTAAAGGGCTGGCATAGCTGCCTTTTTTGGATTGACAGGGAAGTGGCAGTGATGGTGTAAGATCTTGAATGGCTGTGGTGAGGAGGGAAAATCTCAGTCAGTAGTTATAATGCATACAGTTTTGGCACGACAAGGAGAGCCATGAACAGTTATTGATCATTCTAGTGATAATTTTGGATCATTTTATGCAAAATTTGTGTAGTCCTGCTTCTATTTAAATGTCTGCTACAACAGTACTTTTCCCTTTATTATATAGATTCCTTTGTTATTTTGTTTTCAAAGTGATAGTGTTCAAGTAGGGTTGGGGTTTTTTTCTGGGAAACGCATTAAAGGTGTGTTTTGGGGTTTTTTAAACATAATTGTGTGAAAGGATGGAGAACTGTTTCCATCAGCGTGAATCTTCACTGGAGTGTTTTACAGATGGAAGATCAGAGCTAAATCTTTAGCAGATTTTTTTTAAATTGCTTTTAGAGTGAGAGGTTACTTAGAATTCCTGCATCTCTGTTAATGAAAAATAACCTATGACGTGTTTTACTCCTTAAATTTGACACTTGCAGTCTTTCTGTGGCTATAAAATAGTGTTCTGGCTTCCGAGTAGAAGTGAGCTCTCCTCTGGATAGAGAGAATTGTAAAGCCTGAATTGCATGGAGGTGACTGTGATGGAGTTTAACATCACATATCTAATGATTTTGCCCTTTTTTTGCAGTATTAGAAGTGACAGTTCTAGATTCTCCACTTCTTGCTCTCCTCTCTAATGTTCAGTGTTTCCTTCTTTGTCAAAAATAGGAACTTGCTCCTCCTTAAAGCATTTGCAGGAGTTTTGTAGAATTAACAAAAATGAATTAACACTGATGCAAAGTGATCTGTGTGCCAGCCTTTCTACATAAGCTGATAAGATCATCTCTGTGCCACAGGAAATAGTGATTCAGCTCAGTGGCTTCAAAATGCATTTAACTAATTATTTTGTAGTTACCATGGCAGCTTGTGTGCCAAGCCCAGATGGCACCCTCTTTTCATTCAATCAATGCGGTAGTGGGTTTGCTGTTTCAAGAAGAAATGAAGCATGTGAATTGGCATCAGCTGCTTGCTGTCCCCCTCAGTTTGAAACTCGGGATACACCTGTTGTGCTCATGCCTTCCTGATTTGCAGTTGGCTGGTGGAACTTGTCGTCTTTCCAGATGCCTTGTGTGCTCATTCCAGCAGTCATTCAGCCAGCCGCCTCATGCTCTTGTAAGGCTTCAGTTGAGTGAGGCAAGACTGAATCCTTCTCTGCTGCTGTTGGTGGCCACATAGAAAGGAAGGACTTCTAAAATGTAATGGCAGCATGTGTTTTCAGCTCGGACGTTGGCTCAGGGTTGGGGTTAATTGCTACCACGACATCTTTGAATTCTTTAACTTCTTTCTGAACTGTTGGCTGACATAAATTTCAGGTTGATAATTTAAGCACTGTCAGGCTGATCACTGAAGTTGCTGTTACTTCGCGGCTAAAACGTCGCTGTCACTGTGTAGGTTTGAGCAGAAAACATTTTTCAAGGTTCATAAAACTCATTGCGTGCCACGGGACCTCTGAAGAGGGTCCCTTGCCTGGCGGGCCATCTGGTTACTGTGACTGCAGTTTTCAGTTCCCTTAAACAAGTTGTTGGACGTAGCTGCTTGGGAAAGTCAAGAGTCCAATGTCCATTAACAAAAATGTTAACATGATCTGTAGTAGGTGAAGTTGGAAGAAAGGTTGAAAGATTTCAAGGCAGTTTATAGGCACAGGGATAAATAGTAATGTTTGCTGTTGTGCATTCACAAAGAAAGTACAAAGAGTAAGGAGTTTACCTGTGCCTGACTCTTAATCTTAAAAAAAAAAAAAACCAAAACCACAGAATCCCTGCATTTTGTTGTTATGAAGGATGCTTTCATTAGAGAGAACAGAAGCTTTTCTAGCTGTTAGCTAAAAAAAAAGTTTTGTGGGGATGGGGGGTGGAGCAGTTGGATGGCTTATGTTCAGATCCTTTTTTGTGAGTTTGCCCTATAGTCTGTGTAGCCTAAGACGGTATCTCTTACCGTAGCCAGTAGTAAAGACGGTATGTGAACTGGGCATTATTCAGACTATTGGAATAGAAATCTTTCCTCAGTAAGATTATCAGTGATTTGGTACTAGAATGCTCCTGACCTAATAGTCAATATCCATTATGTGTGTGAAGGGGAAATTGATTCAAAGTAGATGCTAACAAAACCTGCTGAAGAGGAAGACAGTCTACGTATTTGGCCTCCCTACCACGTGCAACAGAAGTCTTAAATTCCAGTCCAGAGTTACGATGTCAAAGGTTTTAGAAATCAAAAGAATACTACAGTTCTGATAGTTTCTCATAATATAAAAGCTGTGGCTTTTGAAGTCCGGAGTAATTGTTGTTAGAACAGTAATTAAGGGCTTTTGCAGTAACATAGCTGCCTTGGGTTGACTACATTGCCGAATCAAATGAGGGAAATCTTTGTCTGGAAGGAGGCGGGGAAAGAAGAAAGTGTTAACAGAGCTGAGGAACTTCAAGTACTACCTGTGTGAAGTCTAGTTCCATGTCCGTTATTGCTCTCTGGTGCTTTTGCATTTTTTTCTAAGCCCCCACAAGTGTGAAAGTTGGCCTAGTAAATGTGAACGCTTTACAAGGACTGCTCTTCGCTTATGTGAATTATGTTACCAGCAGATTGACATGGCTTTAATGTTCACTTTTTAAGTACGATCAGGTTTTTACCGCTTTCTGAGCTGGTTTGACTACCTAAAGTTGTGACTTTGTGAATATCTTACTGTGCAGGCCCAACTATTCCAGTTAATAGTTATTTCCAGCAAGAGTTTCCCAGTCTGCCGGCAGCTGGGGATCAGGAAAAGTCAGGCAAAGAGAAAGATGCAACTGAAGAACCCCATGGATCAGGACCCAACTTGCGACCACAAAGTAAGTATATACCACACATTTTTGTGAAACTGCATGGATTTGTGTGGAACTCACTCCTTACAAGATTCCTTGTGCCCCATACAAAATAAATGGATGAATTGATTGTTTTAATCAACACACTCCTACACTGAAGAAACAGATTTTTGGAGCTTTCTTCCACTATACTGTGATCCTATGTGTGAAAAATAGGGTATTTAACCCTATCCTGCAGTTCACTTTCCATTTTCCCTACCTAGTCAGTACTCCACTTGTGCTCTGAGAAACGTTTGTGTGCACAATACTAGAATTTTCCTTCTTCCAGCTGCTAGATGTCACAACAGCTGAAATATATAAGTAAATCTCCCAATCCTAACTAATTATATAAATCATCATTAGGGTTGTCCCGAAATGCTTAGTAGCCATAAAAGTAGCCTGAAGAATCCTGAGTAGGAAGTGTAATCTACAGGATACCGAAAGAGCGGACTGGGGCTTGAAAGGCTGAGGCATCTTTAGCTCATGGCTGAGGTGCTCTGACTAGCTGAATCCATTTCAGCTGTGGTGGATTAGATCTAGGGACAACAACTGTAAGGGTGCTTTTTTCCACATTTCTCAGAGAAGAAATGTGTATTGCTTCCCCAGATCCTTTTAATGGGGAGGTGTTTGGGGTTGTGCCTGTTGCCAGTGAAAAACAGGGTTCCTTTCTTCCTCAAAAACTTGTTTCTGAGATTTGATGGGCTAAGGATCCTTTCCTGCACTGTAGGCAGCACTGCCTTGTTAGAGGGCTTGGGCTCTCAGGGGACCCTGGATTTGTTTCAGTCAGGTGCTGCAGACCAAGGACATGTGGTTGTTCAGCTCCTCACTTGATTTTGTTGCAAAGAACAAGCTTTCAAGAAATTTGAGAGATGTCTGACACCAAATTAGGAAAATAGCTACATGTGTCTGTTCCAGTCTTCCATGGGCAGTTGTAGTTTTGGTCAGTACTGTACATGCTATATTAAGCCTTTGTTTCAGGTCTGACAGCAGAAAGCTAAATGAACTTGGTGAGTAGTGTCAGGGAGCACAGCTGCTAAAGGGGCAAAGATAAGTGGTAGAAGTTTAATGGATACCTAGGAGCATAGTTTAGTGCTGCTTTTAAAGGGTTTGTGTCCCTAAAAGAGCATTATTTGCAGTGTGGGTTTGTGAATTGCTGATGCCCATGGATCTGAGTAGTGTTGCTAAATTTACTCTTTTTTTTTTTGTACTAACGCATGCTTTATAGGTGAAACTCCTAAAAGAATGGACTGCCTGGCACAAGTGATAGGTCATAAAAATATCTTTTCCTGGCCTTTTTTAGACATTCACACCCAGAAGTACAGCCATCATCGCTTCTATTCCATCCTTGTCAGATACAAGCCAGACTCTGGGTACCTGTTTTCACTTAGAAGTAGAAGGCACTGGTATATGTTATTTTGAGCTGCTTGAGAGTTTCGTGGTAGGACTTTGCTGCTTAAGAAGCTCGGTCTGTTCCTTGACAGCATCTTCACACTGAGTCAACAGTGGCCTACTTAGCACAGCTAAAGCTGTTTTCTGTCCCTGACTATTGTCAGTATCCTTCCTAAATTGCATTGCGCTTTGGAAGGTAGAGTTGGACAACTAGAGCAGTCTATAAATTTAACTCTTCAGGACCGCAGCTGGATGTAGAGCTGAAGAGGATTGGAAAACAGCCTCTTTTTTCAAGTGGCCATTGCTTGTTTCAGCACCAGATGTGAACATCTGTCTGCACAGATCGCTGTGTCACTGAAAACTGGGTAGGAAGGAGATGTTTTTAACCATGCCTCTCTGTAACGCTGTAATATAAAGTCTGTCCTTGTTTTTTCTCCTACTGATTCTGTCCATGCAGATGCTACTAGCTGGAGAGAAGGTGGTAATAAGAGCAACTCCCCCAGTTCTCCAACTGATCAAGAAGCTAAGGCTCTTGGGCAGGAAGATGGTAATGCTACGCCAGCAGAACAAAATGATGTCCAGAAGGCGGCGGAGAAAAGGGATGTGCGGTTACCACAGGTCCCTCAGCCCAAGCTGAATGGCCAGCAGCAACCACCTATCTCATCTCAGTACAGGGCAATGATGCCACCTTATGTAAGTGATGTTTACATGAAAAGCTTTTAAGCGGCAGGGCTTGATTATTGGCTAGTGTGATTTCCTTATGCCCCTTTCTCCTCCCTCCATAGAGCGCTTAGTAGCTCTGCTGGAAGGGTGGGAACACAACCAGCTCCTCAAAGGACGTGGCTACCTGTTGCTGCTACTGCTGCACTGAGTTTGAACTTGTCAGGAGTTGATTAATGCTTGTAATCGCTTCACCTTGGTGGCTTGATGTCACACGTTGTCATTAGGTAGCAGGCTGTCTTGAGCGAGGAGTCTTGTTTTACTTCCATTATGATTTGATGATCTCGGTATGCTTAATGCAAGAACACTTCTTAAAAGATGGCTTCTGTTTTTTAAACCTTTCTTAGATGTTTAATCAGTATCCTAGAATGGCATATCCTCCTTCCATGCAAGGTCCAACAAGATTTCCCAATTCTGAGCTCAGCAGGTAAGAAACCTTACGAGTGTTAGTGTTGTGTGGGTATGAACTCTGAGAGTCATTTGAAAAAAAAAAAAAAAAGAAGAAAAAAATTGTCCTGTGTGTCTTGATTATGATTATACACTGCATGAGAACTGCCACTGGTTAGTCTCACAAGTCTGACTTGTGTGGAGCGGTGCCATGGAGTGGTTTGTGTTTGACAACTCAACTGCAAAACTTGAGGGAATTCTGCACATTACAGGGTTTTTGACTGGGGAGAGCAGGAGCCACTTGGGGACACCTTTGAATTTCAACTAGTATTTTGCCTGTAAAAGGACTCTTCCATTGTTATAATGAAAGTAGTTAATTCCTTGCTCTCAACTTTACTGCTCTCCAATTAAAGTAGAACTATAGTGCGTTATAAAATTAGTTCTCCTCCTCTTCTGTTCTTTCCTCCATAGCTGAGGATGACTGTGCACGTACATGATGAAATAGGGGATGCTATAGGCAGTAGCGTACAAACTTTGACAGTTGATCTGTGGTTAGCATCAGGAAGAGCACAGAACGGCTGAGCCGGGTTACTGGGAGAACTCGAGTATAGGAGTAGGGAGAAGGTACAGCACCTTTGACAGTGGGAAAGCATGAAAAGTATAAAGAAATATTTCAGAGGTGGATAAATTGTTGCTAAGAAGGATTCCAGATCTATGCAGTGTGTTGTTTGAAAGCTGCGAGGCACGTGGCTTTCTACTGTCAACTGACGTTTGGCTTGTTTGTGAAGTGTGCAAGCAAGACTATAGCATCCTTCACTTCCATGAAGAACCATCTGGTGATGTATCAGTAATGATTTGAACTACAGTAGTTGCGCATGTGGGTGACAATTCACATTTGTACTGTATTTGAGAGAACGGTACTGTATGCTTCAAATAATTGTCAGAAAGTTGACCTTTTATCTAGGAATTTTGCTGGATAAATAGTGACAGTGGCCTTTGTTTCTTTTTTTTTCTAGAGGTCCAAGGGGAAGAGGACCGCCTTCATGGTGTTCAGAACCTATCGAGCGCCCATCCATTCTTAGTGCTAGTGAACTTAAAGAACTTGATAAATTTGATAATCTAGATGCTGAGGCCGATGAAGGCTGGGCAGGTAAGAACATCAGATTCATGGTTTCTGTTATTTGTACATTGAATCTTTCTGAAGAATTAATTGAATCTTTGCTTAATGTGTCAGGTGCTCAGAGTGAAGTCGATTACACTGAGCAGTTGAACTTCAGTGATGATGATGAGCAAGGAAGTAGTCAGAAAGAGAAGGAAAGTGGGTGAGTTGGTCTTGCCAATTGGGTGTGAATGCGACTTAATTAGCTTAGCTTTTGGGAAGGTTGAATGAAATAGGTGCAAATACTCATTCCAATAACACTTACTGCATTATGTAATACCGTATTAAATCACATAACTACCTGCAAGACTCCAGTCAGCTGGGCACATAATTGAAATGATTCTTACTGTGAGGAAATTTCACTCTTGATAAACACTGAGGGCGGAAGATGAATCAGTAAATACCTGTGTGGAGTACACCTTCCATTTTTTCTTATTTCTTTGCACATAGCGATGAACAAACACCATCAAAGGATTCCCAGAGTCCTGACAGCCAGAAGGAAACAGAAGAACAGACAACTGCTAAGTCTGCCACCCAGGTTTCCACAGCAGCAACCAAAGGGTCTTATGGCAAAAGCTCTCAGCCTGATCAGGTTTGTGTGTTCTTCTTTTCAGCTCTTCTGGCAACAGCCTCGTCAGGAGAGGTCTGGCTCAGGTGTCTTGCCAAACTGTCAGGTCAATTAAGTTTATGAACATAAGTGAAAGCATTAGCTACTGCTTATCTGAGCTGTGGTAACCGATCGGGTGCTGCTTAGTCAACTTCGCTGCTTCTGGTTGCAAAATAAAAATAGCATGTCTTTTTATCTAGTATGTTCTAATCCACAGTTGTGAGCGGGTGAGAACTCTTGTTACTGTGACTCAACTGAAAGGCTTTAATTCAATACTCTTGTCTGTCCATCCCTGTAAAAGTGAATGAAGCCATTCTGGTGTCCGTTGTGGTTTACAGTGGCACAGAGTAAATAGTGCCCAGTTGACCCACACTTTTTTCCTGGCTTTGGGTTTGAGTTTTTGATGTACGGTGACCCACTTTCTTCAGTGCAACTTAGCAGTAATGTGTTGGCTCACATCTGACATCTCAGGCAGATAGATTTTATACGGTCTACGTAGAATTTATCAGCTCAGCCATTACAGTTTTTGGTTTATCCTTTAGTAGAGGAAGATTGGCAGCCACCTCAGCTTATGCCTCCTTTAGCTGTATTATTTTTTTTCCACAGGAAAAGCTGCTGTTGGCTTTGAAAATTTCCCAGAAATGTTTTCTCTTAACACAAGTAATAATGAAGATGGGGATCTTGAATTGGTTTTCCTTGCACTTTACATATAAAGATCACATTGCTTTCAGGGTTTGATGCTACATAGAATCTGAGGAAAAACAATGCAGTAACATAAACTGTGAAATTTGAATGTGTGGATTTTTAAAGTAGTTGTTTAGCTCTCAGTACATAAAGTGGAAATGTTCTTGCCCATGTTTTGCATGCAAATTTGTATTCTGTCCAGATAGTTCAGTAGGTTTAGTATCTTAACGCAGTAGAAAACAGTAAGTCTAAAATTTGTCAGGCTTGACTGTTGTTATGAGCTTGCTTAACCCTGGTACTGTGTTTGATCCAACAGGATCGGGGTCCAGCACAGCCTTCTATACATGAGAGAGGTGGTCCTGCTCTTCATCCAAAACCTGTTCTACCACCGGTAAGAAAAATTAGAATTGACCTTATTTCCTTGAGTTATGTTCTTTAATGCTGTTGTAGAGGAATGTAGACTAAGAAAAATAGAAATACGCTTCACATAGGGATAAGTCTTTTTTTTAACAAGTAAATTGATCGTAGTGCCTGGGGTCAGTAAGAGTGGGACTCCAGCATAGCCGTGCTGCTAATTGTGTAAAGCAACCCTATCTTGTAAGTGGAATATGAAATGCATGAAAACTTCAAGAGCTTTCAGTTATCCAGCTCCATTCAGGGAACTAGAGAGGACAGGGGCATGGGAACAGTGCTGGAGGGTTGGCTGTCGAGACAGACAGGGAGGTGAAGTCCCGAATGAATTGTTTATGTGGTAGCTTATTACCATTTTTCAACAGTGCTTACTAAAATCTCTCTTATCCTGAGCTACCTTGAATTTCTTTGGCTCCTTGAGGGGCTTCTGTCTGAGATCTGCCTTGAGTCTCTGTGATTTAGAGCAGCCCGTAACCAAATCTAAAAGACGTTTGTCATCTTTGCTGTCACTGTGCCTTGGCGATGGGAGGGAGGAGTGACATGAGCCCAACTGAATCTTTACCTTTCCTTTCTGAGCTCAATTTGCATGAGTCAAAACTGGAGCAGGAAGCTGGGGGGCTTGCTTTTTCTTCCAAATCTTGCTTTCTAAAGGTGCCCTGTAAATACACGCGTTGACAAATGGTTAAAATGTAATACTTCAGCTGGCAGTTGATGTAATACATGTTCAGCTTGACTTTACTGATTTTAATATTGCAGCACCCTCCTCCCCCTGATCGCCAGGTAGGACCTGGAAGGCAGGGGCCCTTTCCCCCAAAACCAGTACCAGATGAAGATGAAATTTGGAAACAGAGGAGAAGACAGCAGTCAGAAATATCTGCCGCAGTTGAGCGAGCCCGTAAGCGGCGAGAAGAGGAAGAAAGAAGAATGGAAGAACAGCGAAAAGCAGCTTGTGCTGAAAAGCTAAAACGGTTAAATGAGAAATTTGGCTGTGTGACAAAACCCTCCCGGGAAGACCCTCTGAAAGAGAGAGAGAGGGAGCGGGAAAGAGAAAGGGAGCGGGAGCGGGAAAAGGAGAGGGAGCGGGAGCGGGAAAAGGAGAGGGAGCGAGAAAAAGAGAGGGAAAGGGAGAAGGAAAAGGAAAAAGAGAGGGAAAGGGAGAAGGAAAAGGAAAAAGAGAGGGAAAGGGAGAAGGAAAAGGAGAAAGAAGAAAAACTGGAGAAGGCAAAAGAGCAAGAAAGGGAGAAAGAGAAAGAAAAGGAGATGGAGAAAGAAGAGAAGGAGAATGAGAAAGACAAAGAGGAGGAGAAACCAGCACATGAGGTTCCTGAGCCTGTAGAACCTGTGGCAACACCTGTAGTAGAAAAACAGGAAAGTGAAACCAGGAATAACAAGGAAGAAAAAGGTACGCTTGCGAACAAGTAGGAGTTGTCTGTCTTAAAGCTGAACCACAGAGCACAGTTGTTATGTAGGAGTCTAATTTGCATACCTGATTAACCTAGTGCATCCAGACCATTTAGTTTCCTGGTACATTACAGCTAACTGTCCTTTGAGCTAGACCTGTTTGCCGAACTCATCAAAATATTAAAGGAAAAACTGAGTTCTTTGAAGAATACAGAAGGAAAAGCAGGCTTTCTTGTTGAAAGAGGGTCAGCGACTCACATTGCTAAAAAGCAATGTAAATTATTTCAGCTATTCTTTCAGCGAGCCTAGAGAAGTAGGCACAAAGAGCACATATTAAAACTTGGTGCACTTTTTGTAGAGGAACTTGAATGTCACAAGAGAACTGTTAGACTGTGCTTAATAAGGTCGTGTTACCCTTTAAAGGGATGCAAGTGATTGTAAAACCAAACCTTGGTTCACAAAAAAGTTGATTCAAATGTGATATGCTAGCATTGATACAGCACTTCTTAAATCACATAATAGTTATAACCTAACCGCCAGTAGTTGATTACCCAGTGTATTTGAGATTAAAAGGGACACGGAGAGATGTATTAACAATTGTTCTGTTTTGAGGGGTGGTTGTTAACTTTTTTTGCCTTTATTGGTTTTGGAAACTAAGACTGCACGGTTAGAGAAGGCAGGCTGTTTCCATTTTAGGACAACATCCTTTATCTGACATTCTGGTGAAATTGCCATAGTCTTAAGATTCACTCTTGTGTCCCACATGTGTTATGTTGTTGGTTTTTTTTTTTCCAGAAGATCAAGCAGTCTTTACCCGACAAGATAGTGGTCGGAACGAGAAAGAGGTTTCACAAGTGACTCATGAGAACGAGCCAGATTCAGGATCTCAGCCTCGTCCTGCTGTTTCCTCAGGCTACTCTAAACAGTTCCAGAAATCATTACCACCAAGATTTCAGAGGCAGCAGGTAATTAGCCAGTTCGTTAAAAGAAGGAAACTTCCTTAAAGAATGATGTCTTCTGCCTCATTCTGAATAAGAACATGAGCATAGGAGTTTCAAAAAGCCTAAGTTATGGGTTTCCAGCTTCCGTAACATCTATGGTATTGGCAGGAATTGCTCTGCATGAAACACTTCTTGTCACTTGCAAGGTATGTTAAGTGGGCAGAAAGCAAGAGAGGCTTTTAAAACCAGGCGTTTTTGCATCACCTGCTGGAAGTAGAGCATTGCCCTGTGGTTGCCTGTGGAACCTGGGGGTCTGATGATCATTGTTTCTGCAGGTTTTTCTTTGAAGGGTGTGACACTCCCAAATGTAGTTTGGACTTGGGTCCTGTGGTCTGAAGAGCTTTATGCTTTAATGACATGCACGAAGTATAGGTTGTTTGGTGTCTGAGCTGAACACCAGCAAAACTGTAGCTACTCTAAATTGTCCAGTCTGGTTTTCTCCCTTTTCGCCTAGTTCATCCTGATGCATGTTTGCACATTAACTTTCAGAATGTTTAGTGTCCTGGAGAGAGCTGTACTTGTTGTTTCCAAGGGTTATTTGAATTCTGCTCGGGTCTTCACCTTAACAGAAAGTCTTGTAATACCGTTTTCTGTTACGCAGGAGCAAATGAAACAGCAGCAGTGGCAGCAACAACAGCAAGGTGTCCTTCCACAGTCTGCTCCCTCACAGCCTTCTAGTGGCCCTGTCCCGCCTCCCCAGCACAGACCCCTTTACCAGCCCATGCAGCCGCATCCTCAGCATTTAGCTTCAATGGGCTTTGATCCACGGTGGCTTATGATGCAGTCTTACATGGACCCACGAATGATGTCAGGGAGGCCTGCAATGGATATGCCTCCTATTCATCCAGGTAAAATCTGGCAGCATTTTTTGACCGTTGAACTTTCTTGGGTTTGAAACAGAAGTCTTTCGCGAACCACGCTATGTATAGTAACAACGAATGGGTGGGTTTTTTAAAAAGAAAACTACGTTGTTTCATTGTTTGAGACAAAATAGATTTTAGTAATACTGGGAAAATAACGGTCATGTGTCGATGTACATGTAAAGTCGCAGCTTTCACATTGCAGGCATGTTAGTGACCGTAAAGGATGTATTCAGAATGTCAGCATAAGCCTTGCTTTGTTACAGGTATTAAAGCTGGCATGAGTTAGTTTGAACAGAGAAAAATAGGGCATTTAGCGTTTGTTTCATTAAACGTTAGCACTTGATACTACATTGCTTATTAAAAAAAAATTTAAATTTTGTTAGATTATGTATTAGCACCTCTAGAGTCTTAATAAATTATGTTTTCAGATTCTTGATGCTAAAAAGTCCTTTTAATTTGTGGAATGGCCATCTGACCTGCAGTTAGGAAAGCTGTTGTGCATAAATAATACAACTGTGGCATGTAATGTAACAGAGATACTTTTCCAGCTAATGAACAAGGGAATGGGTATCCTGAATGAGTGCAAGGAGTGAATGAAGGGAAAAGGCAGGCTAAGCAAAGACAGTGAAAAATGTAGAATTTCTTTAAAATGTTACCAAAAAAAGGACCCAGACTCATTAATAGAGTACAAAAAACCGCCTGTATGTACACTCATCTTGCCTTTTGCCATTCAGATCTTGCAGCAGAAACTTCACAAATTTACAGGTCTGCTTTTGGTAGTCTTGAGGTGGGTTTCTTTGCCAATGTGAAACTTGTTTCAGTCGTTGCACTTAAATCTGTCGCAGGAATTATGCCTCCCAAACCACTGATGAGAAGAGACCAGATAGAAGGATCAGCAACTAGTTCGGATTCATTTGAACATATAGCTCGCTCAGCAAGAGAGCACGCTGTTCCTTTGTCAGAGCCCCGCATGATGTGGGGGTCAGACCCGTACCCCCATGCAGAACCTCAGCAATCTAGTTCTTCTCCCAAAGTGTTGGAAGAGCCTGATGCCTTGAGGTAAGCCTGAGTTACGTACTCCTGTGTGTCACTTCTACAAGCCATACGTATTTACACACTTGACTGCATAACTGACGTTGCAAAACACAGTTTGAACTGAGTTATAGCTGCTCTTCACAAAACTTTAGAAGTTGTGATTGGGGGTGCAGTGTACTTGGCACTGTTGTATAAAACAAAAGATGTGCCTGCTCTGTAGTAGGGTGTGGAAAGACAATTTACCCCTTGTTTAGGATCCTTAGCTTAATTTGACGGATGGTGATTGCCATAATATTTTGAATTTTCAGTTTTGTAGAACACTTCTACAGTGTTGTCCTGTTCTCCCTTCTGCTGTCCATCCTACTCGTAAACATCAGACAGAAGTTCTCTGATACTAGTTTTGAAAGTGATGTGTTAAGTACTAGTGGCGTAAACCGAGGCAGTCACTTTAGACCTTTGTTGCATGATGGTCAGGAAGTCTTCCTTTACATCTTAAAAGTATCAAAAAATTCTTTTTGCTGTACTGCGGTCTGGGTAATGCTTGTGATGTTAGCCTCCTAACTTGGGGGCTCAGTTTAAAATTGCACGTATAGCCATTAACAATAACAGATTCCTATAGCTAATTGACATTTGACTCAACTCTTAATCTGGATAGAATAAAATTTACCTCTACAACCAGCAGCCACTGTGAAAATTAATACCTGTTATTTCCTAGAGCTGACGTTAATCCTTCATAGAAATAGAAAATTATTTAAGGAAATGTTTGAGTGAAATTTTTTTTACCCCACCCTAACATTCTTAATTGCTTGCTGCTTAGGTCTGAGGCGCACTTGGAGCAAGAACGAGTTGCTGTCTCTGCAGCTACTTATCCTGTAGAGCACAACCAGTTGGACTCTCACCCAAAGCCAGACTTTTTCAGAGAATCGGGAGAGGTGGAGGTACAAAAGTTCCCAAGCAGGCCTTTGGAAGATGTACAGCCTCTTCAAGCTGACACACCGAAGGCGGCAGTTAATTTCGAAGGAGTGAATGAGAAAGTTACGCATACCTCTCCAGAAGAATTGGTTCCTGTGGGGGAAAGTCACTCTTCACTAAAGAGAAGCATTTCCCATGGCTCAAGTCAATCTCTAAAATCAGAAGACCAGAGGAATGAGACAGCAACAAATATCTCTAAATTAAGTAACAGACCTGTGGAGACAAAGGAGACGATTGAGAGGCTTGAGATTAAGCCAAAAAAAGAAATTTTGATCAGTAATAGAACATCAGAAGGACCAAAACCTGAAAAAACTTTCAAACCTAAGTCTGAAACAAGATGGGGTCCTAGGCCAGGTTATGGCAGGAGAGACGAAGGTGGTGATAGACCAGTAAGAAGATCGGGTCCTATTAAAAAACCTGTGCTGAGAGATATGAAGGAAGAGCGTGAACAGAGAGAAGAGCGTGAGCAGAGGAAAGAGAAAGAAGGAGAAAAGACAGCTAGTGAAAAACCTAGCAAGTCTGAAAAAAGTGACAAAAAGGAAGCACCTCAAGTGCCACTGCCTCAGGCTGAGCCAGAGACATCTGCCTCCAGCAGCACTCCTCTGGCTAAGAAGGTAACCCAGGATGCTGCTCCAGCACCAGCGAGCCAGGAGAGCAGTCAAACAGAGACTGCAGCTAAAGCTCCGGTTCAGCCACCCATACCTCCAGTCCAGCAGCAGCTACCGGCTGCCCAGCCCGCTGCTCCGCCGCTTCCCCCTGCAGTACAGCAGCAGCCGCCTGCTCAACCGGCAGCACAGCAGCAGCCAAACGTTCAGCAGCCAGCTACTGCAGCGAAGGAGGAAAGGCAGACTGAGAAGGTAGTTAGCAAGGAGGCTGTAGAGAAACCACGCTTAGAAACCAGACCGGTAAAAAGAGAGCCTGGCTTACCGCCTAGGACATACTGGAAAGAGGCTAGGGATAGAGACTGGTTCCCAGATCAGGGATACAGAGGCAGAGGTCGTGGGGAGTATTATTCTAGAGGCCGTAGCTACAGAGGTTCTTATGGAGGACGTGGTCGGGGCAGTAGAGGCCATAATAGAGAGTACCCACACTACAGAGATCCTAAGCCTAGATCAGACCATGTGCCTTCGGGGCCTGTTAGGCAAAGAGAAGAGAGTGAAACTCGTAGTGAGAGTTCTGACTTTGAAGTAATCCCGAAACGGCGGCGACAGCATGGTTCAGAAACTGATTCTGACAGCGAAGTTCATGAAAGCACAAGTGATACGCTGCTTTCGGACAAAGACAGTCTAATCAAAGGCAAGCACCCAAAAAGAGAAGAGAGAGCTGATGCCAAGAAGCCTCCAAAGCCCCTGTCATTCAAACCTGAAAACAGCATCAGAGTAGACAACCGATCCCTAGAAAAAACATACATAAGAGATGATGAGAACAAACACAAACCAGGATTTCTTCCTAAAGGAGAGCCTTCTAGACGAGGCAGAGGGGGAACGTATAGACGTGGTGGCAGGGATCCTGGTGGGCGTCCTCCACGCCCGTCCACAATAAGGAGACCAGCCTACCGAGACAATCAGTGGAACCCTAGGCAAACGGAGATCATTAAACCAGAAGATGGGGAGCCTCCAAGAAGAAATGAACACTATGGTCCTATACCAGTTGATAAAAGACCTCCCAAATTTGAGAGAAAGTTTGATCCAAATAGAGAGAGGCCACGAAGACAAAGGCCTGCTCGGCCTCCAAGGCAAGATAAGCCACCACGCTTTAGGCGCCTAAAAGAAAGAGAGGCTGCATCAAAGATAAATGAGTCAGTAACCAGCTCGTCAGCAAGTGCCACGGTTAGTAATGCAGTTAATGAGTCCTCCAACACTGCCCTGGATGTGTCGGGAAGTAAGACACCAGACCTGTCCAACCAGAATTCTTCAGACCAGGCAAACGAAGAGTGGGAAACAGCCTCAGAAAGCAGCGACTTCAATGAGAGGCGGGAGAGGGATGAGAAGAAAACAGCAGACGTAGCAGCACAGGTGGCTGCAAAGGCAGGAGAAAACGCTGGAGCTCCGAAAAGGGAAATAGCCAAGAGAAGTTTCTCTAGTCAGCGGCCTGGAATAGACCGTCAAAACCGACGTGGCAACAATGGGCCAGCTAAACCGGGGAGGAACTTCTCAGGGCCCAGGAGTGAAAGGCGGAGTGGTCCTCCACCCAGAAGTGGAAAAAGAGGGTGAGTACCAGCTTCTATTAGGAGGCACACATGGTCAGGCTCTTCTGTTGTCCTCATGTCCTTCACAATCAATAAGTAGTTATTTTAGATTTGTAGAATGGTAGAAGAGCGACCGAGACAAACGCATGCACCTGTGGCTGTGTACTTTCTGTGTTTTTTTCTGTTTGTATACAGACTCTTGGAGCATGGAGCTAAGAGCAGACTATTGCATGCACAGTGTTAAAAATGCCTAATTTTAAAAAGTTGCAGTGCTGTTTCTGAGTCAAGCTATGTTTCTCAAGATTTAGATGCAAGCTGAAATGTTAGTGTGAGCAGTTTTTCAGGTAATACATAAACTGCTGCATTGCGTTTTAGATCTATCACCTAACGTAGACCAGCATGTTGAGAAATGCTTGCCATTGAGACTAAACTTTGTTTCTCTATATGCTAAATTTGATTGAAACTTTATAATAATTTAATGTTACTATTTGCCTGCTGTTTCATAGCCAGAGTGCACAGTAGTCTGGTAAGTGGGAGGCAGGACAAGTCATTCTTCATCAAGTGCCTGCCCTGTACTCTAGGACTCTTGTGCTTGTAGGTTGCTGTATTCTAAGTTCAGGTTTTGCCTGGGCTTAAAAGCTTGTGATCAATGCTTTAACATCCAAGTTAAAACTAGCAATAATTCCTCTGGCTAGTCACTTAAAGGTGATGTTGATGCAAAAATTGGGTATTCCAGGTTCTACAGCAAGGTCAGAATGCTGCAAATCTGGCTCTTATGGCTTCGGATAGCTTTTGGCAAGTGAGCTTGTTGAGCAAGCATATTGTACCTTGTTTATATTTGCTCACTTTGCGTACTGTAAGCTTCTGGTTTGGTTTGGGTTAGGTTTGATTTTTTTTTTGTTTTTTTTTTTTTCCCATGGAAGGCTTCACTGCAGTTGAAGTATGCTGAACTGCATACTTGAGCTTTGGTACTTCTAACTATGTAGACCAAGCCAGAGGTGACCTTAAAATTACACATTTTTTTTTTCTTCTTCCTGTGATTCCTTTTGGCAGTGGGGCACTTGATATGTCCCCAAAATAGCTTTTGCTGTTCAGTTTCTTCTCGTCGAGGAGCTGGAAGTAAAAGTCTGGACAAGAAGTTGCACAGTAGACGCTTACAGCCCTGTAATGGGATCTGCATTGGATTGTTAGCTCCTTCCAGAGTGTTCTCTGTGGCTGGTCATTAATTTTCTCAATTTCTTTCTGTTCTAGGCCGTTTGAAGAGCAGACAGCAACTGTGCCTGGTGTTGATCCCACCAACAGCAACTCTTTACATCAAGAAGAGGGAGGTGTTGCTGCTGCAGGACAAAAGAGCACCAAGGATGCGAGTGGCAAAAAGAGAGAAGAACCTAAGGCTGGTCCAAAGAAGCCTAAGGAAAAAGTGGATGCCTTGTCTCAATTTGATCTTAATAATTACGCAAGTATGTATTGGTAATATGCTAACAAGAATTTATAATCCTGTTAGCTTTGCTAGATGCTAGAGCTAGATGTTTGAAAACTTAGGAGAGGTGATTTTTTTTTAACACCAGAATAGTTGTGTACTTGAGTATTGCTACTTTTGTCATACCTAGTTAACAACATGTGTGCCTCTGAAAGGTGGCAGATCTCATTGTGTATTTTTATATAGAGATAAGAGCAATTTTTTTCTATCGTGTAATCTTAACTCTGTCATTGAGACCATTTTCTTCCACGCTCTAGCCTTCGTAAGCAGAGGCAGTGGATATCACTGATAAGCTTACAGCTAATATCCAGGAAGGCTGTTCATTATTCATTATTATGTGTGTTAGCTCGTATTTCCTGGAGAGTCTGGTACAGGAACCTCCAGTTTTTCAGTTCTTCAAGACCTTGTCTTCAAGCTCAACAGCAATGTACTTGGCAAGCAGAAGCTTACCTTTAACGAGGGCCACCATCTGTGTGTCTGGAGAAACAGCTTCCACTCTAAAGCAAATCTTAGCTTGGTGCGCTGCCCCTGAAGCTGTTGAGACAGCAGCGTCCATACCTTTCCTTTTTCTATAGGTGTTGTGATCATTGATGATCACCCTGAAGTGACAGTAGTTGAAGACTCCCAATCTAACTTGAATGATGATGGTTTCACAGAAGTGGTGTCTAAGAAGCAACAAAAACGCTTGCAAGATGAAGAGCGCAGAAAGAAGGAAGAACAAACAGTGCAGGTACAAGACCAGCATTTATAGTGGGAAAGAGCTCCTTGCGGTACTGGGAATGTAATGGAAGCGTGCAGAATCTTCCTTCCAAAGAAACTACGTTTTCACCTTATAAATATAGCTAGTTGTATTAATGCTAAGTTCTTCAGAATTAGTAAATTAAATTAATATTCACTTAGTTATCATAGAATTCTGTACTTCCTGATTGGGCACTGTCAGGCAGGTGGAACTGGCAAACTGAAAACACTGTTTTTCATACTGTGATAAAAAAATTATCCTATTGCTTGTATATCAGTTGATTCCAAGAGGAAAACCAATGAGAAATCACTGTTCCTGTGGTTAGATACCCCTAAAAACTAAACTTCGTTAAGACAGGGTTAATCAGTTTGATTTTTGGCTGTTACACAATGTACCATTGGTGTCCATGCAGACTGTCAGCTGTAAGAACAAAATTGGCTTCTGCTTACAGGTTTGGACCAAAAAAGGATCAAGCGAAAAAGGCCGAGGTCAGAATTCCAAGCTCCCACCCAGATTTGCCAAAAAGCAGCAGCAGCAACAGGCAGCAGCCGCAGCTGCGCAGCAGGCACAAGCACAGGCGCAAGCCCAGGCTCAGCCTCCGTGTACGACGCAGTCTCCAGGTCAGCCCCAGGCCTCTGTTCAGCCACCAAACCAGGCTGCAGGAGGGACAGCCAGCACAGAATACACCGTGTCAGGCAAAGTTCTGCAAAACACCCAGGCCCACAATGGTCTGGGAACTGAATTATGGGAAAACAAGGTGCCTCCTACAGCGGTTCTAAATGAAATCTCCAAAAAATGTAAGTGATGTCTTCTGCATTTGGGGCGGGGGCAAGCACTGTGGTTAGAGTTAGTGTTTGCCAGTTAGAGAATGATGTCTCGTTTCTGCCTGCACGCGTATTTTGCACAGGGAAGAGGGCAGCATTCCCAAGTGCAGTGCTGTAGCTTACGAATACCTCTGAAAAGATTTTGCTGTACAATATTACTCAGTATTTTATGTTGTTGTCACGTTCTTCATTCACTGTGAATGAGCGGCTGTCACTCCCATCCGGAATCTGTTTTGTGAGGCTTGATCATGCTTCCAAACATGATTATTGCCCCACTTGAAAGCAGCTAAACAGGTGGCATGTTGTTAACTGCTGTTTAGGTTAACAATTTCTTACCCAAAGCATATTTAATCAAGACATCTATAATTTAATTCTCAGTGAATTGATAACTTTAGTCGAATGCATTTAGCAAAACCAAGGGGGGGTTTAACTCTCTTTTCTTAATTGTCAGTGGGACCCATTAGCCCACCTCAGCCGCCTTCGGTCAGTGCTTGGAACAAGCCTTTGACATCTTTTGGTTCAGCTCCATCTCCAGAGGTAAGAATGAAGGGAAGAAGAGTAGCTGTACGTGAAGCTTACCCAAATTATATCCCATTAGGATTGGGTACAGGTTATCCATTTATTCGGACGTGCACATACTTAAATTACTATGTGTAGAATTCCATGCAGTCAGGAGATGGTACAGGAACTCGGGATACGAGCTAGTGCTTTCATGATTGCAGCATGGAGAAGCTGTTCTGTTAATAAAAACTCAGCCATTCACAGATTCTATTGATAGCTCTTATTCAGTGCATTCTTAAAGTAAAAATATTGCCTAGTTTGCATGTGAGCATGTGCATACAGTTCAGTAACGTAGACAGAAACAGAATGTCTGCAAGGAACTAAATGTTTTTTGTGTCTCTTCTTAAATCAAAGATACAAAAAACAGTAGGTGCTTTCTAACTATATTAGCTCTACTCATGCAGTGGAATTTGCGTAGCCCTAAATTTTGGGTTTAAAGTTCTGTGGTTTTGTTTTCTTGGGCTTTTTTGGTCTTGACTTTATTGTTTTAAACTGTAAGAACATGACTTAACTTTTCTTAGGAGACAATTTTAACTGCATAAGGAAATCAGGAAATATCTTTCAGTTTCTTACTGTTCCTCTTGAATGGAACATTAATTTTTGAACTTTCAGGAGAATGTTGTGAACTTGGATCTGGACATTTTGATACTGCACTTGTCCCTCTCCCTCTTCTCTACCAGTTCATCATCTTGATTTTGTTTACATATTTCTACACTGCTTTTTTTTCCTTGCTCTTGAGCTTGTATAAACAGTAGGAACTTGAGGAGAAGGAGGTGTACATTCATATATTTTTTACTTTCGCAAATCTGTTGCAGTCACAAATAATGCTTTTGCTGGCAAAAGGTAAAATGTACCCTTAGTGGTTTTCAGCTGAGCATATTTTGTCCTCTTTTCTGAACCAGTGGCATTGCAGTGATCTACAAATATTTTGAAATGCAATAAATGTTTCCCTGTTAACTAGGGGGCAAAGCCTGGGCAAGAAGGTGGAGTCGATCTTGGTATAGAAACTATTCAGTTTGGAGCCCCAGCTTCCAGTGGCAGTGACAATGAAGTTGGCCCTGTGCTTTCCGAGAAGTCCACTGACAAGCTACCAGAACCAAAAGAGCAAAGACAGAAGCAGCCTCGGGCTGGGCCGATCAAAGCACAAAAGGTAAAAGGTCATGTCTTCAGTACAAACTTTGAAACCTAAAGAAGTTCAGCGAAAAAAGGTTACAAATAATGGAATAGAACACTCATTCAGTTAGGACTAGACCTGTAGAAGTTGCCTGCCCCTTCTATATTTCCTAGAACAATCAACGAGTTGTTCTTGGAGAGATCGGGAATTCAGTTTAAGAATCAAGCGTAAATAAACAGCATCCTAGCCCAGCAGTGGGATTATGGATTCGCGATAGCTTTATTGGGAGACTGTGGATGTGGTGGAGAGTTTGGGTTTTGTTTTCTAGTTTGGGAGTTTTGGTTTCCTCTTAAGCTTCCTTCGTTCAAGCTTTGAGAGCTGTTTTGAAGCAAGTACTCTGTTTCTGCCCTGGCTATATCCCCGGTTTCAGTAGTTCTTCCTGCCACCGTGTCTGCCTTGCCCCCCTCTAAATGAAGCATGGTGCCCTCCTTAGTTTTATAGCCAGGTTACTAAGATGAGTAATACATCAAGTTGCAGGAAAAGTGTTTTGAGGAGAGGAGGAATGTTAGAGCCACTAATTTGAAGTCTGAAATTCAAATGCACAGATGTCTGGATAATGAGATTTTTTGTAACTAATCTGGGAAGACTAGATAGGTAATCAAACTTATCTCACTTTAAAAAAAAAATGTATATCCTATGCCCTCCAAAGATGTAGGGGTTCCATTCAATCATCGTCATCTTGTATCTCCTTTGTTAACATTCATAAGGACTAATACTTTCTCCTCCTGTCATTTAAATTACATTTAATGATCTTTCACATTAATGTAATGTACTTTGCTGCTATTTCTACCACCAATACATACTTATCTGTGCATCGCTAGCACTCAGCTTCTTATTCCCAGAAAGAGATTATTGTAGCAGATAAACTTGGCTGGTGACTTTACGTAACCAGCTGTTTCAGTCCCTCTTGATGTCTGAGATTTGGCAGTGGTCTTGATGCAGTTAAAGCCCTTTTGTCTTGCTAGAAGACCAGGTGTTTGTGTTTGCGCTTTTTTTCCCCCAAAAAAAGGCTGAAATCTGAAAGTGCATTCACGTGTAGAATGAATTTAACTTCTGCTACGTGAGACACTCAGTGGGTATGCTGCAGTTCGTGGGTTTTACTGCAAAATGTAAAACCCGTACAGCAGAGAAATATGCAGTAGTTAATACTGCTGGTGAATTGTAGTAACCCAGCACATTCAAACCCCCTATCTCAGATGTACTAGCAGCATGCCTAAAACTGCTCCCGTGAAATCACTTAAACTGAACTCCAAAGTTAAATAAATTTATAGAGAGAGTCTACTGTACACTGTGTAGAAAGTTGCTTTTTTGTCTGCATGGTTACAGCTGTCAAGACTCCTGTAGATTTTGTCGAAAGACAAATTCATTGGAGATGAACATTTTTATGCACTCGTCTGAATGAGAGGGCTGTAATCCTTTAACAGTCTTGATGACAGAAAAGCCCCAACAAACAATCAGTTCCTACGCACCCACCACCCCCGTGGTGATATTGTTTGCTATGAAGCCTAAATACAAACTTATGTTCAGGATTGAAGGTTAGTATTGTTTAACTACTACAGGCAACGTAAAAGGACCATACTTGAAACAAAGGAATTTACCTTTCCAAGTGTGACCTTAAAGTGTCTGGAGGAATTTCTGCCTCTGTAAACTGTTAAAGCGAAAAATATTTGGGGTGAAGTGGGTCTGATGTTCCCAATTGCTGCATTGCAGAGCTCAGGCATCTGCTTCTAGTGTTGTTTTCTTCCTTCCCTCTGAAAACTAGTCTCTGCCGGCATCCTGAGGGTACCAAATACCTTTGGGAAACCCCACCCTCCCCAAAGGCATTGCATTGTAAAGAGTCTTCATCTACTCCTAAAACAGCTGGTTTGTATTTATAGAGACAATACCAGCAGCTTCTGTCTTTCCACTATCAAAGCTTACGGAATAGGATTTCAAGTTCTGCCTTTAAGGAATTTTTATGCTGCTTTATAGTGGAATGGGCTGAGTAGCCCCAGCCGGAAAGGATATGGCTGTTTCAGCAGTAGAGCATTCAGGTTCCCTGAGGCCCTTCATTCTGCTTTAATTCAGCTGCACAAAAAAGGAGCGACTGAATTGCTGCACTTATTCCAGCCATGGTGTCTGCAATATAAGGCAACGCTTGCACGTAGGTGTTTTTACTGGATATCCCCTTAGTGCTCAGTTCCTAGGATGCTGCCAACATCCATACATCGAGAGATCTTCAGATGAGCGCAGAGTCTTTTGTTCTGGTTTCCTGGGGCCCTGTAAAATCCCAGTTCTCTAATAATTAAAATAACCTGTATGTATACAAAGTCTTGTGGCTTCTATTCTTTTTTGTGCTTTTCTTGTAAGGAGATTCAAGCTGGCTTTCTTCTGTAGGTTTTAACTAGATCTTATTTTAGTTTAACTCTGCCACTTCACAAAGAACATGTATTGCTTGAAGGCAGTGGTTTAGATTACTAATGTTCAAAATGAGTGCATTTCATATATGTGTCACTAACTTAGTCCCAGATGATTTATCTGTTAGAAAATGCTTCCCCTTCAGGAATGCTTTGTTAGATTTAAACAAAATGATTTTAAGCATGTTAGAATATTCTTGTGGTATAGGACATGGAGGGGAAGACATAACTGACAAGTTAACACTGACTTAGCTTCCAGACTTGAGTCCGGTAGAAAACAAAGAGTATAAACCTGGCCCTATTGGGAAAGAACGTTCTTTAAAGAACAGGAAGGTGAAGGATGCCCAGCAGGGAGAGCCTGAGGGACAGGAGAAGCCATCTCCCACCTCTGTCAGAAGTCCAGAACCTGTCGCTACAAAGGAAACCAAAGCAGCAAGTGAACTGAGCACGGAAATAGGAACAATGATATCTGTGTCTGCTCCAGAGTTTGGAACAAACACAAAGGTAAGAAAAATACTGACAAATTACTGAGCACTGTATGTAAAACACGATTACAATGACATAATTGACACTTGCTTGCCTGCTGGTGGTAGTTACCTGGACAGCAGAGCCCACTGAGTAGCAAGCAGATACGCAACTGATGTTGGTACTGCTTGAATTAAGCAGTTCTCCAGAAGTGGTTCGGAGCCATGCTGTTTGTCATACCCTTGTACAGAGATCAGCTTGGAACGTTTTAAACTTTTTTTTCTGCCTTACGTGAAAACTCTGTCCTGAGCCTTGCTGTGGAGAGTGGCACTGGAGCCTGGTATGAGCAGATTCTGCAAACTCAGATATATGTGGTATATGTGGGTGCTTGGCTTTCAGCACAGAACTGAAGTTGTGTGTGCTGTCGTTGGTTGAGTGGATGACCTGAAGCTGTGAATTAAGTGCTGTTCTGTGAAAAAATAAATCTCTCAACTAGGAATATGCTAAAGCATTGGATAAGGCTCGTTCAGTTTACCTGAAGAGTCTGTATGTCAGCTCCTGTTGGCTTGGATATTATCAAGGCATCTCTTGCAGAGCTCCTTCAGGATGTTGAGGACTCATCATAGGTGTCTGTGTGGAACTCCTGTGACTTCTCTATTACTGCTGCTCAATAGTGAGATGGTGATTTACTGTCGGGATTCGTTGTTCTACAGCTCAGTTCTTAGCTGTGCTGTATTGGTAGCACTGACTTAGAAACATTCACAGAGGCTCTCCCCTTTTTGCCTAAGGACCTGTGCGGGGACGACTGCCCTTGCTATGGCAGCATTGTGTCTTGAGCAAGAATGACGGTTGTCATCTCTCAAATGTAAAGAAACGGTGTAGTTTGAGTAGCTACTAGTTAATAGTTACATCTGCTTCGGTAAAGTAAAAGCGTATGTTTGTAAAGCAGTTTTGTGAGTTTAGACTCAAGTTTGCTACGTGCTGTCTCGATCTTCCTTTTCCTAGCCTTAAGCAGAAATTTTCCGGTGCCACTTAGGAAAACTGATCCTCTGCAAAAGTTACATTAATAGTTGAAGAATCTGAAATGCAAATCACTCACAATTTATGTCTGTCACCTTCTGTCACAGCTGAAAAAAAAAAGACAGTTTTGGCAGGTTTTGGCCAAGGTGTCCTGCGAGCAGATGCTATCTCAATGAAGTGGTGTTGCAGAGCAAGTGGTAAGGAGAGTATCTGTGGCCAGTATGGTAGCTGCAAACTTGAGTTTTGAGTGGAATGGCAAATACGTAAGAAAATTCGGTGCTGGGATTTCTCATCTTTCCTGGCATTGTCCGTCTTGTAAGTAGATGTGAGTGGTTTATGTTGATACCTGAAATGGGTGAAGTGCCTTTCTTGTATGCAGAATTAGAAGTGTAGGAGCTGTAAACACCAGCTTGCCCAGGTGTTTGGTAAGGAGGCTTTTTGTATGTGCGTTGTGTGCTTTCTGTCTGTCTTTCGAGCTCCCGTGTCCAGGACTCTCAACATAGGAGGAGGAGATGCTGCTTCTAAGCCACATACAGAATAGGAAACATCTTTGTTGATTACTCCAGGCTAGTTTTCTCTCCACAATTGTATTTAAGTATGAGGTCTTCGAAAGGGAAGTCTGGATTTTGTGCCTTTCTGGCCTTAGGTAAATTAAACGTGGGTTGTCGAGGTTCTTTGAACTACTGCAGCATTAAAGCGCCACGCTTCTGTATTCTGGAGGGAAGGCCAAAGTGAAAGGGAAGCATTCCAGTTTGTGCTGAATATGAAAATTCCCTATAATTTCCTCATTAAGTCATTGCTAATAGAAGCACTTAATAATAAACCTAAATATTCCTCTCTCAACAGTTCCAGGTTTGCTTTTGAATTCCTTTGTCGTGAGTAGTTCCCAGGGCATCAGTAAATTTGGGGGGGGGG
>VZSC01001925.1:107199-134410 GCA_013398225.1 Steatornis caripensis | reverse complement strand
TCGCTAGGAAAGGATTGGTCATATTTTATGTTTAGTTCTGTGGAAGTTGAACCAACAACCTGCAGATTTATTGGAGAAGATCCGAAAGCTTCGGCTAGATTTTGCAGGAGTAAACCAGTCTTGCTACTTCTAAAAGTGGCTTTTTAAATGGGTTCAAATACTACTCTGGCCTTGGAGTTCCTTTACTGATTTGTATTGCAACTGCTTTCTCTTGCCTCTGTACTCTTTCCATTGCTCATTAATGAGGGAAGAAGTGATGACATCTTAGTCATAAGAGCAATAAGATTACATCAGTCGTAAGAGCTTGTGTATTTAATCATGCAAGACTGTTTTACCTTAGAAACTGTATAAATACAAATCAACTCATACTGGTGAGATGTTTGGAACGTAAACATGATGCTTTGAAACAATTGCAGCTGTTGTTTCTCTTGGGTTTTGTGTTATTTTTGGAGTAAAGGCTATCTGATGTCTAAGTCTCCGAACTGGGTAAAACACCTTACCCCTTGCCTTTCCCTGCTCTACCATCTGTAAAGTTTTGAAGCTTTCAGATCACAGGAACAATCAATACCTGCTTGTGAACATGGCCATGAAATGTTTGCATAGGTAGTTGAAAACAGCTGTGTCTTACAGAGATTATGTCTAAAAGGTCGCAGGCTTTGCTTGAGAACAATTTTTGAGTATCTGACAAGCTCCTCTCTCATTTGAGTTATTTAGGTAAATCAGGAACAAATCAAATAGCTAATTAATCCCATGTAGTGCCCTGGTCCTTTATAGCAAGGTCAGCTCTGAGGTCTGCCTTGTCCTTTTGTTCATAAAGCCACTTCAGGTTTTGCGATCTCTCTTTTTAGGGCAAAGTAGGTAGGTGGAAAAAGTCTGCCTGTTGTTTTTCTTCAGATATAAATAACTTGTAGATTACTCCAAAAAAGCATGTACAGCTTTTTACTCTTGCAATTATTACTTTTACTACTTTATAATAAAGTAATGAGTTGGTTTCTTCAGTAAAAGTTGTACAGGAGAATCACTTCAATTGAATTACAGAAGTTTGTGGTGATAAGCCCTATCTAACAGGGATTCCTAGACTTAATGTACCAGTAAATGAAAGGTGGTAGTTAAACTACAGTTTATGGAGCGGTGTTCTCATGGCTAGAGCGTTGTCTCATGTGCATGCTCAGCATGTGACTCACCCTTGTAGGATGGGTTAGCATTGCACATGTACTTCTAAGGGCGCCAGAGCTGATACACTGGTTTGTTTTTAATTCTAGCGAAAAAGCATTTTTGTGCTATAAAGTTTCGGAAGTGAGAAAGCTAGCAATAGCCTTGATCTGATTTCGTTTGTAAGGAATTTTAGTGCTGAGACTCTGTAAGACTTGCGTCCAAACATTGCAGGAATTTTAATAGCGTTATATTAAAGTCTTCCTCTTACGCAGTAAAGCATCTTAAAAAAACCAAGAAGCCAGTTAATCACTTCATTAGAAGGACCTTGTGATTAAAGCAGCCTCGTGTGCTTGTCTTGTTCTGCCCGAATTAAGGTTACCTATTGGAATCAGGTATAGATGTTCAATTTGCCATCTGGTAATTTGGATTGTGGGAAACATTGTGTATCTCGTACCTGACCAGTTTAACAAGTAAAGGAGATAACTAAATGGAGAAAATAATGTTCTGTTTCCTTTGTAAAGACAAAAATATGTCAATGTGCACATTGTGTCCTCTCACCCCGTTATGGTTTAGCTTGTTGTCCTGGTCTTTTACCAAAATGAGCTCGTCCTTTTAAGCAAGATTCTTTGTTGGTTGCCAGTTAGTATCTTGATGTGTTAATTGCTTTTTTGGGAGACATTGCCATAGGCTTGAGGAGTAAGAGTGTGTGCTTTTTTAATAGCTTATCATCATACCGGTTGGATGCAATCAAACAAGCATTACGTGGTTTGTGCCTTCAAAATCATTACGTGTCGGCAAGTCCAGACACTCATCAACAGTCCTGCTGCTAACTTGTCCTTCAGTTCCTTCTTGGTGTTTGGCTCTGTAAAAATTGATAGAGCCCTTTCTGAGCTTCAGACATGTAAAACTTGGGAGTTTGCGGTGCTTGCTAGAGAGTGGATCTTGGCTAATTGAGAGTCACACTGTTTATCTAAAATTCTGTGGGTCAGGTTCCAATAACACCTGTTTGCCTGCCCCGAATACATGCAGTGGATACCCAGTCACAAGGACTAAGTAACAGTGTTCAACATGGCTTTGCAGAAGTACCACTGCAGTTTTTGTTCGTCGTAGGTCATTCTCTAGTGGGCTGGCAGTGTTATCAATGAGATGCTTGGATCCAGCAGTTTATACCTACAACTGCAATGTCGCTGGCTGCAGCTAGATCCATGAAAGTGGACCTTGTTCATTGAGCACCTTGAACGTCCGCTTAACTGTGACAAGTAAGCTTCAAGGGAAAGCCTCCGAGTAGACTGGAAACTTCAGCGTTTTTCTTCCTTGAAATCACTACCCAGTGTAGAAATCAGCAGGTAGACTTCATCTAGAGAAACTGAGTCTTGGGACCTTCAGAGGCAAGACTTAGCAAAGAAAACTGTTTTGCAAATTGCGGCCATCCCTATGTGTTCTTTTTAATTGGAGGACCTTACTTGCTTCTGGTTTATCCAAGAAATTTCCGCATTTATTTAAAGCTACAGAAAGCTTGTAGCTAATACATTTTACTTTTTGAATAGGCTAAAAGTGCCCACAGGTGACCAAAGCATCTTGGGTGACAAATGATGTGATGCGTCCACAGTTCAGTATGTCTAGTGCCCAGGCAGTAGTACATCGTTGCGTATTCTTGCTTTAGAGGCTGTGTTTTGACTTATCTCCAGAATACACGTTGTGAGATCACGAGGCAAACTGTAATCTTCCAAGAATTCTTCTGACCTCAGTATCAATTCAGCGGAAAAGATTGCTGGACATGTCTTCTAAGAAAAAAACTGATGAGAAATTCTGGTCTTCTGTTGCTTGGCGAACTCCTCCTGTAGAAAGGCTGACATCTGTCCAAGAAACTTTAATTTAGATAAGGGAGATATTTTAATGGAATTATTTTTCTTCACAGGAGTCTGTAACAGACTACACTACACCTTCTTCTCATCCTAACACAGTGGCTACTACTAGCTGTACAAAAATGGAGGAGACTTTGGTGACGAACGTAAGTCTATTGCAGTGATCGTCTTGACTTTGAAGAGAAGAAAATATTTTCATGCTTCTTTAAAGCACGAGACAGTGCCTTCAGTAAACAAGTCACTAAGATTTCTTTCATGTTAACTAGCTGTGCCTTGTCCAGTGATCTTGCTCTGAAGGACAGTTTGTTTGGTTAGTATATGTTCTGGAATTCTTCAGGTATTTTCTTGTCTGTTGAACAACTACGATGAGCTGAAGAGCACAGAAGGTGGAGGTGGTGTTTCTAGGGACAATTCTAAAAAAGCAATGATAGGCATGAGGAGAGAGCATGCTCTCAGCAGCATTTGGGACTTGAACCTGGTACCGGCAACAAAGCTCTGTAGGTGGATTTGAAGAAAGGGTTTTACAAACCAAGCAATTTTGAACTGTAGCCTGAAATCACAGCAACTGCATGTAAAGGGAGCAGCTTAATGCTTTCTGAAAGCAGACAGCAGGCTTTCAGGTGTTCGGTTGCTACAAAGATGAGATCTTTGCAGTCCTCATAAAGCCAATGATCTTGACTGTGCGAGCATGGTGTAGCGATTGAGAGGACCAGCTCTGGGTTGTGACTTGTAGCAAAGTCAAGTTTGTCTGGAGTTGTGCTGGGATGACAGGTTGGAAACTTGCATCTTGTGATTCTTGTTGTTTGAGTAGCAGACATAGAATTAGCTCAGAGTTGAGTCACTTGCTGATTGCGGGAGGAAAGAGCCATACAGTAGGATCTCAGCTTTTTATGAAGATGTTTTGTGAATTCCATCTGAGAACTGCTTTTCAGTTCACTGCAGCATCCTTTAATGCAGCTTTGAGGCAATACTGGTTGAACTTACTCTTCGACTGGATTTTCTGGTGGTGGTGTGGTTTGCGCGTTTGGTGGTTAGTGTGGAAGCCTGAATTGTTTTGTGTTAATGATGTTAGTGTAAGCTCCCCTGTGGTGTGTTGGAGTTGGATCTGCAACACAGGAAATGGGGACTCCTGGCCACAAAGGATCCATGCTATCACCTGCTTCAGTATCTCTGTCTTTTGGATTAGCCTTATGTCATCCAGCGGAAGTCAATTAGCTATGCTCAGAATGGAGAAAGAAATGATGTGAAGTAATACACTGCAGTATTTTTGATACATTTCATTTAAAACTTCCAGGAAATCCATCAGTGTTTTCTTAGGCAAAGACAGCAATAGCATTATGTTAAGTTTTTTTCCTTAAGTTTCACATCTTTCATCTTTTGGAAGAGAAGGCTACTGAATTCAACCATTGGATGGCAAATCTTGGTTTGTTTCATGGTCCTGTGACTTTGGAGGTTTATAGCTTCCTCTTCAGAAACTGCATCTCGGAACTCAACGTCACCAAGCCCTATGTACTGTATTGGTACGAAAGGGATGAAACTTGGCTTGGGAAGAATTTTTGCATATCAGTAAACTGAAATGGTACTTTAAAGTAAATCCCAAAGCAGAAAATTGGTATTTGTTTGTGCAGAAGACACGGACACTTTAGAACCTTAGTCTTCAGCCTCTTAAAGAGAGTTGAGAAGCATCTCGGCACCTGCTGAATGGCCTTTCCCCACCTACCAAATTTTCACCTTATTTTATCAAAATCTCCCTGCCAAATGCTCAAGCCTTGAAGAAATTGTAGCTCACTTACTAAAGCTTGAGCTTTGATTTTCTGGGGCTTTTGTAGTAGACATAGTTAGAATGTGATGTGTGTTGCCTGCCTTTCAGGTGCCCCTGCCCCACACCCTTCCCCTCCCTAGGAGGGAGACTTTACAACAGAGCTCCAGCCTAACTCCAGTTTCTCCCGCTACCGTCGACCTCACCCTCAAGGTATGTACCACATCCCTCTAAGGGTCGTTTTCTTGCATGCAGGGGAAAAAGTTAATGGAGAACTTGCTGGTGAACCTTTTTTTTTTTTTAGAGCCTTCCTTTGTTTCCTCTGCTGAACTGCTTTTGCATATAAACGGATGGCTGAAACACAAGACTCTGTCAAAGGATGCGTTTAAATTATAAATCTCTAACCCCGTTTTGCATTAACACTTTGCATCTCAACCAATCTTGGCTCCCACTGCCCTGAAAAAAAAATCCTAGCATTTTAGCGCTGTGCCGTAGTGTTCATGACAAACCATCAGAATCTGACTGAGGTTTTTTGAGAGTTTAGCTTATAAAGTAGGTTGCCTAGTTTGGTGTTGAAGGCCATAAGGGGTTGGTTGCTCGGTAAGCCGAGCTTGATTTCTTCTTAGCTGTAAGACTTTGGTGCATCGATAATGTGGTTTTGAGTTGGGTGGCTAAAGTTCCAAGTATTGAAATGTAGGTGGTATGTTGGTGTCTATGAAGGGCAGCTTGATCAGCTAGTCGGAACGTGTTTTGTTGTGTTATAAGTGGTCTGTTGTTTTCTGCTCTCCAGCGTAGCGCAAGTGCGTGGAATATTTCAAATGGTGTTTTCCCATGTTGTTGGATTTTGGACTGTGTGCATTGTATAACTCACTAACATAGAGTTGGGCTCTAGCTTTGCTACTGTATCTTTAGAAGTTTTTGGTCTCTTTTTCTTTTTTTTGGTGTCCTAGATCGGCTTTGTGATTGTGACTGCAGGTGACCGAATCAGTAGAAATAGTGTTGCTGCTTCTAGTATTAAGAATGAGTAATGTTTGAACTTCGTTCTTCAAAATTTTTAAAAGAAGAAATGAAACTAGGGATTGGATGCAGAACTAACACTTTGGAGAAAGTTACGTGTCAATCCAAGTGCGACTTGTGTCTCGCTGGCATGGTTTGACAGCTGCTTGCTCGTGTTCTCTACAGATGATCATTATTAAGGATCTCTTGTTGAATCTTTGCTTTTTTTTTGTTAACACTTTTATTTCCTGAACAAAATGTAACATCACTTTAAAACAGTAGACCAGCAAAAATGGGGAGAGGGCTGGAGAGGGACAAGTAACTTAACAAAAATGTGGTTTTTCTATTGCATTCTTGTGTAATTAGTTACCGTAATCTGACTTTCTGGCGCCTGAAAACATTTTTTCTAAAATAGTAGCCTCTACTGATTCACGTGAAACACAGGTAGGAATCTTACTATAGCATGATGCTGCAGAGAATGTGGCAGTGCTCGGTTACAGAGCAAACTGCGGTGTTTGTGTCATTCATCCTGCAGTTTTTCTGCTGTTCTGATGTCAGTGATTGGATTGCTTTGTCAGTGAATGACAGATCCTGGACGTGTGCTAACAAAACGTGTCAAAGACCTGTGTTTTGACGCTACCTTGGAGAACACTCTGACCCAAATCTGAATGGAAAGGCATTTGGAAGCAGTTTTGACTCTTAATTTCTCAGTTCCAGCCACTGGAACTCTACCTCCTTTTTGCAGATGCTGAAGGCAACAAACTTGTTTGAGGCATGTGCTGAGATTGTCACTTCCACAACAGGCCTTCTGGTCCAGACAGAGCAGAGCTGCTCTTTATGTCATCCTCTTCAATATAATCCTTGTTCTTTTAAAAGGTACTTCTGGAGCAGCAGAGAGGAAAGCATTTCCTTTCTTCCCTTAAAAGAACAAGATCTCCAGGCTCTGCCTCTTCGCAGGAATAACCCTTACATCTCCTCTTTCCTGCAACCCCTATCACAGAAAGCTGCATGAGGAAACTCGGCAGAGGAACTCAGCCACAATTGCTCCCGCCACTTGGCATCGTTCTGCCAGGGTATAGGTATAATGTGCTCGTATGGGAAGGCTTGTTGAGGTCTCTTGTTTCCTTGGAGTAAGGACACCTTTGCCAAGGCAGACATCCTCTTAAGAACTTAGCTGATAGGGCTATTGGTAGGTAAGGAGCTGAGCAAAGGAAGGTCCAAAGCAATCTTTAACTGAGCCGCCTGGCCCTCTTTCATGTTCCGAGCTTCTGTCTGAAATTCCTGTGTAGGCATCTAGTCCAGAATCTGACACTTTCTGACTTTCTTTTTCCAATTACTTCAACTTCGGTGTACTTAAGGATATGCGCATTGGTATTTGTCTCCAGTTAAGTTTTGTGGGCAGTACGTGCTGGACCGTCATTGCAGTGTGAAGGCCCCAATGGGTGAGCGGTGAAGAGAAGCCTCAAGCAACCACAATCTCCAACCTGTGCTCCGCTTTTCCCATAACTAAGCATGCAGTGAAATTACAGCGCTTTCCCCAGCCTTGCTTAATTTGGAGCCTCTTAGCCCTTCATACCTGGTCTGTAGATGGTGCTGCATAGGCACTCTCAGAGTACCAGTCTGGTTTCCATCTTTTTTCTGGCTTAAGAAGTTAGAAATTGTTAACGAGCTCTCTAAAAGCAAAGCTGTTGGAAAACGCAAGACTCTGTTATATGCCCTTTATTGCAAATTAGTAGGGGTACGGGATGATCTGGGATCTCGGCAGTGGTTAGTTAGGTTTGGAAGACAAAATGCAGTATGTAGACTCTAGCTCTTGCTATCTATAGTTTCCCCAGAACATCATGAAACTCATTGAACATTCTGCACATTCTCTATTCAGACATTCACGGGTGGTGCTTCGCTTTCTCTTAGTACCAGTGCAGTACAAGACCATTACCCTGTCTTACCATGGCCTGTGGTGTTCAGAAAGGAGCCTCTAGTCTTACCGGTACTCCACCTTAAGCAAAATCCTTTCCAGCAGATTAATAATAAATTTTGACGTTTGCCTTATCTGCAAGAATCAGAACGAATTTGGAGGAAAATGTGGAGGGGAAACTGAGAATGATTGCTGGGGAAGGTGGTCTCAAGAAGGAAAATAAGTGACTGGCCTCCAAATGAGTTTAATGTGTGCCAAGTTTCCCTCCTCCCCCTTTACTCTCTGGCTGAATACAGAACTCTGCTTTCCATGTGGGTGTGTATTGATCACCTGTTGCTCACTTCTTTGGATATTGTTTTACTTTTTTAATAACTTCTGAAGCATCTAGACAAATAACCTAAGTCATGTTTGGTCTGTCCAGACTGTGCCTAACTCACGTAAAACAGGGAAGGTTGCCAGTGTGGCTTTCAGAGACTGTGAGTCCCAGGTAGGGGGCTCCAGTGATCCAGGCATGAGGTCAGATTTGTTGGTGAGTATGTATTTGTCCCTTTATGTGTATCATTAAAGACAGCACCTGGCCTTAAGAAAGCATACAGTCTGCCAGATGAGCAATTTCAGCCTGCGGCATCTAGCTCTGCTAGCAAAATCTTTGTGTCAGCTAAGGACAGCTGAAGGCTGTGGAGAACTCCATGCTCTGTTTGGGCCTTTAAATGAGTAGGTGTAGTCTGAGCATTAATATCCCTTTTTCAGTAGTCCCTCAAAAGTGTCTCGGTTCAGGATTTGGCATTGCGTGTATAATGTAGCAATGATTAGATTGTTACTGGGTGCAGTAAAACAATAATTCTTTCCGCTTTTGGTGGAAGAGAAGTTGTGTATAAAATACTTAAAGTTTCATCTTCCTTGCTGTGCAAGACTTAAACTTACAATTATTATAGAAATAGAGGAGCCTGAAGCATTTTTAGCATTAACGTAAAGCAGTGTGCACAAGTTGTGTCAGCTTCTTGAACAGCGCTGGCTTTGGAAATCTGAACTTGTCTACTGTCGTGTTTACTGAAGTGTGCATTAGATGTTTTTGTGGTCACTCAGAGCGGATGATTTACTGAGAAAGCAAGGGGCTGTTTCATTTTAAAGGCCCAAATAACTTGGAAGTAAAGGACTTCATGGAAATATTTAGAGAGTTTTTTACCTTTCTTTTGCTCACCATGTCTTTTGCTCTTCATGCCAAACAAAACCAAGCCAAATTAGTGTGAGTGAATTCTCTTTTGAGCATTGAATATTAAGATGATGAACTGTGCACGTGTGCAGTTGGAACAGATAAGAAGCTCCAACTGAAGGCTGAATGCTTTTTGCATGAACAGAGTTGCACGATTGTGGTGACTTTTAAAAAAGAGGCTCGCATGAAGCCTGAATTGCCTTTTGAACTAAAAAGAATTGTTGAAAGAGGAAGACTGTTTGACTAGCTGAAAGTTCCTAATGGATGAGGAAATATTGTTTTCTTTTAAATAGATGGAGTCTGCACGCAAAGCATGGGAGAATTCCCCAAACATGGGGGAGAAGAGTTCGCCAGTGACCTCGGCAGCATCTCCCATTGCTGGTGGTAGCAGCAGTAGCAGCAGCAGCAGCAACACTGGGCCAAGCAGTGGTACTTACAGCTCTTTCTCTAGTGCGTCTATGCCTCCTATTCCTGTGGCCTCAGTGACACCGACAACTTCGCTATCAGGTACCAGACGTCAAGATTGTAGTGTCCTGTTGTATTGCTCCTTGGTTATGTTTTTCAAGGGATTGGATTCCCTTTGGAATTATGTTTACTGCAAATCTAATAGAATTTCTGTGCCAGTGTGAAATGTTGACTCTGAACCACAGCTTCCCAAATACCTTTTGATTAACAAAGAGATACTTCACTTGTTTCCCATCAGGTTAAATCTTCACACCTTGAAATATTAGAATGTATGCCAAATCTTAGCTGAAGTGCTTGAAAAAGGCCTTTCTTTGGAGCTGTGGTCTCAACCACGAGAGGCACAACCACCATACGTTGCAGTATTTTGTTGCATAACTAACCAAGATGTCTACTTCAGTGTTGTTTCTATATGTGCCTGTACTTGAGAAGGGAGATGTATTATGCTTGCAGTGCTTCCTGTAGTGAACTTAACAGAATTGTCTTCCCTAGCCATTGTACGTTGATGGCTACAGCTGCATTAGGTTTCGGTGTTCTTAACCAGTTGTGGCTATGCTTGCATAGCTGTCCCAAACCTTTGACCTGTGAAAGATGAGGCTTTGAAATATTTTCGGCTGGTTTAATGTATCCCTTGCTTCTCTCCTTCTAGGAGCTGGAACATACACAACCTCTTCACTCAGTACGAAGACTACAAGCACCTCAGACCCTCCTAATATATGTAAAGTGAAACCACAGCAGTTGCAGACAAGCAGCTTAGCTTCTGCCAGTCACTTTTCCCAGCTGAGCTGCATGCCATCCCTCATTGCCCAGCAACAGCAAAGTCCCCAGGTCTATGTGTCTCAGTCTGCAGCAGGTAATAGTGTTTGTGGCTGAGGAGCCTCGTGTCTGCTTTTCTGGAGTTCCAAAGCTGCAGAGTTGAATTCAATTGTGGTTTTATCTGCAATAAAGACAGAATGATGGAGAGCATTCTGTGAGCAAGTATCACTAATTGTGTGTTACTCTAAATACACAAGTTTCTATCAGTAAGTGTAAAGATAATGCTGTGTTGTTAGCTTGGTGAGGAAAGTAAGTTTTAATCTCTTGATGCTCCTTTTTATTTGTTGCAGAATTTTAAATCGTTGTTTAAGACCAAGAACTGACTTCATCTTGACTTCTTTCTTAAAGTGCTACGATAGCTTAGAATCGTGGCATTTTTCTTTAAAGAAAACCCAATGTATAGTTAACCTAAATGACATGACAGTATAGCGTGTTCTTCCCCTGCCTTCACCCAAATGCCTGGTTCGGCCAGAATCTGTTGCTCGTCCCCCAAGAATTGCATGGGACTGAAGATGCATATGCAAGACCAGATAGATTCTGGGGGTGAATTGGAAAAGACAGTAAAGCTGGTTAGGCGCCCAGCTCTTCAGTTGTTTTTCTTCTCCCAGTCTCCATGTTAGCTGTCACACGGAGAAGTACTGATATCTCTAACTCTTGATGAAAACCTTTCTAGCAGGGAGGTGTTTGCAATCAGGTGCTAATTGTATTGCTCTTCCTGAGGTACTGCAGCTCAAATCCCAGCCTTTTACATGGATACAAGTCATCTGTTCAATACCCAACATGCACGTTTGGCACCGCCTTCTCTAGCCCAACAGCAAGGCTTTCAGCCAGGGCTTTCTCAGGTATTTGGGCATTTCTTTTTCCCTTTTTTCCCCGCTCCCTGTCATTTCCCTTCCCCTGCCTTTAAAGCTCGGCTAGTGTGAGCGGCGAGAGTGAAAGACTCTGCAAAACTGAGGTCATGCCTGCCCTTGCCATTTCATTCTGGTGCATGCAGGCAGTGTTTGAGCTCTACTGTTCCTGAGAATGAAAGCGTTTGTTGTGAAAATTGAGATAATAAGCGTTCACTCACAAATACACTTTATATAAAGTACATATTTGTGGGAGGTGTTTATGTGGCCACCTTAGTGCAAGCTTATTCAACTTCTGTTACAACATCACATGCAATCTTGTGCAGTTGTTTTGTATGCAGAGCTAAATGATTTGTTCAGCTTCTGCTGGTTATTTGCAAGGAAAAGTTTGAAATTCAGGTAGAAAGTGATTTTCTGAAATGAGCAATACCAGGTCTGCAATGCAGCCTGGGGATTTGACGTTCTTTACTTTTTACAATGTTGCACAAATCCTGGCACACGTTTAACTGTAGCTTTTCTACTTGACTTTTGTTCTTGAATATTTAATGGTTTCTTTTTTATGCAGCCTGCTTCAGTTCAGCAAATCCCCATCCCCATCTATGCACCTCTGCAAGGACAGCATCAAGCTCAGCTGAGTTTAGGAGCAGCACCAGCTGTTTCCCAAGCCCAAGAGTTGTTCAGCTCCTCCTTACAACCTTATAGGTAGGTAGGGTGTGCAAATTTATTTGGTTTTTGAGCGGGAGAATTTATAGAACTTGCTTCCCTGCAGACTTAGGTTCTGTGCTCAGTAGCTCCCTCATCTTCCTGTCTTCGCCAAAATCTCTTTAATTTGTTTGTCTGGCTGAGAACTCTGTACACAGATCGTCCGAGTAGTCTGCGTACGCAGACGTAGTTGTGAAATCGTGGGTTCAAAAATTTTGCATGATACTTGTATCTTTAAGAAACCAGGCTAAAAAGCTGAAAACATCAGTCTTTCACACTAAGAGAACAGAAAAAGAGTCTGTCCCTTTAATTCAGTAATTTGTGTTTGTTACTTTCTAATCAAACCAACATTGGAGGCTTCAAACACTTGGAAATACTAGTTTGATCCCCATAGGTGGTGGAAACTTAATTTCAGATGCATAGGGGATAACAGGGTATGTTTTTAGAATAGATGTTTTTGGTTTGCTGCAAAAGATAACAGGAAGACCAGTATCTCTGAAATGGCATTGATAGCCAAACAAATTTCCACTGTCAGCCTTTCCAAAGCTTCCTTGCGGTTCCTATCAAAGCTGATTGACAGCAGTATAGTTCTGGCAAATGTTGTAAGTTTCACTTTGAGAAAGTTTATTTGAAAATTTAATTACAGGGTTTTGCATGTGCTGTAGAAAAAACCTGCTTGTTGCAATGTAGAAGGCTGAAGCCACCGAAGGCTTTTGACTACATGTGTATCCTGACTTTGTGCTTGACTGACTTCATTGGACCAAATATTGCTTGTCCTGTCACAACTGACAAAGGTTGTTCCAAACAGTCGGCTAGTTGCAGAAACACAATCAGTCTGGCATGAGGTCAAGATTAAATAAATGCTTCTGGTTGATCTGGTCACGCACAAACCCAGCGTTAATGGAGTTTTGGGTTGTGCTGTTTACAAGCGTATGAAGCTTTTTCCGCATCTTTAAAGGTGCAGAGGAAGGTAAGCTTTGAGAAGTACAGGTTACTGGTTTAAAAAAAAAAAGAGAGAATAAAAAAATAAAAATTGTGAAAGTGTTTTTGGCTGCATTGAAGACAGTCCTCTGCATACATTGTGGAAAAGGTTCTCCAGTGCTCAGAGTGCAACTGTAAATGTTTTGCCATTTAAGGAAAGGTACAGAACAAGGTTAACCCAGGGGTTCTGTCGGGCAAGCACATTGCCGCTACGCGAACAGATTAACAGCCCGGTGCTATCTCTGCTGAGCTGAAGAGCTTTGAGAGGGGCATTTGTTTAAAAACTCTGATTCTTCAGTCTGCAGGTGGCTGTTCAGCAGGCTGTTAGTGGAAGTGTTTGGAGAAATACTTCTGATGGACTAAAACAATCTGTCTGTTGTGGTGCTTTGCTGTATTGGTCTTTGGTTTTTAAATAAACTGCAACTTCCCCATGCTGGGGACAAAGAATCTGAATATCTAGTTAAAATTAAAGGCTGCAGCATCTGGCACTGTGTTACTATTTTGAAGCCAAAGCATTTATTTGGAAACTACAGTTGTCAGCATCCAGTGATTTAACCTGTAAGTGTTAAAAGTTGGGCTGTGGAGATCTGTGAAGTCAAGAGAACAGAGCAGTTTATGACTAAGCAGAACTACTCACATGTGCTGCTTTTCCACCATCCTACCTTGTAGCATGGGAACTAAGAACTGGGAGCTTCTGTATGTTAAGTTATGCAAAAACTGTTTTAGCATGGACATCTAAATAGCTAAGTGTACTTCAAGATTTAAATAAAGCCCAGTCATTTTTTCCTGTGGCCTTTAGTAGCATCTATTATTTTGTATGCGGAGTAAATAGAAAAATCTGCCTTTCTCAGGTGAGAATCTGTTAAGCATTTGTTCTAATTCCGTTTAAAGAACGTAATCTGTGTTCTTAATTTTTGGTGAGTCATTGTGGAGGTCTGTCGTATGTTTTTCTGCATAATGCTTTAATCTCTTGCAGATCCCAGCAAGCTTTTATGCAAAGTGGTTTGTCTCAGCCATCACCAGTAGTTCTGTCTGGTACAGCCTTACACAACTTCCCAGCAGTGCAACATCAGGAGCTTGCTAAGGCACAGTCAAGCCTGGCATTTCAGCAGACTTCTAATACACAACCCATTCCGATCTTATACGAACATCAACTTAGTCAAGCTTCAGGACTGGGAGGCTCTCAGCTTATTGATACACACATTCTCCAGGTAGGAAATGCTCCAAAATGCAAAATTTCTGCAATGGTTTGATACAAATAATGCAATAATAAATCAAGTATTGCTCAGCTTGGGATAAGCCCAGCTCTGTCATAATCACATCATAGTCAAGGTGACAGGAAACTTGGGATGCTTGGAAGAGCATGTTCTTTTAATTTCATAAAATTACGTTAGCATAATCTCTGAATTGAGAGTTGTTCCCCAAACTACGGGGCTCCTTGCGCTTCTGTCACTGACTGGAGCTTCGGGTTTAATTTCTGTTACAGTATGAGATAAAGGGCTGTTCTACCACTTGCAAATGAGAGCTTTATCACAAGCTGAAACCTTCGGGTCGTCAGCTTCGTGTGCTGTGGTTTCTACAGTACTGGTTGAAATAGAGAGAATGATGTGCCATGCTGTCTCAGAACTAGTCTCCTAAGTACCCTTAATGTAACGGTGTCTCTCACTCTTCTTAGGCCAGAGCTACGCTCACTCAGGCTTCAAATCTGTACTCTGGGCAAGTTCAACAGCCTGGCCAGAGCAATTTCTACAACACTGCACAGTCTCCCAGTGCTCTCCAGCAGGTAAACTATGGCATGGTAAATTTCCTAAATTGTATTCTTCTTAAAAGCATGTTGTAGTTGATGGGTTTTGTGGGATGGGGTGGAGGTGGGGGCTGAGACAACCTTTAATTGTTGTAAAATGCGAGAATTGGAAATTGATAGCCAAGGAAAGCTATTGCAGCAGCACTGAAAAATTGAGTTAGTGAGAAGTTGAATGGCCTACAAGTTCAGGCTGATGATTTGTCGCTGGCATCCTTCTCTTAAATAGTTCCATGTTCCAGTGACAGGCAGAGATTTGGTTGGCACGGTGATGTTGCTAATTGCTTGATGCATGTGCTGTGCCTTATAGGGGCGAGTATCGGTGACGGTGGGGAGGGAGACAAACTCCAGGTGCTCTAGTGCAGCCTTATTGTTAACACCAAATCTCATTGAAATACAAAACCTCAGAGCTGCTACTTCATGTGTCGACGATATGAAATGTGTAGAAAAGAAATGAGAAGTCAGCAGGTAGACGATCGTACAGTAAACAGGACAGCCAAGTCCATAACCAGTAACCTACATCAGGAGGCTTCTGAAATAACTCCAGTGATTTTAAGTTTTTTTGAATTCTTTTGTGAAAGAACTGTTAATTTACTGTGTGCAAGCATTCTGTCATGTTTACAGGATGCTGTCTAGTGGTTTCCATCTTCCGGTTCAATTATTTTAGTTAAGTGGCTTCTTTAAAAAAAGAAAAGCTTATGGTGGACTGATTTAGTTGCCGAGGCAGAAATCTAAAAGTCTCTTAAAAATCTGCGTCTCATCTATTGGAAATCTAGCATAAAGTTTTAAGGACCTTTTAGAACTGTTAGTGCTTTTAACGTGTTCAGGCTTGGCTGTCTGTACTTTTAATCTGTTACCCTTCAGAGCAGAACCTTAGTAAGTCTTTCACATCTGGAGAGTATCATATCATTCTGCTAACCACACTCAGAGTATAATTTTGCAGGTGGTGGATTGAGGGTCAGACTAGGAAATGCAGTAACTCCTGCCCATCAGGTCACTGCTGTGGTATTTTCACGTTTATCCCTACCGTTCGGTGGTATTTTCAGCCCACAGCGCTCCCCATTAATGCAAGCAAGGGACAGGCTGTGGTTTGTTAACTTTGTTTCTGAAAAGGAAATACCCAGATGCTGTAGGAGGTGGTTATAAAGACAGGCTAAACAATAAATTCACTTCCTTGCAGCTCTCTTGGTAAACGTATCAACTTATTAAGCCGTTTTCTTTGAATGTAGCTGAAATCATAGAGCTGGTAAAGAAAGTTAATGGCCTTTGTGTATATGTTACTGGTGATTTTGTGCTTTTTTCCAGGTGACGGTACCTTTGCCAGGATCACAAATTTCTTTGCCCAACTTTGGATCCACAGCACAGCCGCTTATTGCCCTACCCCAATCTTTACAACCACCACTACAACACACGCCGCCGCAAGCACAGGCTCAAAATCTAAGCAGACCTGCACAAGTAACCCAGCCTTTCAGGGGGTTAATCCCAGCAGGAACTCAACACAGCATGATTGCTGCAACTGGAAAGGTAACAATATTGGTAGATCTGCATTGCAAAAATTAATATAAAGCACAGTTGTACGTTGTTTGATGGAACCAGCATGGCAACTCGTGTTGACTCTTGCGTCTAAAAATCTGCCTTAACTTTAAAAGATAGGGAGGGGAAGATAGAGAAGCTAGTAGAAGTAGATAGCTAGAAGCTAGAACTAGTTCCTTAGTGACTGGATCTCTGCATTTTGAAAAGGTTTAGCTGACTTGATGCTAGTCTGTTTGCACTGTAGGCCTATCTAGTTTGATAATGACTTGGTGGACTGGTGGGGTATTTCATGTAGAAGCCACGTAGAAAATAGTACAGAGCTGCTGTTTGAGCAACCAGCAAACAGCGTTACACTGTCAAGGCTCAGTTCTGATTCTGGTCACGCGTGTGTTTGTTGCTTTGTTTCTGGTCTCATACTGAAGCAATTTGTATGGGACCAAGTCTTCCCAATGCAACAAACTGGCGTTTTAGAGGCTTCAGTGGACTCTGTATCAGCTGTGACCTTAAACCAGAATTAAACTTTACTAATGTTGCTGGGGGTCTGCTTTTCTGAATAGCACGACAAGGTGCGCATTGAGAACGTAGCATTGTGTATAAGGCAGGACTTCGATGCATAAAAAGAAGGCTGATCTTGCAGCTGAAGAAAACTCTGCTTGAATCAGGCACACTTCAGTAAGGAGATAATACTGAAATAGGGCAAGAAACTTGAATACCTAGGAGGGAATCCTCTCCTTTATCTGGAGCTGCTGTGGTAGTTGCTGATGAGGGGATGTGCTTCCAATCACAAGGTCTCTTGCCTTAGATGGAATCACAGATTTACAGGCACCTGGGATTTTCGGGTAGTGTGCAGCACAATGCAGTTGCAGCGTACTTTCAGGTGAGCAATGGGTGATAACTCTGGACATGAACACAGCTAAGCTTTGTCAGATATAGCAGGGTCTTTCCACAGAGCAGGAACTAATCTAGCTCTGGAGCTGCACCTGAATTCCCTACAGTTTGTGGCCTAGACTTTAGGGTGCCTTTGAGTATAAAATACCCCTGCTGTCCCAACGGTTTAAGCTGTGATCAAGAAGATCTCTCTCGACATTAATTCCATGTCTTGGGGACAGTAATGGCAACCAGAATTTCAGATGACTTAGATGAAGTTCTCATCCTGTCACCCGCCGGAGTGTATGGTGATTTTTGTACCATGCAGTTTTCTAGCTTCATGGAATCTGGCCAAACCTTTTGACCTGTAAAATTTTTACGAGCCCCTCTTCCAAGCAGCAGTGTGTTTCTTGCTACAGTTGTCATTGGAAAGTGATGGCTCATTTCAACAAGAAATGAGGAAGAGGTACAGTGAGACGGTGGCCGTAGGTGACTTTCCTGCCCTGTTTTAAGGGTTCCATCACGTTCCTGCGAAAGAAAATCAATGTAAAACAGCAACTCACCTTTAACTGATGTATTGTTGCTGTTATGCTTCACAGCTGTGTGTGGAAAGATACGGTTCCAGAGACTAATTTATTCTGTTGAGTGTATTTGCAAAATAACACGCAAGGCGTATTGCTCCACTTTGAGTCTGGAGACTGTTAGCGTGAATGACAGCTCCATTTTTGCTGTGCTTCTGTTTTTTTATAGAATTGGGTTATTTTATGGCACTCTTCACACTTCAGCATTTTTCAGGATTGTATCTGGGTATTTTCACATGGTACCTGAGAGAGGGATGAAGATTTCAACCCTGAAACGTTTCTTAGGGCCAAATACTTGAAAAGAGTTACAAATCCCCTTTCACTACGCAGAAAGATCAAGTTAGAAAGCCAGTATCGTTGCTGGAAGTGCCAAATAGCGCAGGAAAATTGTACACAGAGGTGCTTGTGGTGCTGGTGTTGTCCTAATGATGAGAAGCCATTTTGCAATCTGGCTTTCACCTCCACTTAAGTGACCCATTTTCATTGAGGAAAAATATGAGGTAAGCTAACAGTTACTTAATAAATATAATTTTTCTTTAAATTAGCATTAACACGCCAATTGCTGTCTTTTTCAGATATCGGAAATGGACCTGAAGGCCTTTGGAGGTGGCATTGATGTTAAACCTGGAACACCGCCAGTTACTGGTAGAAGTACTACTCCAACCTCCAGTCCCTTCCGGTAAATCCCTCTTAAGCTCAAAATTCCTTGAAATCAGAGCTAGAAAATGTACCTAGTCATGCGTGAGCAGCCGGTTCTGAAAGGTATGAGGTGAGGGGCTGCTAATATAAAATACAATCCTTAATCTTAGCTTAAAGGCAGCATTCCAGTAGATCACCAGATCTGCTGTAGTTGGCCAGAAGTACATAGCTCTGAAATAAAACATTAAAAATATTTCTTTGATTAAACGAAACTAAGCAAGTCATGTAAAATGATCTGGGGTTGTACCAGGAAAGCACAGAAGTGGCAGGGAGGATATACTTTGGGATAATATTCTAAGATAGTTCATCTTAATTGCTCACGGTAAAAACACTTAAAGGCTTTTACACTGCAGTTGTGCCAACAATTCTATTAGAGATCTTGCACCAATTCTTAGTTGTCTCAGCTGCTCACAAGTGAAATCAGTACAGTTTTTGCAGGTTTGCTTGGTTAACTGACAGAATTAACAGTCTCGCTCGTATACAGACGCATTTCCTGGTAAACATATTGCGCCGCTTGTGGCTGACATTTTAGTTGGCTGAAGGAACTTGAAAATGGACCTTTGCTACAACATAGTTTTGTTCTTCAAAGCTGCGCTCCCATGCATATTAACTATATTTGGTGGCTTTCACTGTAGCAGACTGACAGTGTTCAGGCTTTTCTAGTCAAGTAGAGATAAGAGTTTGAACTGAATGCTGAAGGTAGTGCCTCCAGTACCTCACCTAAAAAAGAAGTGAAGGGAAGAAACTTGAATTTACAAGCTGGTAAGCATTTAGGACAATTGACTTGATGGTATATATCTTAGAGATTCTACACGAGATGTCTCTTCCCCTAGCAAGCAAAGCAGGGAGGGCTTATCGTAAGCGTTTGCTCTTAAGTGTAGAGGTACTGGGAAGATCGACAAAAGTATAATAGATCTCAAGAGTTCAAAGTGAAAACTAAACGCAAACTTTTAAGCTTACGAAATGTTGGTGTGTATTGAGTTCAGCTGGCTTCCTTGCTACTGGTGCCCCACTGCTCATTTTACATTAAGTGTGTCACCCACACACTGTGCATGAGAACTCTCTGCAAATCAAGCTGCGTTTCCTAAAGAAGGCTGTTTTCGGTCTTTGCTCTTTCTCCGAGGGCTCTTTGGTGCCCTTCGCCTAGATAATCCTTCAGGTTTCATTTAATTCATGGTGATTCAACATCTCTTAAAAGTTTTAACGGAAGGTCGTGTTCTTAGCCGAATAAAACAGGGGGAGAGCGTTTTCTGTGAATTCTTGAAACCTGTTCAAGTGCATTTTGAAATGTTTGACGACGGGTCAGAGGGGAAGCAGCTGCACACGGCAGCTTCTGCTGCATGTGCTTAATGCCTGTTGTGACAAGCTCGGAACTTGACATGATAGAGCAAGCAGTGTGAAGGGGTAGGAGTGAACATGAGAGCAGGGATGGGAAGGGGAACACTTAACATCAGTATTTGTGTTACGAATACTTTGGAGAAAGGTCTGTTTCATGCAGACTTTGCCCTGGAATCTTTCCGTATCCTAAACGTTTCTGGTTATGACTTCTCTTTGTATGCTTAAGTTCTGAGTTTGTTTGCATTTGAAACTAACGGTAGATACAGAAGAACATCTGATACCAGCTTCTCTAAGAGATTGTTTTGTTCCCCCTCCAGTGCTGAATTTCTGGTTAAGTTGTAACTAAAGGCAGAAATGCCCTCGGGATGACAGCAGTGTGATTCTTACTGGTGTTCTTTTCTTTAGGGCCAGCTCTACGAGTCCTAACAATCAGTCCACTAAAATGAACAGCATTGTCTACCAGAAGCAGTTTCAGTCAGCAGCTGCTGCTGTGAGAATGACACAGCCGTTTCCTGCACAATTTGCACCACAGGTAGGTGGCCAGTAGCTTCCTTCAGGCAAGTCTGTTTCTGTCTGTGACCTAGTGACTCTAACTCACCTGTGTTTCCTCAGGCTTTATCACAGGGAGATACAAAGTGGAATCCTTAAAACGAAATGGCGTGAGAAAACGGATTGCAAGATCAAAGCCAAAAAAAGCCCTCTCTGGTCTTGCTAACTAGTAGTGCAGATCTTGTGGCGTGTTTGATTTTGAGAGTTCTGTGCACACCGAGGCATTTATTACGAGTTGTGAAGGGTGTAGAACAGACGGGTGTTCTGCAGGCTTCCCCATGCAGCTCTAACGCACCTCATCCTGCAAAAACTGATCGTTTGGCTGGGGAAGGGGAGAAGCTTTGTATCTCAGAAGGGATCCCAGTGCATATTTTAAATGTTTAAAGACAAAGCAGGCTTGCAGTTGTTTGAGATGCAGCTCTGATGGAGCGGTTCAGCGTGGAAAGGATCTCTGGAGGTCATACAGAGCAGGTCTGATGGCAGAGGGTTTGATTTGCTTCTGGTGTTTGAGGGAGCACAGCTTACAAGGGTAATGCATCCCTGTTACAGGTGACTGCAGCCAGGCTGCCAGGGAAATGTAGCCTCTGTAAAAATGTAGGCTATGTCTGTCTGTCTTCTAGCATTTGGAGTGTTTGGCTGCAGGACTGGAGATTTGATTTTTGCATGGCCGCTAGCAGTGACAACCTAGCCTTTCCAGGGCTGCCTTTCACTGGTGACTCCTTCGCTGCCTTGCGTGGGCCTTCTCCCTTATTACGTGCTGGTTTTAAGTTGTTGGTACTACTTTCAGGCACAGCAGTGCTACAAGGCTGGGGTTACTTCTGGAGTTCAAGCGTGGCCTCTCTTAACATAAAAGCCTAATTGCTTGACACCAGTTTGACAGCAGAGCAGCAACTTTTTCCCCTTTAAGATAATGCCAACGTGCAATCCAGTTGGCAATTTTCTAATCGCAAAATGTCTCTTTTTGTTGTTTTTTCCCCCACTTAGATCCTCTCTCAGCCTAACCTGCTCCCTCCATTGGTAAGAGCCCCATATACTAACACCTTCCCAGCGCCTGTTCAGAGGCTGCCAGTAGTACTGCATAGTCAGATGCCGTCTCAGATGACCACAGGCCTTATGAGCCACCCTCGTTTACCGCGTGTGGCCAGAGGTCTTTGTGGATCAGTATCTGGAGCCAGAGGCAATCAGGCCCAGGCTGCGATGAAGGCTGAACGAGACACAAAGGTTAGTATTTGAGCAGCAGTGCTGTTAACGCCAGTTCAGTCTTGACAGCTTGTAGGGCAGGAATGTGTCTGCAAATCATGTCTTAATTAAAATGCCTCTGGACCCAAAGCTGGTAGCCGGGCCTTTAACAGCTGAACACAAACCTTCTCAAAGCCCTGGGTTTTTTGGTAAGAACTCTAGACTGAAAAACTGATAGGGAGCTTCCTTTCTCAAGTGGTCTTGTGGTCAGCGGTTGTGAAGCTGCCACTGCTGTCAAAGACAATCTGACACCTAGGTTTCAAGAGCCTGGATTTTTTGAATGAGCGACAGATGAAGCCTGGCAGATAACCTGGCAGTTAGCTATCATTTCACATCTGCCTCCCCAGCTCCGAGCAGCAGTATGAGCCCTCTTGTTCCAGCCAGCCTCGCTCCTTGGTGACTCTGGAGACTGGTATATCGGTGGTTTGAGACGCCTGTGCTAATTCTCTGTGGTAGAATGCAGTAACATGGTACAGTCCGGAGATGAAGCGGCTGTATTTCAGTAGCAGGTGATGAGAGTCGTCTAACGTGTTAAAGCACTTTGGGAACCTTCAAGTTGAGGCAGACCCTTCTTGCCAAGGCAGAACTGCGATACAGAGCGTCTGTGTAGGGACGCCGCTGGACACCTGGCCTGTTTTCTGCAGAATAAGTTGCTTGTGTGAACAGATGGTGCTGAGGACCTCCTTCGTCTGCTGTCATTGGCTATAAGCCATGCATTGAGGGGAAAAAAGCAAAAGAGTGTGCTTTTCCTGGTGATGTCTGGTTGTAGGAGAATTGATGACCCTTCAATTCTAGGTATTTGGTCCATTTAGTTTCCTACCGCCAGTTTGTGCTAGCTGTAGACTTAGCAGGTGATGCTTAGTATATTGTCTTGAGTCTATATTATGAGTTGAACTTAGCCAGTCATAGCAAATACTAACACGCAGTCCAGGCTTTCGGAATCTCCTTGCAAACACTGTTCAGAAGAATGCAAGTTAGTCTGTCACGCTTGGTTACTTGTGATCAAGTCATCCAGCCCTTCTAGCCTTAACCTCAGGGGATGGCTGAAATCTATGCGAAAGATTTCAGGTGCCCATCTGGCTCCAGTAAAATTAGATGGCTGTTGCAGTCCTGCACACCAGAGTTCATAGGTTTGTTTTCTGTTCTGTTGCTGATTGAATTACTTGGAGCAACTACACAGTATTAAAGCCAAGACCTCTTGTTCCAGGCTTTTGCTGTTTTGTGTTTTTCTCCTGTTTTCTGTAAAAAGCGTAAAAATATAGAGAGGTATGTGGAGGCTTAGCGTCTGTGTTGTAGTTGGGTTTCCTTCTATAAGATAGACCTTTTTAATTTTAAACAAGGTGTTTGACTGCATTGAGCTTGATCTTGCTGCTTCCAAAAAGATGGAACTCTTAATGCAGCTCTTGCTTTGCCTGAGTCTGGGCAGGAAAGCCTGGTCTGAAGCATCTGGTCTGCATTGCGCTTCACTGACAAATGAAAGGTCCGGTGTAAAACTGTAACTGAAATACGTAGTCACAAAGGCTGAATTTCACAGGTGAGAGTTGAGGTAACCAGTAGGATTCAGAGGAGGGATTTGAAGGGAGCCAGGCAGTAGTTTGCGCTGCCTGGAACGAGCGCCTGCTTTGAGTGGGTAGCAGGTATGGCTTCAGCTTACGTGTAACGCAGCCTTGAACCAGGTTCGCTCGCAGACTCTGAAGACTGTGTCAGGAACAGCAGGGGGGGAAAAAATGTGGGTGCTCAGTAGGTTCTGCTGCTGTCGTACAGCCTCTGCATTCGAGAAGTCCAGACCGCACGGCAGGAGAAACGGCAGCTGGCACGGCCCTCGGTGCTGGCAGCGCCTGCGCGGCTGGGGTAGTGTCGGGGCTCAGGCAGCGCGCAGGCGTGCACGCCTTCTCGTAGTGTCTGACTGAGGAGCGAAGCTTCGTGTTGAGCCTGCTGTAGGCAGTGTTTATACTTCTTGGGCTCTGCGATAGTAGTGGCATGAAAAGATGTTAGAAAACGGTTCATACTGTTGTCCTTGATCCTCTCTTCTGGGATGAGGATTAGGGAGAGCAGGTGAAGCCTAGGTGTGATGTTAAAGTACTGCTGAGGAGCCAAGCACCCGTATGTGGTGACAGCTGGGACACAACTGGATGGACGCTGTCTTTCTAGGAAAGCCTGGCCGCCGCGGTCAGTCCTTCCGCCTTCATTTAGGAAATACTTTTGTGAAGTCGCTCTTATTCCAATGCCCTCGCTTCAGTAAATGTATTTTCTCCCTTTCTTAAGGCAAAGCAGAGAGCAGAAGTACTTCAGTCCACCCAGAGATTCTTTTCTGAGCAGCAGCAGCAGCAGAGCAAACCCATAGGAGGCAAAGCGCAGAAAGTGGACGAGAACGGGAGCAAACCTGCTGAGGCGATTGCTGACTCTTCAGGAGCCTGCCAGGACAAAACCGAGGAAAAGCCTGCCCCTGCGCCCGCTGCCGCCACAAAACCCGTTAGAACTGGACCAATCAAACCTCAGGCAATAAAAACTGAAGAAACAAAATCTTAAAGTCTATGTTCCCGTGGAGATGGGGGAAGAGGGGAGGGCAGGTGAGATTACAGCAGCGTGAATTTGTAGCCCAGAGGACAAGACGACAGTCTTCTCTCCCTGCAGGGCTCTGAACAGGACATAGGAGCTGTCAGCAGTTACGGATGCAGGCTGCTGGGCATCCAGCTGAGCTTCTAGGCTCTTTGGGCTTGTATCTTCTCTAACAGCATGAAGGCTGCTTTTGGCGCGTGCACGTTCTACGCGTGTGCGTGTGTTTCGGCTTACACACCTGTATGCTTCCCAAAGTGAACAAAATTGAGAAATAGCAATGGCAGGGAAGAAGGTGGTCGGGGACGTGTGTTCCTAGCTGACAAGATGAATATAGTCTTTATTTTCTTCAGGCTCTGATCTTCAGCTGCTATTTATCTTTTTACAAACCCGTGAGTATGAGAACATGCAGATCTGAAGATGGTGCTGGGCCAAGTGATGCGTGTTAAGTTTTTAGTGACTTACAAAGCTTCTATCTTGTAATAAACAGAGGGATTCACGTAGCTGGCAAAACTGCCTTTGCCACGTGACACCTAACCTAACGTAATGCAGAGTAACGCTGGTGATGTTGAATTTCCCTGAAGGCAGTGCTTTGCTGGCTGCTGCTTCTTGGATGACAAAACACTGTATTTAGATCACCATATGAAAATGCTACTTGGCCACCCGTGTTCTCTACACCCACTCCCCCCCCCACTCCCCAAGTCGTTCACCTCTGAAGTTGAAAGTTTCATTGCATCAAGAGTCAGATTTGTTCTGTTCACCTCTGTCCAGCTATCTTTACATGATGCGAGTGATCTTTAAACGGTTTCCAGCTTCTGTCTGTATACAGCAACGAGCGCTTAGAACCGTGCCACGAAAATAAAAGAAACCTTATCGGATTAAAGAGAGTTTTACCTAACAAGTGCATTCTTTATATCAGAGCTGCGTCGCACCACCTCCTTGCCCACAGTGTGCTGGAAAGTAGAATCAAGTCAAATAAATGCCTTTTTAATTGTATCCTCTAGTATTATAGCTGTAGGACAGTACTGTATGATACTTCTGTGAATGTAAGATATCCTGTACCTGCTTATGATATGTAGTAGTGACTGTGCTATACTGGAGCTGTTTTTAATAATGTTATTCTAGAGGTTTTTTTTCCAGACAATGATTGAAAAAGCTAATAAAAAGCACCAGGTACCACATCAGTAGCAGAATTTGCTGGTTTTTTCCGGGATTTTTTTTTTTTTACATTTTTTTGGAAGGAAGAGTGAGTTGAAAGTCTAATGTGTATAATTTTGTTCAAATGACTGCAGAAGCTGGAAAGGCTGTTGCTGCTATTGATGCCTAGTGAATCGCTATTGGTTATCTTTTTATATAAATATATATATAATTTGAATTTTTGGAAACTTTAGCTGTGATGTCAACTTTGGAAAAAAGTATCCCACTTGTAGTGTGAGTTGGCATTGTACAGAAATTAACAGCCATATTGGTCTAGAAATGTTAAACTTAATTTTTTTCCATTTGTACAGGGGTAACGCACTGTATTAAATATGTACGGTCTTATTTACATGGGTTTGATTACAGAAACTAATAAAGTATTCTCTAAATAAAGTTACCCGGGTAATCTCATGATTAGCAAAGTCCTGCAGGATGCAAGGAGAGCACCCGAACATCGTGTGCCGAGTGAAGAGTGTGTATTGCAACCAGACTTCTAAAGAAAAATGGTTTGAAACAGCTTGTTTCTGTTTCTTCTGGCACTTTTGATCTCGCTCGCCAGCAATGGTCTCACGGGCCGTGGCTTCCACCTGGCTCTGGAAGGAGTCTCTGCCCTTGCGTTTGGAAGATGTTACGTCCCCGGTGTGTTGCCGAGCTGCCTGGTGCTGGAGCCTCACATTTTGTTTCCTAGAGAAGAGCTGCTTGTCAGAGGAGACCTGGATGAACGCAGCCGGGGATGCTCGTTTTGGCTGGTGGGTGACGACGGGTGCCGGCAGCAAGGTACTGTTAAAAGCAAGAGGTTTCCTGCAGATGCGAACCTTGACGCGAGCCTGCCTTCTTGCTCTGCTCCTGAACTCCCTTCCCAACTCGCTGTGAGCACACGGTGGCTACCACACATTCAAATCGCGCAATTAACTGACTCACGCCCTTAAGCACGGGCAGAATGAAGGGTTGAGCATCTTCCAGTCCTTCAGTTGTGGGGTGTGAAGGCCTCCCTAGGCTCCCTGCGCCCGGGACTGTGGGGCTGTGCAGAGGCAGGATGCTCTCAGCTGGGCCACCAGAGGGAACTCTGGGCTAACGAACACCAGCAACCTTCTCGAGAAGTGATTCCTGCCGTGGGAGAAGGTGCTGGCCAGCACTGGACCTCCAACAAGCGCGAAGAAAGGAAAGCCAGCCACGGGTGTCGGGGTGGTTCTGGAAGCGCCGCTGGGGAGTTGTGCGGATTTGCCTTTGGTCGGGGCCTTGGTGCCAGCGCCATGGTAGGTTGGAGCAGGCAGAGCTGCCTGCGGCGGGGCTGGTCAGGAAGGAGTGGTTTGGGGGCACCGGAGGAGCTGGAGGTCAGTTCTTTTAGGGGCCAGGACTGCAGCAATACGGAGCAAATACAGGTGGTGTGACCCACAAACACGGCGGTGGGCAGGAGTAACCTCTAAGTAGGTAATGCCACGGGTAAATTGCCTTTTTTACAGGAACCGTGCAAGCACGGCTATAGTAACGGCTCGGGGAGAGGAGGATGAAGGTCGGGGACATGCCTGAGGGCAGGCAGTGGTTGGGACTACGGCTGTGCTACGAGAGTAACCGAGTTAGGCTGGTGTTGCCCTGTTCCGAGGCTGGCTTCTGCCTGCTTCGTAGGGGAAAGCTTCCCCCCGCTAAAAACAGCCAGTTGTTCACCAGGCTATTTTGTTTTTAACAAAACGGTGCTGAAAGGATTAATCTTCCAGTGGCTTTGTTGGAGAATTCAAAAGCCAGATGAATTTCCCACAGGCGGCTGTGGGAACGTACCAAGCTTTTGGCTATTTCTTGTGCTGAGCAGAACAAGGGTAGTATTTCTGCAGAAACTTAATTAAAAGCAAATGCTTGAGCATTTAATGCATCTGAATGACCCCATTTCGCTGTGTGCCTCTCCCAAGCAGCCCCCGCCTGCCCCGGCTGCCTTTGAGGCCGGGTTGAGATTTCAGTCACTGACCCCAGTTCACTGAATATTTTTATGACATTTAACCAGATAACTTGCCCCAGGCCATTTACACTGGAATAGGTCTTGCTTTCTTAATTTGAGTGGGATTTGATGTTTAATCTCTTTTCTAGGACTCTGGTCATCCCGGATAATTATGCTGAACTTCCCTTACGTTGTTTGGGGAATGCACA
>VZSC01001925.1:85477-107051 GCA_013398225.1 Steatornis caripensis | reverse complement strand
GGGGGGGGGGGGGCGGCCGTAATAATGTTCAGTTTGCACAAAGACCGTAACTTCTCTCGAGGGCAAGAGCAGAAGGGGGTTAAATGTGACTGGGGCCAGATCCAGCAACCCGCCTGGCTCAGGCTGGTGCGGATGGGGAGGGGAGGGATGCTTGGGGCTGCGTATTGAGTGCTGCTCCGCTCCAGCCCAGCTTTCTGGAAATCCTGTGTACGTTGGCTTGCCTTTGTTTGTTTTCTTAGTGAATTAAGCGATGGACTTCCCAGCTTGAAAAGACCCTGGCGCTGGCAGAGAGCGGTGAGGTGGGAAGGGCTGGGGCTGCCCTTGGTGCCTCTGCTCGCCGAGAAGCCTTTGGTGGTGCTGCTCCCCGGGGCCCTCTGAACAAGGCTTCCCTTTCAGGCCGGGGCTCAGGCCGTGCCTCCAGGGAGCCGCAGGGCGATGGAGAGCTCCAGCCTTGTCTTGCCTCCTGTTTTGGGACGGAACTGCTGTTCTGCCCTCCGCGGCAGAAGGGTTTCTGTGCGCTGGGTGGGCGGCTGCTTGCCAGGGTGCCCTGGCGCCAGCACGGTGCAGGCAGGGGCTGCCTGCTGCTTGCCTCGCTCTTCCCAGCCACAGTGGCTGCAAGGCAGCCGCTGTCTGCTCCTGGGTCACCCCCATAGCTGCCTTCACCCCCAGCTTTACCCCCCTGCCTCTGGCCCTGGCATTGGGCTGGTTTCTCTGCACCAGGGCCCAGACCCCCGCCCATCCCGGGTGGGTTCTTGCAGCAGGACACAGGGATGCTGCAGCGGCAAGGCTGCTCTCGGGGCCAGGGCTATGCACCCATGTTTCTGGAGGCCAGGAGAGCCTGTAATGCCCCACACCTTTATTGCCGCCAGCTGTGGCCGGTCACAGCGGGTGCCCTCTCGCCACGGTGGGACCAGAGCGCCCAGCTCAGTGCAGACCCACTCCTCCTCCTCAGACGCCGCCCAGTGTGCACGGGGCTGTGGTCGATGGCAGGGTGGCCGCTAGCCATGACAAGGTGTCAACCCAGGGCACAGCTTGTGGTACCCCACACCCTGAGGACTAGGGTGTAGTATGTGACCCACTGAGCCCCACGGGGCCTCCAGCTCCAGAGCGAGGGCATGGCTGAGAGCAAGGAGGGCGATGGGTCACCGACCCACCTGGGGCAAGGCTGGCAGCTGAGTGGGTGCGAGGCCTAACAGGCCAGGAGCAGGGCAACTGCGGGGCTGCCGAGCTGCACCGTGACGGCTGCGCAGGCACCTCCCTGGCCAGGGCGGATGCCTTCGCTCGCGGTGAGCATCCCAGCCCCGTGCCAGGCCTGCCGGGGCGCGAGAAAGGATCGTTCAGCCTCCTGCCTCGATGTGCTGCAGTCCCACCCCATGGCCTTAGGTCAGTGCCCCGTGGGATGCGTCCCATCCCACGCCGTCCCCAGCCCATCACAGGCGCCTGGGAGGACCCTTCCCTGGCTGTTCTCAGCAGGGCGCAGGCCTCACCGTGGTGGAGTGAGTGCTGACTGTAGCCAGCACCCCGTTGCCTCCTGCCCTTCTAGAACAGGGTCAGTCCTGAGCCGGAGCCTGTCGCCGCAGCCTCCTGGCTCCAAGCGGGGCCATGCCCTCAGTGAACAGCCAAACACCCTGGCGCTGCAGCAGCAAAGGGGGAGCTGCCTTTGTCCCCCCCTTCCTCCCACCTCGCGCTGCCCCCAGCACCAGCTGGCCCAAGCCGGAGCCCTGCCACGTGGAGCTCATTCATCTTTCCCCTTTGGCAAATCTCCAGGGTTTAGCGCTGAAGTTTTGACTTTTATTCTGATTCAATGGGGCGGGCATGTCCCGGCCCCTCTTCACGCTAAATCAAGGTGCTCCTGGGGTCGGCCCTGCCAGCAGCCGCCTCCCAAACGCGGCATTTTCCTGGCCAAAGCTTTACAGCTCACCCCCGCAGCGCCTTCTGCCCATCAGTGCACTGAGGGGGGGCACGAGCACTTCGCACCCCCTCCGGGCTCTACAGCCCCCCCCCAACCCCCAGGAAAACCCAGGCTCGGAAAGACGAGGCGCAAGGCAGCAGCAGTGGTGGGCGACATTTATTGGGCTGGGAACCCTGCGCGTCCGCCGGGGGACGTGGCTGCTGCTGCCCCATCTGTCCCGAATGCCAGGGTCAGGGGGAAAAAAAGCCTCCTACAGCCTTTCTACAATAAATAGTCAAACCAGCGTGTTTTGGCCCTGCGTGGGGAGCGCTGCCAGCCAGGCGCTGGACGTAGCCGCCGTGCGTCGGTGGCCAGGCATGGCCCGTAAAGCCGAAGCGCGTGGCCAAGACAGGCTGAGCGTGCCAAGGGGCTGCTTGATGCTCTGCTGGCGCTCCTCACCGCTGCTCTCTTGGCTGCTTTTTTTATTTTTCCCCCCAATAAAACAGGGTTTGTGCAACAAGCGTCCATATTCCCTGCTGCTTTTGATCCTGCCAGATGGTTTTTGGAGGTGGCTGAGCTTCAGGATGCCCCCGGGCAGCAGCAGTGTGGGATGCAGCGGGGTCTGGGGGCTCTCGGCAGCGAGGTTCGGCTTGGCAGGGCTGATGTTGGAGGGCAAACACCGCTCTCCTTAGCAGGGCCGGCCCGAGCCGGGGAAGGTGTCCCCAAAACTGCTGCTGCCTCGGATTGGTGGGAATCTTGGGGGGCAGCAAAGGTGCCTGTGCTCAGCTGGAGCCCAGAAACACAAACCCCAGCCCTGCAGAGAGAGGACTGCTGCTCGCAACCAGGGAAGCGTTTGGTTTCAGGTGGGACCCTCGTGGGCAGTCTCCCCCCGTCTCCGCCGCCCGCCCTGCCTAGCCATCGCTGTGCCTCAGCCCTCTGGGCTCCTAATTTGGGGCGGCTGGGCTGGGAGCTCCTGGAGGATGCTGGAGCAGCTGAGGGCTGCATACTGCTGTGGCCCATCGCAAACCCGCTGAGGCCGGGGAGAGGCATTTCGCCCGCTCAGCCAGGCTCCAGGGAAACAATTTCCTTCCGCTGCACTTGAGCGCAATGGGACGTTGCCGGAAGGGACGCTGGGGCCCCCGCTGTGGCATGGCTGGTCAGCGCATGGCCCGCACCATCACGTGGAGCTGTTTGAGCCAGTGCTCCTGGCCGTGCTGGGGGAAGCTGGGGAGCAAAGCGGGGTGCCAAGGCACACATCAGGGTTGTGGGAGCTGAGCCAGCGCATCCCCAGCCCCGGCTCACGGCTGGGAGAGGCGGACGGGGTAGGTGACCATGTTGAAGCTGTCCCAGGCAAAGAGCCGCCGCTCGGTGGGGTTGTAGTCCACCATGCTGAGGTAGCGGAAGCGGTTCTCGAAGGGGATGCTGAGGGGCCGGCTGGTGCCGGTGGCCGTGTCGTAGGCGAAGTTGATGGTGGCATTGGGCGCCGAGTAGCTGCTGACGGTGTAGAGGGTGCCGCAGATGATGAAGGAGTTGGCCACCCCCCGCTTGCGGATGTTGGTCTCCCAGGTCCGTCGGATCTCCAGCGTCTCAGGGTCCAGCTTGGAGAGGACAATCGCCCCCCTGGCCTTCTCGGTGCTGTAGATCACCCAGAGCCCCGTCTCGTCCACCGCCAGGTCGATGTCGGTGTAGCCACCCCAGGAGTAGGGGTACTGCCCGTGGTAGCCTGCACCAGGGATCTCCCTCTCAGCCGTGATGGCCTCTCCCCGCAGGTCGTAGCGGGCCACAGCACGGGAGCGGCGGGGCTGGAAGAAGAACCCGCCGCGGTAGACAACTGCCCCCGTGCTCTCCAGGGGCTGTGGCAGGATGTGCACCTTAGCTGGGTAGCCCCGGGCCAGCTGCTCAGCCGCCTCATACTGGAATAGCTGACGGACCTCCGTGCCCACCGTGTCCACGCGCCAGGTGGTCTCCTGCGTGAAGGGGGGCACGGGCTCAGGGTCCTTCATCCACACGCCGTACTTGCCAGCGATGGACTCTGCCCGGCCGAAGACAACGGGCTCCCCGACCCACACCAGCTCGCCACAGCCTGCTCGGGGACAAGAGGGGAAAGAAAGGGGTGACTGCTCAGCAGCGGCAGCGCCCGGCGAGCCCCTCGGGAGGGCCAAGCGGTGTTTGTGAGCAGCGGAGCATGGGGCCGGGCAGCCTTGCCGGCGGCAGTACCTGAGTCCTCACTCCCCGGGCGGCCGAGGGCGGTCTCCTCCAGGAACCGGGACGCGGGAACCTCCGTCCTCTCCGACTGCAGCTCCTGGTAGGCGATGGGCTGCGGGTCCCAGCGGGGGGCTGCGGCAGGGCCAGGCGCAGGGTGAGCAGGAGCCGAGCCAGCCCCCGTCACCAGCCCTTGGGGGGCTCCAACGCAGGACCGTCGCTCCCCAAAACGCCAGCGTCTCGGTCAGGAGCCCGGCGCCCCGTCCCTCTGCGGCAGGCCGCATCCGCGACCCACTGACGGGGACCCCGCTCCGCAGCTGCCCCGAGCGCGGGGTTCAGTGCTCCTTGGGCGGGACCCCTAAGCCCCCCACATCAGCCTCGTCCCCCGCGTCCCCCCTGTGCCGCGGGGTGGGTGATGGGGCGAGGAGGGCGCTGCCTGCCGGCCCGGATTTAGGGATGGGGAGGGGGTTTGGTGCAGTGGGCTGTGACCCCCCCCAGCACCCCAGAGCGGGGGGGCAGCGGAAGGACGTGACCAGCGCCCGGGGAGCCGGCGGCGGGGATGCACGGGGGGTGCCCCGCTTACCTTTGCCGGGGGCACGCAGGGCGTCGCGGCCGGGCCCCTCTCCGCCGGGCGCGCAGCGGGTGGCCCGCAGCCGGGCGATCTCCTGGGCGCTGCTCTCCAGCCGCCTGCCCAGCTCCTCGTTCTCCCGCTCCAGCCGCCCCTTCTCCTCCTCCAGCCGGGACCTGGCCCGCAGCAGCTCCCCGCAGGCTCCCTGCTGGGGGTCCCGCGCCCCCGCGCCCCGCTCCCGGCCCTCCAGGCGGCTCAGGCGGGCGGCCAGCGCGGCCAGNCTCTGCCCCCGGCCGCCCGCCCCGGGCTCACCGGGCCGTTCCCTGCTCCTCTCCTCCAGGTTTCCCCTCCCGGGCACGAAGCCGCCTCTCGCGCCGGTAGACGCCATGCCTCCCAAATTCAAGCGGCACCTGAACGACGACGAGGTGACGGGCTCCGTGAAGAGCGAGCGGGTGAGCGCCGGCGGGGTCCAGCCTCTCCCTCCGGTGCCGGGGGCCGTAACGGGGCCGTTACCCCCGTAGGGCGCCCCCGGGGCAGCTGTTAACAGGCCTTGGGGACCCCCGTGCCCTTGGCCGCCGGCCCGGTGGAAGGTAAGGTCCAGCTGCCCAAGGGGCTCCGTCCGCCACAGCCTTCAGCTGCGGGGCCCGGAAGCCAAATCGCCGTGGATCGCGATATTTAGATAGCGAGGGGACTGTCCGTGCGGCAGACCCGGCCTGCGCATTTTAAAACGAACCCCGTCAGGAGGTACGGCTGTTCGGAGAACCTGCTTCCGTTCCTTCCAGCTGAAGATCGCGGCGTGCTCCAGCCTCCTGCGTCTCCACAGAGCTTGGCCTGGGCGCATCGCGGCTCTCTGCCCCGTGTCGCTTTGCGAAGGACTCGTGTGAAGTTACCCTGTTTACAGCTGAATTTTTCCTCCTGTCACCAAGCTCCCCCGACGTTTGAGATACGGGCCAGAGTGGTGCGGTCGCCTGTTTTAGACAAAGTGGATTTACCCGGTGTTTTTGTCCTGGGGTCGTACTGTGCTAAAACAGAGTTTAGACTGTAGTCTAAAATGTTGCTCCGGCTCACGACAGCCGTCGGTGCGACGAGGATCCGGTGTTGCCAAGAGCAATTCGCTCGTCCCTTGAGGGAGGCGACGGCTGAAGCTATCCTGTGGTCTCGTGGGTTGCTTAAGTTGATTGCGCGAATGTGACAGGGATGGAAACGTAGGTGAGCTTCAAAATAAGAGCACTGCGCTTGCAGGTGCTTGCCCAAATTTAGGCACAGGGGAAGCGGCAGCTGTTGGTGCCATAAGGACAATCCAGTGTGTTTCCCGGCCTACGCATTTAGGGTGCCGGTTCCCCCTCTTGATTATTTTTGACCCTAAGCAGATGTTACTGGGATCCCTTGGCTCGACTGGAAAATTTGTGCTGCCCCGGTAAGGGAAATGAACTCTAACAATGTTTTTGTGTGAAACTCTCAGGCTTCAGTGGGCTTGTGGGATTGCTTTTAAAAATCTGCCTTTGGATTGTCTGATGGGGTGTAGTGGAACAGCAGATCTGAGCCCAGGAGGAGCCCTTTGGCACGAAGCAGAGGAGCTCGAGAGCGCTCTGCTTTGCAGCCCGGCTGGAGCCTTTGCCCGAGTCTGGGGTTTGGAGGGGCCAACCCCTCTGGACGTGCCACGCGAGGAGCCNATTGTCTGATGGGGTGTAGTGGAACAGCAGATCTGAGCCCAGGAGGAGCCCTTTGGCACGAAGCAGAGGAGCTCGAGAGCGCTCTGCTTTGCAGCCCGGCTGGAGCCTTTGCCCGAGTCTGGGGTTTGGAGGGGCCAACCCCTCTGGACGTGCCACACGAGGAGCCCAGCGTGATTCCTTGCAGTCTTTCTTCTCGTGCCTTCTGCCATCGGATGGCTGGAGAAACCACGTCCTCCGAATCGGGAGTGAATGTGACTTCCCCAGGGCGGCTGCGGGCGGTGCTGGTGGTTTTTGAGCAGCTGCTGTTGACCGAGTGCAGCCCTGGGGATCGTCCCTTGAGCGGAGAGGGCCTTCCTTCCACAGCTCGCCTTTTCCAGGGCTCTGCCTGCTTCTTTCCAAGGCCGGACTCAACGTGCTGACGTGCTGGTTGCTTCAGCGTCGTAGGGAGTTGTACTGATTCCTGGCACTGGGATCCGAACCTGCGCAGGCAGCTGGCCATTGATGCCGTGAATCTATTTTGGCTCAGTGGCAGAGGTGCGAGATGGCCCAAGTCAGAGCTGCAGAGTTGTGCATCGGTCCGCGCTTTACAGAGGTAGCAGACGCTGCCGCCGCGACAGCAGCGGCACGGAGACATCCAGCTCAGCCCTCGGCCACAAGCGGAGAGAAACAGCACGGCTCCAGGCACCTAAAAAGGATCGTCGCTGCTCTCCAAAGGAGGACTCACGCGTTACCTGCGGTCGGAGGGTGCCGATTGCGTGCTAGGGGCTGGAAATGTGTGTGTGAAATGGTGCTTGCTCATTGACGGGTGATTTGGTTTTTTTCTGTGTTTGCAGAGGAACCTGTTGGAGGAAGATTCGGATGAAGAGGAAGACTTTTTCTTGTGAGTTTCTGAACAGCCGCTGTAGGGAATACGATGTCCTAACCGCCTGCGTCTCTGAGGCTGGAGGGGTCAAAAACCGAAAGCTGCTCACTGCCACGTGGGTGGGGGCTTGGGAATCAAAACCTTTGATCCCTTCGAGATCGTCTCCCAGACCTTTGGCATCGAGCGTGAATTAAGACTTAATAGGTGTGGCCTCTAGAAGAGTGGGGTGTCCCACATATCCTGAGACGTGGGAGGGACTGGTGGGAGGTATGAGAACAATCCTCTGTCCGCAAGGCATTGATTCTCTCTTGCGCATCTTTTGCGTCTGGTTTAAAAACACCTTTTCGTTGTATTTTCCATCCTGATTGCTCTCTTTTCTGCCTGCAGGAGAGGGCCTTCTGCACCGAGATTTGGACCCAGGAATGACAAGATCAGGCAGTAAGTTGTTGTTCCTCAGTGTCGCACAGATAATATTTTATTCTGGCACCGTGAGCTCCTGCTGCTGCCTTACCAGAGTGTTTTCGTGTGTGGGTCTGAACATGAATACGGTTCGTGCTTTCATTCTTCTAATTGACGTTTCCTACCCCATGTGTCCATAGCGAAGGGAAATCTCAGATTTGATTCAAGCTATCAAGAAATTGTGCGTTGACGGAGGTGAAGGGATGGGATGGTGTCACAGTAGCTTAGTGGAGTTTCTAAATCCCTTGCTGTAGTCTGGTGATGACCTGTTCCATGCTTTTACGAGGCTCTTTTTCCAGAGCATTAATCCTGAATTTTCACCTTTGCTAGCACCATTTTTTTATAGTTTCGTTGCTTTTTTTCCTTCATCCTGCGACTTGCTCCCAACACTTCAAGAAAGCAAGTGGTCAGGAGCACGCCAGGACCGTGTTTTTTGGGCAGCTGCTGGTCCTCTGGCCTCCTCTTCTCCAGGTTAAAACCTGTTATTGGTGACCTGGAGGTGAGCAGTGACTCAGTGGGGTCAAAGCAGCTGGAAAACAGGAAACCATTACAGCTGGAGGAGGATTATTGACTGTATTGGGGCAAGAAGGAAGGAGTGAACACACCGGATCCTTCTGCCATTGAGTCATTTCCTGGGTGATGCTTGTTCTGGGCTCCGTTTTGTGCTGCCCTTTGCTATGAGGGATGCGATGGTGGTACTTAATGGAAATGCAGGGGGGATATTGCCAGACCCCTGCTTTGCGTGGTACTGTTTTGCTTTGCTGGCCTCCGTGGAGCCGGAACAGAGATGTGTGTGGGGACTGCTGACCGGGCGTTACTCAGACTGGGTTGTCTTGTGTGCAGCCTGAGCGTTGCTCTTCATTAGGGATTTTTCTTGTGCTGGGAAGAAGCCACTGCAGCTCTGAGATGACTCATTGCCAACGTCAACGTCGGGCAGTGCCTGCTGGTGCGCCCGCTTGCCGGTGTGCCCGCTTGCCGCCTTACCTTGAGAGGTGAAGTGCACTTGAGTTACGCAAGAGGCGGCAGGTCAGTCACTGCGCCCTGAGTTTTCGGGGGGTCACTGTTTCTTCCAGGGTGTAAGGATGCTGTCGGTAGAAGCGCGCTGGTCCTTATCCTTAGTGTGGATAAAGCCTCCCTTCCAGCGCAGTGCCTCACTGGCCTGGAGTGAATGGGAAGGGTGAGAATTGGTTTTATGAGTGGGGTCTTGCCCCAATAAAAAGCTGGAGAGGAGGTGATGTCTACCTCTTCATCTTCCTCTGCCAGAAAGCAATTACAGAGCGTCTTCGGCCTTCCCTGTGTGGCAGGGGAAAGCGGGAGCTCTGCTCTTCCCACTGCCTTGGCCAGCGTCGCGGCCCCAGAGCTGGCCTTAGGTAGAGGATTGCAATGCAGCTGTGAAGGGGAAGAAAAATGAAAGAAGAATTCGCCCAGGAGCCGGTGGGTTCATAGGTGTGATGTGACTAAGGCCCAACATGCGTGAGGCTTGCCCTTTGCCAGAGTGGACCTGGTGTGGAGCATGTCCTTCGGGGGAGCAAGTGCCTGCATCCGTCTGGTATCTAGAGCATCTGTTGTAAAATAGTATCTGTTTTCTGCTCTCATTGATGTTGATTGCTTTGTTTAATAAGCACTTGCAGTGAGCAGGCATCACTTCTTGTCATAGAGCTTATTAAATTTCTGATCAGACCGGCCCTTGTGCTGGGTGGATTGATGCCTGGTCTCGTAATGATGCAGTTCGCTCCTGTTTCAACAGAGGAGGAAGAGGAGGGTTGGGTTGCAGCTGAAATGCTGTAAGGAAAAGACATTTTAAGGAGGAATTTGATCATTTGGAGAGCTGAGGCAAAGCTAGAGAGACTGTAGCTGTACGGTGCTGGAGGAACGAACGAGGTGTGAAGACAGGCATGAAAGGAAACTGGATGGAGGATTGGGTAGAGGAAAAAGTGATGGGATTATGGGAGCAAAGGTGCAGAACATGTTGAATGTGAGGGGCAAGACTGGAAACTTTTCCTAGCTGTCCTTGGCAGCGAAGGGGCTTGGGTCAGGCTGGAGAGTTTGGCAGCAGANGCCCAGAACTGGACACAGCACTGCAGGTGTGGCCTCCCCAGGGTGTACAGGTAGCTGATCTCTCTTATCTGCCTTTACTTCCAGGCCTTGTGAGAAGTCCTGAACGCATGTAGTGAGAACTTTTAGTGCCTTTTCGGTGGAAGGTGGAACATTCATCTTCCACCTGGGTTTCTTTTATTTGCAATAGGAGCCCTTCATCACAGGTCATNGGTCAGGCTGGAGAGTTTGGCAGCAGAAAGCCTTGAGGCTGGCTCAGTTGCAGGACGAGATGGTGGGGAACACCGCAAACCTCTTAGGGGAAGAAGGCGAGTTCGAGCCAGCAATAGTGGCAGGAAGCAGCATGACAGTCTGTGTGTTGTCCTGATACGTCCTGTCCCTTAGGCTCCCTCTGAGACCTCCCTGTCCCTGGGGTTGGCTCGAGCTGAAAGGTAGCTTTTCTTTTCCCCAAAGTTACGAAGAGCAGGTATCACAGAATCCCAGCATGGCAGAGGCTGGCAGGGCCCTCTGGAGATCCCTCAGTCCAACCTCCAGCTAAAGCAGGTGCCCCCAGCGCAGGGGGCACAGGAACGCATCCAGGCGGGTTTGGATCTCTGCGGAGAAGGAGACTCCACAGCCTCTCTGGGCAGCCTGGGCCAGGGCTCGGGCTCCCTCACGGCAAAGAAGTTCTTCCTTGCGTTCAGGGGGAACTGCCCATGCTCCGGTTTGTGCCCGGTGCCCCTTGTCCTGTCGCTGGGCACCACAGAAAAGAGCCTGGCCCCGTCCCCTGGACACCACCCTTTAGATATCCATCAGCACTGATGAGATCCCCTCCCAGCCTTCTCCTCTCCAGGCTGAACAGCCCCAGGGCTCTCAGCCTCTCCTCACAGCAGAGATGCTCCAGACCCCTCATCATCCTCGTTGCCCTCCGCTGGGCTCTCTCCAGTTGTTCCCTGTCTCTCTTGAACTGGGGAGCCCAGAACTGGACACAGCACTGCAGGTGTGGCCTCCCCAGGGTGTACAGGTAGCTGATCTCTCTTATCTGCCTTTACTTCCAGGCCTTGTGAGAAGTCCTGAACGCATGTAGTGAGAACTTTTAGTGCCTTTTCGGTGGAAGGTGGAACATTCATCTTCCACCTGGGTTTCTTTTATTTGCAATAGGAGCCCTTCATCACAGGTCATCTTTTCAAAAACGTTACCAAAATCCTCCCCTTCTGCGCTCCTCGACTTCCTTCACAGCTGATGTTTCTGCTTTCAGGCAGCTGTGCCGCTGGATTCGAGTTCCTGCTTGTGCTGGTAATAAGGCTCAGCCCACTGCTGTGGTTCTCCAGGAGCCAGGTCTTGGTCCCTGTGATTCCTCCATTGTGCTGCTGGGGGTGGCCAGCATACCCGGCCGCAGGGCTTGGCTCCAGTGTCTCTCTCCAGCTGCAAGCCCCTAATTACGTCCTGAGAAGGAGGAAAAGGGTTTGGGGAACCGTTTGAAGGCAAGAGTTGACAGCATCTTCCCCGAGCCTGGCTGCTCATTGCAGGTGGCTGGATGTGCAGCAGACCCCATCCGTAGCCCAGGCTTTCATTTGAAGGTGATGCCGAGACTGTAGTCAGGCATTGTTGTTGGGTACAATCCTTTCAAGGACTAAAGGGTTTCAGGGCAGCATAGACTGCTGTCTGCCTCGCAGTCAGGATGAAGCAGCGACTTAAAAACAGGGATTTGTGGCGCGGTTCAGCATTGATACCCCATCGTTGGGTACAGCCGGGCTGTCTGCTGGGCAGCCCCTCGGGCAGCACCATGCGGAGCTGGCCTCCTGCCTTCACACCGTCTGTCCGGCTTGGCGCTCCATCCTGTTTCTTCTTCTCTGGGTCAGTGCCGCAATGAGGGGTGTTTGGGTGTAATTTGCACCAAAATACGCAGCACTATTAAGATCGCTGGGGTGGAAAATAGAAGTGTGTCATGCCGGCTGTAAACAGCTGGCTTGGAGACAAGAAGCGGCCTTGAGCAGCACATCCCATGGTGCGTGCATGGCCTGTTTACGGTGTCTGAAGAATGCGGCGCTGTTGTTAGCCCAGCACCGGGACCAGCCCAGGGACTTTTTCAGTAGCTCACCCAGTGCAGCCAAAATGGGCTGTTCTTCCCACTCTGGGCCCGGCAAAGCACAAGAAAAGAGGAGTTTGAACCAAGGTAAGCACTGTTGGGTATCTTGATGTTGCTTTGATAGTGTGCACTTGCCCTCCTTGCCAAAAGCGTCGTATTTGCAGCAATTACTAAGAAGAAGGGTCGTGGGAGACGTATGTTATGCTTTTTGTCTTGCTCCCTTTCCTGGCAGGTATTTATTCTACTTTATTTCTCTTGGAAATCTGGCAGGAGCAAAGCACATGAAATGCGTGTGTCGGAAGCCAATAGCTCCCTAACAGGAAATACACTTCGTATTAGAGGATTCACTCTCTCTTGCCAAATCAAATAAGAAAATATTTTCTTCTTGATGCAACTTGAGTTTCCATCCTCAGGCATGCCAAACTAGTGGGGAGTTGTTGGATTTGCTCTGAAAGTCCAGGGCTAAGGCATGGGCTGGGCATCTTTCAGCCTCTTCCCGGAGAGGCATCTCTTGCAGCAGTGATGGGTGGGAGAAGGGCGGAAAGCAAGGACTGGCATAAGGTCTGGTTAAGGCACTGTGTGGAGATGGAAGTTTTGTTCTCTGGTTTGGTCTCTTCCTTCCTGGCTTTTTTCCAGGGTTCTCTTTTACATCAGGTACCCAAAGGTATTGGGGTGCTCAAATGTGTTTGTGTTCCATGGGAGCTAAACACCTCAACACTTGCGAGAGTTTAAGCTGTGGTTTCTCTGTGCCTCTCTGTTCTTCATCTGCGAAACATTTTGTTCTCCTGGGCATGGCTATCAGCGTGCCCAGGCTACGGGCAGGTAGCAAAGGCATGCCGTGTTTCCCCAGCGGCTCAAGTGGAAAAGAGGTGGGATGCTGAGAAGCAGCTTGGGCAGTGTTGGGTGGGGGTCTGTGCTCCGTGTCCCCCAAATGCTGGTGCACAGCAGAGCAGCTTGAAGTCAGATACCTGCCCACTCTGCCTCGGATGCTTTGGGGTGCCCCGGGACTGCAGCAGCATGTGTCCAGGCTCTGACCTGCAGTGGCGGGGATACGGGCGGCTTTGCATTGCACCGCGTGTTCCTGGATGCGTTGTAACCTTTCGTGCTCCCGCTTGTTAGTTGTACCAAGACAACTTGGTTACAAATCTCTTGTAGGAGGAAGTCTCTTTATTTTGAAGCCAGTAAATGTATTTAGAAACATTTACATACTGCAAACATAGCCTCCTGCCTGTGAAACTGATGTTTAAGGCCTTAGGGTTTTTGCCAAGTTGGCTCATTTGGGATAGCAGATGTTTCTGCTTTTCCTCTCACCCCAAGCTGTGGCAGTGTTGCTGGCAGCTCTGAGCTGGGGCTCGTCTGTTGTGCTGAGGTAAGCAAGCCCTCTCGCAGAGCACGCGTCCTCCTCACGTCTTTGCCCGCTGCCCCAGGGAAGCGCCACGGGGGCTGCACGTGTCCTGTGTGGGGTGGACGCTTTGCTCCACAGGGTACTGCCGCGTGTTTCCCTGGCAGCATCTGCCTGTGTCCTCAGTGCCACCTTCTGCGCGTTCCCAATGGTGGCAGCTCTGCCATTCGCCTCGCACCTTGTAAAACAAATGGTGGATCAGAACAGGCTCGTGGGCACGGGGCAGGTTCCTGCTGAGAGGCGTCTGGGGATTATCTGTGCGTTTCCCCTCCAGGTAAGAAACTGGCAGGTGGCCGCCGTCGATGCGGAAGGCAGGAGCTGCCACCGCACGGTGTAGGTGGGTGCAGAGATGCTGCTCCCACGGACTCTGTGGTGCAGCACAGGGGAGGCATGTTCCTTTCTTGCAGTATCCTAAATAAAGCAAGCTTTTACGTGCGTCCGGCACGTGCCGTGTGAGGGCTGTTGAGTCAGAAATTGGCTTCAGAGGGGTTGCCCGGCTGTTCCAGCTGTGGAAGCCACAGTGCAGTGGTGCTACAGGGCCCAACCTGAAACGCTAAGATGGGAAGCCCCTTCGTATTCAGAGATCTGGAGCTATTTCTAGAGCTTTTGGGGGAGAGAAAAAAAGCCTTTTAATGCCTTTCCTTGCCTGTTTTTAGAACGATTAAGTCAATGTGGGCGAGGCACGTACTTTTCCATTGCGACTGCTATTGCTCGTTGCACCCGCTCGTGTGTGTGTCTCGGCACACGTGTCTGCTTCGTGAGAGGCACGTAGCTGGTAGGGAGACAGGAGAAATAGGTCAACGTGAACCTGTGTGTCTCATTAATTAATTAGAGGCATGGTAGTGAGGACAGGGCCCTGCTGCTTGTTCTGCAGTGCCCCATTGACTGGCCTTGGGTGAGTTGCTCCGAGTCACCCTTGGCCCCGGCTTCGTGGGCCGTGGTGGAGGATCTGCTGTCCTTGTCGTAGCAAGGGCTCTGGGCTTAGGTGCTGGACGATGGGTCTCGAAGTGGGTGGAGCTGGGTCTGGTGCTGATGTAAAAACCCTGATTTGGCAACTAACGTCTTGAAGCTTCTACGTCTGTGAGATGGCAGTGGGGAGGAGAGGGCTTTGTGCGGGTCCAGAGATGGTGTGGCTGGATCGTCTGGGGAGCAGGTTAGTGTGGGTGCTAAGCAGGTGCCAAAGATGAGGTGCTGGGATTCCTTCTTCCCCTCGGGGACACCAGCGCCGCACTGTGAAGAGGAGACATGCGTTTCTGGTAACGTGGAGAGCTGCGGAAGCGGCTTGTTCCTGCTGCACACTTAGCAAATGCTGGAGGCATTTCGATGTTCTTTAAAGTGCTTAAATGTTTGTAATCAATGCAACCTAAGTCATCAAACCTAAGACTTCTGCAGAGTGAGTGGCCTGGAGCTATTTCTGTTTTGTTGCCCTGCGTGTAGCGCTGCCTGCAAGACGTTGCTGTTGCCGTTTACTTTCTGGGAACGGTATGTCTCAAACAATGTATTGTCTCCCTAGGGCCCTAAGAAATTTCTTATTTCTGTCTCCAGGAAAATTAAAGTGTATTAGCTCCGAAATACAAACCAGAAAGTAGCAGTGTTTTTCCACCAGGAGAATGTTTCTCTCTTACCAGTGTGGCTTTTTTATGGAGTGAATAAATGCATTTATAATAACCCTGCGGGTGCGATTTAGGCTACTGTTCACTGAAGCAGCTACCCACAGAGTTGCGTAACCTATGAGAAGATGTATTATGATAAGTTGGTTTAGTTCATCTCAGACATTTCTTTGCTGTCCTCTTGATGCCCCTAGCAGAGCGAGGCATCTCACTCAGTTCCCGGAGAGGGGGCTGCACCTTGCTTTGATTTCACCCCAAGTTATTTAGCAAAGGAGCGGTGCAAGAGTCTATGAAATCTGGGAAGATAATGTGAAGTTTTTACATGTATTTATTTCCCCCTCCCCCCCTTTGAGAGCTTTTCTGCAGCAGAGGTGCCCACCAGCAGCAATCGGTGCCTTTTCTTACTGCGTTTGTGTGTTAAAGGTGTTACGGAGGGTGCCCTGCTTCTGCTGACTTCCCAGTGCTCTCTTTGAGCCCTCTGTGTTCCGTCGCCCTTCCTGGGATTGCCGGAGACGCACCCCAGGCGATGCCATGCCTCTGGCTTTCTCGGCATCCCATTAACCTCCCTCCACCGTTGTCTCCTTTGGTTTTTGTCAGTGAGCTCCCAGACCCTGTCAGCCTGGGCAACTCTGAGCAAGGGCTGGCGCTGCAGTGCAGCTGGCGGTGCTTGCTTCTGCTCCTCACGCTGCCTTTTCTCTGCTCTAGCGTCCAGAACCAGGTGGACGAAGTCATCGATGTTATGCAGGAAAACATCACCAAGGTGATTGAAAGAGGCGAGCGGCTGGATGACCTGCAAGATAAATCAGGTGCGATGCTAAATGTGGCTCTGCTGGCCTTTTCCCCACACCTCTTTCGTGTTGCTGGGCCAGGTTAGCTGGTTTCAGTTCAGAAAGTACCTCCTGACAGACCTGGGTTTGTATTTCTTTTCTTCTTGGATAGTGGTGTTTCCCAGCCTTGGGATGCAGATCTGGCTTTGCTGATGCTCTCCTCTTTCCACCTTTGCCATCTGCTGCTCTGCAGGGAGGCATTAGTTTGGAGGTGTTTGGGTGCTGTGATCTAGTTGGCCCTTCAGGCTAAGGTAGATTGGTCTGTCTCCCAAAGGCCCCGAGCACTTGAGCTTGCTTACTGACTTGCAGAGTGAATTCCTGTCCTCAGAGGGCAGCCAGTACAAAGGGGGCTCAGTGGGGCTTGGGAGGTCTGTGTATGCTCTAGCAAAGGGTGTCACGTTGGCATCTGCCGTGGCTTTGGTGAATACAAGAATCCCAGCACAGTGGGGGCTGGCAGGGCCTTCTGGAGATCCCCCAGTCCAACTCCCCTGCTAAAGCAGGTGCCCCCAGAGCAGGGGGCACAGGAACGTCTCCGGGCACAGTTGAATCTCTCCAGAGAAGGAGACTCCACAGCCTCTCTGGGCAGCCTGGGCCAGGGCTCGGGCACCCTCACAGCAAAGAAGTTCTTCCTCATGATCAGGTGGAACTGCCCGTGCTCCAGTTTGTGCCCGGTGCCCCTTGTCCTGTTGCTGGGCACCACCGAGAAGAGCCTGGCCCGGTCCTCTGGATACCCACCCTTTAGATATCAATCAGCACAGATGAGATCCCCTGCCAGCCTTCTTTTTTCCAGGCTGAACAGACCCAGGGCTCTCAGCCTTTCCTCATGCCGTGCTTGGGTCTTTTCCGCTAATGCTGAGTTTATTGCTTAAAACTCAGTAGAGTTAGTGGAACGCATGGATGCCCTGACTGTGCGTACGCTGCTGAATCGCCTCTTTTCTTTCCTTCAATAGAAAGTTTATCAGACAATGCAACAGCTTTTAGCAACAGAGCCAAGCAGCTTCGGAGACAGATGTGGTGGCGAGGCTGCAAGGTGAGCAAGGACTGGAGGAGGCAGGGGTGGGTCTGTGGAGGGGTGGTGACCTGCCCTGTCTGGAGACGGGATGAAGCAGCTCTGCTTTCTAGCTGAAAAGGTGCTGGAAGGCAAAGGCCTGCTTTCAGGTCAAAGCAGCTGCACATGGCACCCCGTGTAACACACCTCTGTGCTCCCCTTGCAGATGAAGGCAATCATAGCACTGGTGGCGATCGTTCTCCTGCTCGTGATCATCGGTGAGTAGCTCTAGGTCACCCCAGCCATGTCTGCCGTTGAAATATTCACGGTGCTCCACACCGTGAGTGACACCGTGGCACTGGGGTTTAAATGCGCATGCAGAGGAGCAGGCACAAATCAAGCCCTACAGACCGTTGCCAAAGAAAGCCAACGTTGCCCTGCCGACGCTGTACTGACCCAGGGTTGGCACTGACTGATCCTGAGGCTGGTGGGAGTAGGTAGAAGAGTTTCAGACTGGAGCAATGCCTTCCAAAGCCCGCTCCGCATCTATCAACCATTTTGCAATGGGTCTGCTCCCAGCAACGCTTCTCCCCAAAGCTGCTGGGCTTCTTAATCATCCGCAAGTAGCTGTTGTGGCTTTGCCATTGGTCCCTTCCCCTGCCCTCTGCCCTTCCTGGTCTCTCTGGAGCTCCCTGGAGCAGAGATGTCGCTGCTTTTCCTACCAAACAAGTAATAACAACCAGAGCGTATTTCTTCCGGGCAGAAGGAGTAATCCAGCCCTCTGCCTGCAGAAAGATGTACTCCAGGGATGCAAGCAGTTCGGCACGGCAGCGCAGCTCTTCCGTGCCACTGGGTGCGGAGGGTTTTCCTCCTGCCACCCACGACCCGGGGCAGCTCTGGGACTGTTCTCTTTACTTCGGCAAAACCCTCGCAGCCTGCTGTGCTGCCGGCACACAGCCTGCAGTGGGAGAGGCAGAGCCAGCAGCAGGCTGGGAGCGTTGTAGAGAGAGACACTGATGGAAAATCCCATCTGGTTTAATTTTGGGAAGCTGGAAGGAGATGAAGGTGGCAGGAAATGTCTAGCATGTGTGCGGGCAGCAGATTGCATTAGCTTGAGCCTGGAAACACAGTTTCCCTCGCAACTGCTTGGTGTTTGTCACTACAGAAGTGGGGTGGGGGGAGATCTCTTTGGCAGGGATCGATGTTGCGCGCGAAGGTGTGTGGCTGAGAGCTTTTTCCTTTGTGTTTTCCAGTACCCATAGTCCTGAAATACCATACCTGATGGGGCAGCTGGAGGCTTTGGTGGAGCTGGCTCTGGGATAACCAAACTGCTGTGTAATTTAAGTGAGATATCTGTATATAGCTTTGAAGTTGTTTTTCTCCAAGGAGTGAGGAGGCAGCGGCAAGTAGCCAGTTCCAACAGAGCATTTTATGAACTGCCAAATGACTTTTTTTTTGGTCAACTACCTGCTCCTGCTGTCGGACTCCTTTTATAACGGAAGACTCTGTTCCAGAACCACCTGTTTCGTGGAATTCTAGGTCTCTGGTCTGGAGCTGGCTACTTGCCACTACAGTTTATCTGTATATATGGTGAGTTGTAATATTAATAATAACACTGTTGGAGCAGTTCCCTGCTGCCTGTTGCGGAAGGCGGAGGGGACTCTGTCCTTTCATCAGAGCAAGGAGAGGGGGAAAAATGTCTGAAGAGAAACATACCGTTATGTTACAGGGAACTGACCCTTCTGCGGAGAACTGCAAGGGTATTGTTTCTCTCTAGATCGGAGGGGAAATAAAAAAAGAAGGTAAAAAAGAAATAATTTGGTTTTACAATCCAGAAAACTTTCTGGTCCTGCCGTGGGAATGCACAAGCTCAGTGTTTTCAGTATTGCTGCTTACAGCTGTGACTAAAGACATTCCAGTAAACCTATTTTTGACTGTACACGTGGAGTTCCTGCACATCTTCATAGTGTTCTGTGGGACGTCCCGGGTTCTCCACTGCTGGGAGTCCCTAGGAAAGGGCTGTTTCAATGTTTTCTTAACCAAAAGCAAGAAGCGCATGTAAAGGCCAGTGATGTAAGACGCAGCAGGAGGACGGTGACTCTCCTGAAACCAGTGCAGGGTGAACAAGCCCACTGCGTATTCAGAGCCCTTCCCTGCAATGTGGTGGTTGCAGTCCCGAATGCCAGCCTGTTTTGCATCCCTGTGATCTGGTGGGGTGGAGGTTGTGTCCAGACAGATGTGCTGGGGAGGCGTAGGGGCCCCTGTGCTGGAATAAACAGGAGCTGAGCTCGGCACCTCCATCCATGGGTGAGACTGCTGCATTTTGGCTGTGTCCAGCCTTGGTTTCAGGTGTCGGGGGCATTTCTGTCTGCCCTTTATTTGTGGGACCCTCGTTCCTTCCAGCCCTGAGCCTGGGACTTCAGCTGAGCTCTCCTGATTCTCCTTTTGCTGTCTCTTTTCTGATGAGAGAAACATTGTCCTGCTTCGAGTGTGTCTGAAGTGATGCTGGAGAGGGGAAACGGTGCCCCAGCAAATTCCCAGTGCTATGTCCCAGCTTCCTCTTTTGAACCTGCTCCCGGGACCTTGTACACAGTTTCCACCTGAGCGGTGGTGCTGTTCCGTGCAGAGAAGGGGATTAAAAGTGAGCACAGCAGGCTGGAGGGTCGGATGTAATTACAAGCTCTGCTTGCCCAGCTGGAATATAAATAGGGCTTTTCCCCTCTGTGAGCCCAGATCTCTCCGGGTGGGAACCAGAAAGCCAAGCTGGATTTTTCCTCCTGAAGCGTAGCCTGGTTTTAAGATGATGCACCCAGCGGAAGGGACAAAAATCATCCTGCCTATGCTTTTGGCTACTCTCCACCTGCAAGGGATCANGCTTGCCCAGCTGGAATATAAATAGGGCTTTTCCCCTCTGTGAGCCCAGATCTCTCCGGGTGGGAACCAGAAAGCCAAGCTGGATTTTTCCTCCTGAAGCGTAGCCTGGTTTTAAGATGATGCACCCAGCGGAAGGGACAAAAATCATCCTGCCTATGCTTTTGGCTACTCTCCACCTGCAAAGGATCACGAGGGTGGATGAAGAGGGACTCTGTCCGTCTTCACGGGGGCCGCAGGTCTTCCGGGTTAGCGGGTTCCTTTTCCTGCCAGATGGAAAGTGAGTTAACAGCACTGCGAGCCTGTGTAATGGCCGTGCTGTGCCTGCTCTGGTCTGCCTGTTAGGGCAGCCTTAATGCTGCTGCTGGAGAGTCCTGCCGGTGCCTCTGGCCTTCTCCCCCCAGCCCTGTCTTGCCTCTGCTGCTGCTGCTGCTGCCACCCACAGAAGGACCTTGGTGCCGCAGCAGCGTGTCAGGACTTCAGATCCCTGCTGGCACCGGGCCTGAGCAAGAGAAGTTAGTTTTGCAGTTGCTTGCTAGAGGGAAGGTCTGGCTTTAAAGCTGGGCTGAGGGCCTTGGAAAACGGGTGCTGGTTGGATGAAGGCTTCGTGACAGTCCTGCTGTATTAAAGAATTGCTTGGAGCTGCTGCTGCACCCTCCGTAGCCCTGTCCTTGCTGCGTTCTGCAGATCTGTCAGCAGCGTGTCCTTAGGGAGAGTTTCTAGGTAGGGATGAACTCTCCTCGGTGCCTGTCGTTAGCACCGTCCCAGCAGCGCGCTGCTTCAGAAAGGCGCGAATGCTTTTCCAAGTGAGCCAGATCCATGGAAAATGAGGTGACAAGGTTAGCACCCCTGACCCTGGACCGTTTGTGTCCTGTGCCTGCCTCAGATTCATCCTTTGGTACAAACAGGACTGGAGCAGGCCCACCCCACGCAGCCGAGCGCAGGGAGCGGACTTTCGCCGTGGGAATGCTCACTTTCCTCGACGGCTTTGCCGGAGTGCTTTTGCGACGTCTCCCAGGAGGCTGGGGTGCAAACAGTCGTGTTTGAGATGCAGAGCGGGGAAAGCTGCCACGGCCAAAGCCTTCAGCGTGCTTCCCTGGGTTGCCAGGATTAGGTGTTGATCAGTTTGAGGTTCGAGTCGCTAAATGCCGGGGTCATCCTGAGCAGACCGTCTCAAGGGACCAGCTCTGGCTGAGAGAGGCACCGGCAGCAGCAGATTAACGGTCGTGGTCAGTAACTTCACAGTAAACGAATTTACTGAGCAAGTTAGGGGTTTTTTTTTTCAAGGCTGAAAAGACCGTGACAATGCCTGATCTCAGGTTCAGAGCAGTCCTCCCTGTGTTCCTTCAAGATTCTATGGTCTTCGTATTGCAGTCTGTGCCATCCCACCCTGGACTGGTGGCAGGAGAACTGTAGTGAGCGGAAACGGGTGTTGTTTCCAGCAGCGTCTGCGTGCTTTGGGGTTGGTTTTCACTTAGGAGACATTATGAGGGAGACTTTACAACAAAAACAATTCCTTCACCCAAGCGTAGGGTCTGTTTTATCCATTCCCTCTCTGTGCAGAAGACAGACCTCTTCGTTAGCCGCTGTTTTCCACATGATCGCTTTTTTACAGGGAACAGCGTGTTTTGGCCGCAGTTGTTCTGCGTTCCTCCCGCAGAGCGGGTTCCTCAGCCCAGGCGTGACCTGTGCCACTGGACCCTGGGCTCCCCGCACCCGAGGACACGGGGGCGGCAGCGATGGATGTCTGCCAGGGTCCTGCGGCTCCGAGGCCTGCGCCTCCTCGCTCTGGGAGCTGGGCAGACCAGAGGGGAGGGAGAGCCCCTCCTGGGGAATCCCCTTGCAAAACTGGAGCTGCTGGTGGGGGGCTGCGTGAGGCCTGGGCACCACGGCGGGAGAGCTCCCAGGACCCTGCTCCTTGGCAGCACACTGCTCCCCGCGCAGCCTTGCGCTGGCCTCCACACACCCGCTCCTCGAGGGCTCCGCACTGGAAGCAGGGACCGGACCCTCAGGGAGAAGAGCGAGCGGGATCCTCCGGCCGCCGAGGGCCGGGGAAGTAAACAGGGAGGCGGCCGCTCCCGCCCCGCTGCAGGTGCCC
>VZSC01001925.1:66726-85290 GCA_013398225.1 Steatornis caripensis | reverse complement strand
CCGCAGGTCACTCAGATCCTCGGGGACTCCTCTCCTTACACGCTGGTGGCGAAGAAAATTGACCGTAAGTTGGCGGCGGTGCCCGGGGGGAGGCGGCGGCCCGGCCCGGCCCGGCCGTCTCCTCAGCGCCGGCCCCGTTGTGTCCGCAGTGCCGGAATACCAGGGGGAGCCGGACGAGATCTCGGTGCAGAAGTGCCGCGAAGCCGCCCGGCAGGTCGCTCGCTTTCTCCTTGCCCCGCGCTTTCCCGGCGGTCGCGGTGGTGCTGTGCGTGCGGGGGGACCCCTGCCCCGGCGGGGCGGGAGGCGGCCGGGGGCGTCGGGGCTTCCGAGCCAGCCCCGAGGACATTCGGCGTCGTGGCTGGGCCTGCGCTCCCGTCACCGGCCGTTCCTGGTGTGCGCTGGGTGATGGTGAATGCTCCCTGGTGCCCCAGTGCACAGGCGGTGCCGCTGCTGCTCTTCTGGCCTCTTGTGTCCCTCAGGCAGCGGGATGAAACAGAGAAAGGGACTCCAGAGCAGGGAGCACTGCTGAGCAGGTATTCTGTGTTAGCGGCGCCGGGGCAGCATTGGGGAGTCTCCTCCGTGAATGCTCCCAACGATCTGGTAAACCTTCAGAGGTTCTATAGTATAAAGCCATACCTGTTCGTGGGATTCCCCAGAATTCCTGGAATTCATTAACATATGCAAGTGTCTGGTGCTCTTCAGGTGAAGGCTTGTAGTCTTCTTCATTGTGTTTGCTGATTGACCGGATCACGTAGAACTTTGCATATCTTTGCTACGGCTTTGCACGTCTGTTAAAGTGAGGTTTATCCAGGAGCCTCCTTATCTCACAGCCATTCTCACCAGAAATCTCTCTTCCGCTCAGCCAAGTATCTGAGGCACTTCCAACGTCCTCCTTGTAGCTGAGGCCTTAACCCTTTCAAGGAGGACATGTCACCTCCTTCAGTCCAGCCCCAGCAGCTATGGGCACGGTTTTCTGTGAGCTGGAGCTTCTGACGGATCACCTTCCAGAGCTGTCTCTGGGATGGGTGTCTTAAAGCACCAAGTGAGGACTGAGACTCAAGGAGAATGCAGATGTGCCTCTAGGGCACTGGCCTTCCCTCCCCTTGTCCCACCATTCCTGCCTCCCAAGAGGGCAGGGGGTGTTCAGCTCCGCTCGTTTTCCTCCACGCGAGATCTTCCCTGCCACGCTTCAGGCCTCCTCGGGGAAAGCATGGGTTTAGTTGTGTCTGTCTGGTGTCGATCGTCTCCGAGGCAAAGAACTTTAGCGGCTGGTGGATTTTTGTGGTGTTCCGTTACCACAAAAACGTAACAACAGGATAGGGCAAGAAAATGGGCTTGGAGGCAGCGCCTTCCTCTAGGGCTGATGTTTCCGTCTCTTGGGCTTTCGCTGCAGGTTCGGGGACCTGTTATAGTAGAGGACACCTGCTTGTGCTTCAATGCCCTGGGGGGGCTTCCAGGACCGTACATGTAAGTAGGAGGGCGCTTGCTTCACCTTTCACGTCCTAAAGTTAGGAGCGCAGGGTGTGCTTCACGGGGGATTCTCCACGCGCCAGGAGCAATAGGGTCAGGGAGATGGTTACCGGTCTGTGTCCTCAGCTTCATCCTGCACCCCGAGGGCTGGGCTTGGGCTCCTTGAGCCCTGCTGTAAGTCATGGTGCAGGACAAGAGAGACAGATGTGAATTATTTGCCCTGGCTCCCAATCTACAGTGCCCGCTCTTGCAGCCAGCCTGGGAACCTGGCCCCACTGCGGGCTCTGCGTAGTTAAGGCACCATGTGTTTCAGCAGGACTGTGCTGGGATGAGTGTCCTGTAGGTTGTCATAGGGACTGCTTTAATCCAGCAAGATTATTACATTACAGTGTAATTTCTCTAATGAAATACTGCCTCAGCTCTTGGAATTAACTTTCAGTGGGATTAATTCTTCCAAACTATCTCCGCTGAGCTAAGCGGAGACATGAAAGCTTTATACGATGAGGCTGGCACTAGAACTGGGTGTAAGATGCGAACAAGTTGAGTCGAGAAATGTATTTTGGCACATCAAATACATGAATGTATAACAAATACCTAAATGTATTTCGGCTCACAAGAGAGGGCTGGGTTGTTTACAGTAGACCCCAGTACTGCAGTAAATTAAATACCCTGCTGCTGTTTTCACGGTGTCCCGTTCAGTTTAAGAGCTGTTGGTAAATAGCCCAGAATGAGGTGATTTGACACCTAAAGAGGGGTTCGGAGGGCTACGAAAACGTAGGCAACAGTGTCTCAAAGATGCCTGTGTTTAATAGTGACAATTAATCTTTCCTCTCTTCTTCCCTTTCAGAAAATGGTTCCTGGAAAAACTCAAACCGGAAGGTACTGCCCCGCCGTGTTATGGCTCTGCGTGTAACTCTGTCCTGTCCCAATTAAATGGATCCCTGCCCGTGCTGGGTTCCGTGGAGCAAGCCTGCCCGCTGCGTTGCCCGTTTCATAGCTGTTTCCTTTCCTGCCAGTCCAGCTCTGCCCCTTCACGTTCTCTCCTTGAGCCTGTTCTGTGCCCTTCTTCGTGGGGTGTTGGTTCCCACAGTACCTTCAGCATCATCCCTGTGTTCCCAGACTCCTCCTGCCTTTGCAGGGCTTGTGGGAACTTGTTTGTCATCAGTGCGACCTGGAAGACCTGCTGCTTCCTTGGGCTTCTGCACCGGCCCCTCTCCTGGTGTGCAGCGACTGCCTTTGACCCGCGGTTAAGAGTGTGACTGCAAATCCTGCACTGGTGTCACGAGCAGGAGCGTTAATCGCGCTCATGCAGAGGGGGCTTTGGTCTTCTCTGGGGCCGCGCACTCATTCGCTTCCGCTCCCAAATTAATGGTGGGGCCCTGCAGCTCGCACTGCATTAGATCTCAGGTGCTGGCTTGAGTCACGAGGGACCCGGCCGAGAGCATGAGCTTTGTCACCTGCCGTAGCTCTTCGTCTCCCTCAATCCGTCTCTAGGTGGGTGTGTGGCGCTCTGGGGGAAAGGCAGTAACGCCGGGATCCTTTCTTGTGTTGCTCAGGCCTGTACAAGCTGCTGATGGGGTTTGAAGACAAATCTGCGTACGCTCTCTGTACCTTCGCGTTCAGTACTGGAAACCCAGAGGAGCCCGTGAAGCTGTTCAAAGGCCGGACTCACGTAGGTGGTGTGCTGGGGGAAGGGATTGTGCTGAGGGAGGAGGGCTGTAATGTGAATTTCGTAATGGCATTGGCTCTGTCGACGACAATTTTAGCGGTCGCTGAACGCCCCTGGAGCTTGTTGGGAAGGGGCTGAGGGAGAGCGCGGGCGGTGGGTGCTGGATGCTGCAGCCCTTCTGCCCGGCTGTAGGTACTGAACGCTTTGCACGCTGCCTCGGGCTCTTCAGCCCCCTCACCGCCCTCTGGCAGGGTTGTATCTGAGTGCAGTTGTTAGTTCCGTTAATTGGAAGGGTGGAGGGGCTGTCACCATAGGGAAGCCTGATGGAGCACTGAGTTTGGGGCTGCTGATTCTGGTTATGTCCTGGGGAGGTGCTGGGAAGGAGGACAGCCCCACGCACTGAGCCCGTGTCGGCCGCAGCGTGAGCTATGGCTGCGTGTAGCTCCTCAGTCTGCGTGTGAAACGCGTCTGTGAGGGAAGCGCTGCGAAACTGCGCCTTACGAGGCCTTTTTTGACTTTCTCATGGCAGGGGCTGATAGTAGAGCCCAGAGGCCCTCGAGATTTTGGCTGGGATCCCTGCTTTCAGCCAGACGGCTACGACCAGACGTAAGCGGTGTTTTACCATCAGCCCTTTATGTAAGGAGAGCCGGGGTCGGGGTTGTCTGCGGAGAGGAACCTGCTAACGAGGAAGGGTGGCAGGGAGAAAACAGCCCCCTGGATCTGGATGTGGTGGGTTACGGGGAGCCCCCAGGTCTGGCTGGGGGTCGTTGGCTTTGCCAGCGTGTCGGTCCCGGCGCTGCCGAGCGGGGAGCTCTCAGTGATGGGACGGGGCCGTGTACTGTAGCGTGTCCGCTCCTGACGCTTGTGGTTTCTCTCCCCTCCAGCTACGCCGAGCTACCGAAGGCGGTGAAGAACTCGATCTCGCACCGCTACAGAGCGCTGAGCGAGCTCTCCGCCTTCTTCCTCCGGAGCAACCCGACAGAGCCCGGCTCCGGTCCCAGCTAGGCTCACCGGGCCGCAGCCACGCCGTGCCGCCCCGGGAGAGTCCCGCTCCGCCGCGGGCTCCCATTAAAGCTGCTCCCTCTGAAGCCGCCCGTACGTTGCGTTCCCCGTTCCCGTCTGGTGGTGTTGCCCCGGGAGTGCCGCGCGGCCCCGGGCCGGGGGATTCCGGCCGTGCCTCACCGGAGGCTTGCCGGGACCGCAGTGTCCGGGAGGGCCCCGGCCCGGCCGTTCCCCGCCGCCGCCGTTTCAGCCTGGGGAAACGGCAGAGAGCCCGGCGGCGCAGAGCACCGGGAGCCGGCGCTGCCCGCACGCCTGCGGCCGCCCCGCCCCGGGTCGCCGCTTCCGGGGTGGTGGTGGGCGGAGCTGCGGCCGGGGCGGGAGCACCGTCCTGCGCGGAGCCAATAGGAAGCGGTGGGGAGAAGAGGCAGCCAATGGGCTGCGGGCCCGGCGCGTGCAGAGGGCGCGCGGCGGCCCCCGGATGCAGTCAGCGCGCGGGCACGTGCGCCGGGAGCGGCCCCGGTGCTGAGCCCGCCCGGCCATGGAGCTGCTGCCCCGGAGCCCCGGGGAGTTCGGCTCAGCCCGGTACTGGGATCGCTTCTTCCGGCAGCGCGGGCGGCGCCCCTTCGAGTGGTACGGGGCCTTCCCGGAGCTCTGCCCCGTCCTGCGCAAGTACGTGCGGCCCCGCGACAAGGTGAGCCCAGCGGTGCCCAGCGCCGCGTGCCCGGGCCGAGCCCCCGCCACCCGCCCCGGGTGCCGGGCTCCGCCGGGGCGACCGGCTCCGCGCCGCCGTCTCCCGGCTTAAACCGCCATCGTGCACCGGGCACAGCCGACGCGAAGCCCCCCCCCCGGCGTGCTGTAGCAAGAGGAGAGACCCGCGAGCCGCCCTGGGGGCTGAAACAGCCACATGATCCCCGCAAGAGATGCAGCAGCTGCATCGCTTATGCTGTGCCCGCGTGGCTGTTCTGTGCCCAAGCGTTATCTCGGGGCGCCACACAGTGGGTTTGCAGGTGTTGCGGGTGCGGTTTTCACAGAGGGCTCGTGGCCGTGGCTGATATTTGCTCGTAAAACGCTTTGGGACCCGTTTCCAGGGCGTTCTCACCATCGCGCTGCTCTTGTGCCGCTCCCCAGGTTCTGGTGGTGGGCTGCGGGAACTCGGAGCTGAGCGAGCGGATGTATGACACGGGGATGTGCGAGGACATTGTGAACATCGACATCAGCGATGCCGTGATCCGTCAGATGCAAGAGCAGAGCGGGAGCAAGAGGCCAAAGATGAGCTACCTACTGATGGACGTGCTTCAGATGGACTTCCCCGACGCCCATTTCCAGGTGGTCCTGGACAAAGGCACGCTGGATGCCGTCCTCACTGACGAGGAGGAAGCCACTCTAGCAAAAGTGGACAAGATGTTTGCCGAGATCAGCCGCGTCCTGCAGGTCGGAGGGCGCTACCTCTGCGTCTCCTTGGCTCAAGCCCACGTGCTGAAGAAAGCGGTGGAATACTTCTCCCAGGAAGGCTGGGTGGTGCGTGTCCATCAGGTGGCCGGCAGCGGGGACAAGCAGCAGTTTGTCCTACCCATCTTTGTCTACGTCATGACAAAGTTCAGGAAGATCCCTGGCTCTGCGCCGCAGATCCTGGAGATCTGCCCCGAGGAGCAGGACAAGCCGATGCGGGTGGAGAGCACAGAGCGGCTGATGGCGGCCGTGAAGGACAGGCAGCATTACGCCCTGCTCTGCAGCCAGCTGAGCAAAACGCCCTGCAGGGAGCAGGTTTCCCTGGATCTGTGCGACAAAGAGAGCGGGAGGCCTCGCTACACGCTGCATGTGGTCGACAGCCCCTCGGTGAAACCTTCCCGGGACAATCACTTTGCCATCTTCATCAGTGAGTACAGCTTATTCTGGCTGCAATGACGTGGTGCTCCGGCCAGGAGGTTCAAAAGGGCCAGTGGTCCCAGCCCTGCTGAAATCAGGGCTGGAGAGGGAAATAATCTGCCTCTGCGGGGTTGGGTTGCTGTTTTAGTCCTGGCTTTGTGGTGGGACGTGTGTTTGCCTGGTGGTGCAAGCAGAGATCTGGCACAGAGCTTGCTGGCTGAGCGGATACCCGTCTGGCCTCAGAGGGATGCTGCCTGCCCTGCCCCCAAGGTGGCGATTCCTGCTTCGATGCTGGTGACAGCCGTCGTAGCGCGTCACTGCATAAAGCCGGAGTGCAGCACATGCAGCCGGAAAGGTGGTGTTGTGGTCTGTGTGGGTGCCCTGACTTGCCAGGGCCAGGCTGCTCGGGGCTGCGCTTCGCTTTTTCGCTTGCACCTCACGGAGATGCACCGGGCACTGCCAGCAGCGCGGTTCCCTTCCTGCNTGTCCATCAGGTGGCCGGCAGCGGGGACAAGCAGCAGTTTGTCCTACCCATCTTTGTCTACGTCATGACAAAGTTCAGGAAGATCCCTGGCTCTGCGCCGCAGATCCTGGAGATCTGCCCCGAGGAGCAGGACAAGCCGATGCGGGTGGAGAGCACAGAGCGGCTGATGGCGGCCGTGAAGGACAGGCAGCATTACGCCCTGCTCTGCAGCCAGCTGAGCAAAACGCCCTGCAGGGAGCAGGTTTCCCTGGATCTGTGCGACAAAGAGAGCGGGAGGCCTCGCTACACGCTGCATGTGGTCGACAGCCCCTCGGTGAAACCTTCCCGGGACAATCACTTTGCCATCTTCATCAGTGAGTACAGCTTATTCTGGCTGCAATGACGTGGTGCTCCGGCCAGGAGGTTCAAAAGGGCCAGTGGTCCCAGCCCTGCTGAAATCAGGGCTGGAGAGGGAAATAATCTGCCTCTGCGGGGTTGGGTTGCTGTTTTAGTCCTGGCTTTGTGGTGGGACGTGTGTTTGCCTGGTGGTGCAAGCAGAGATCTGGCACAGAGCTTGCTGGCTGAGCGGATACCCGTCTGGCCTCAGAGGGATGCTGCCTGCCCTGCCCCCAAGGTGGCGATTCCTGCTTCGATGCTGGTGACAGCCGTCGTAGCGCGTCACTGCATAAAGCCGGAGTGCAGCACATGCAGCCGGAAAGGTGGTGTTGTGGTCTGTGTGGGTGCCCTGACTTGCCAGGGCCAGGCTGCTCGGGGCTGCGCTTCGCTTTTTCGCTTGCACCTCACGGAGATGCACCGGGCACTGCCAGCAGCGCGGTTCCCTTCCTGCACATCTGCAAAGCTGGGCCTTAGCACGGCCTAGAGACGAGTTGTGAGGCTGTTGGACACCCCCTTCTTATGAGACGTGGCTTTTCCAGCCCCCTGCATGAGCCTGCCCAAAATGGGGAAGGCCCCATCTCTCTTGGTGGTTGCAGAGCGTGGCTCTAGGCATGCAGCGGTACCTCCTCGTGATGTCTTGCCACTCCTGCAGCTCCTTTCTTGGAGGCCACGGTGGTTGCTCGGGGACTGGCAGTGTCCCAGGCTCATGGCAGCCCCTTCTGCAGTCCCACAGGGCCGAGAAACCGAGTGGCTCTTTGGGACGGAGGAAGGGCGGAGGCAGCTGGCCGCCAGCGCGCGCTTCGGGCGCCTGGTCACCGTGGCCCTGCACAGGGAGCAGCACTACGAGGGCATGGCGGGCATCCAGGCAGAGCTGTCGGGGAAAGTGATGGAGCTGGCCCCGCCGGGCCTCCCTGCCCGGCAGCAGGTGAGCCCCACCACCCGGCCCCCTCACTCGGCTTCCCCGAAACCCCGGCCAGGCTGGCTCTCCCACAGCAGCAAGTCCCAGGCTTCCTCGGCAGGGAGGAGGCAGTAGTTCCTCCTCAGGTGTAGCTCCTTTGTTTTTTCCCTCCAGCTGGCTGCCTTTGCTTGGAGGAGGCAGGATTCAGTGTCAAATCCTTGCCCTCCAAAACCCAGCATTCTGAGAAAACCAGGCACCCCAAAACCCCGAGAGCATCTGGCCCCTTCGTAGTCCTGGCTTTCACTTCTCCTGTCCCTTCTGTGTCCTGCTTTCTGCCCCAACTCCCCAAACTTGAGCGCTTGCAAGAAATCTTGGGGTGTTTGCTCCCTGTACCCCAACACGTGTACGGGGTGGAACCTGGTGTCCGACGTGCTGGTCTGCAGCTGCCCTGTGGCTGCGTGCAGCACATCCCGCTGCCCCCACAACGTGTCCGCTTCGTCCCAGCTCTTCACTAATGGTCAGGACAGCAGGAATGCCAGGGTGTGTTCCTGTAGCCTTTCCTTCCTTGCACCACTCCCCATCCTCCCTGCAGGTGCCCTTCCTGTCCGTGGGAGGGGACATCGGGGTGCGGAAGGTGCAGCACCGCGACACCAGCCCCGTGAGCGGGGAGTACGTCGTGGAGGATGTGAAGGGGGACGGCACCTCCTACTTCCGACGCCTCATCTTCCTCCGCAACAGGAACGTGGTGCAGTCGGAGGCTCGGCTTCTGGGCCCAGTGCCTCTGCCAGGTACGTGGGGCAGCTGGGAAGGGGCAAGGCCAAGGGTGGCTTTCTGGGGCGGCAGAGAGTGATGTTGTTATGGGAAGAAGATAACAAGTTGTGCTGGGACCTGCCTGCCTTGTCCTGGGGCGGCTCTGGAAGTGTTTTTGTGCTCTGCTGCCTGCCGCTTGGGTGGGACCAGGGCTGGGGGTGGCTGGACCCCGGAAAGCATCCTTGTCCGTTGCCTCGCCTTACCAGCCCATGCCTCCTGTCTTTCAGGCCAGAAGAAACGTCGGAAAGACAAGAAGAAACCCGACCCGACTGAGCCACCCGTGGCCATTGACAAGAGCTACCTGTGCTGTGAGCACCACAAGGCCATGGTTGCGGGGCTCTGCCTGCTGGGGGGCTCCAACCCCCTCCCAGGTGATGAGGCTGGCGGTGGGAGGCTGTGCCTGAGGCAAGCGTGGGGCAGGCGTGTGGGCGTCCCCATGCCCCAGCTCCTTGGGGAAGGGCTCTCCTGTTTGGGGCACCTGGTGTGCCCTTCCCAAAGCGGTTTGGCCAGGGGGTGGGATGTGCAGTGTGAGCGCGGCCGTCCCGGCAGCTCACCCGGGCGCTCTCTGTTGGCAGGAACCCCGCTGGCGGTGCTGGTGGTGGGCCTCGGCGGGGGCAGCCTGCCCCTCTTCGTACACGACTACTTCTTGCAGGCCTGCGTGGCTGTGGTGGAGATCGACCCCTCCATGCTGGAGGTGGCCACGCGCTGGTTTGGCTTCTCCCAAGGTGACCGGATGCGGGTGCATGTCTCCGATGGCCTGGACTACGTTGCCAAGCTGGCGGCTGAAGGTACAGTCTCACGGAGCATCCCCGGCACCCCGTCGAGCCCAGCGGGTGAAGTGCTGGGGACCGGAGCCCTGGGCTGCTTTCACCCTCTGCTGCCTGTCCCTGCCCACCTCCTGCCATGTGTCACGAGCTCTAGCCTTGCCAGGTCTCTGCAGCTCACAGGCCCGTCCTTGCCAATGTGTGCAGGGGACCGTAGATTTACTGCCTCCCGCCCAGCGCCAAGCGCTGCTGCTGTGGGTTTCATTTGGAAAGAGAAACCTCAGGAGAGAGAAGCAGCCGTAATATGGCGGAGGGGGTGTCCTGACCACCCCAGTCGTTGCCTCCCCCCTGTGTGTGGCTCAGCTCTGTCCCACGGGATAACAAGTCTCTGTGCTTCCTCCTGCAGCCCCAGCCCAATACGACGCCGTCATGTTCGATGTGGACAGCAAAGACCTCACGGTGGGGATGAGCTGCCCGCCCCCAGCCTTTGTGGAAAAGCCCTTTCTGCAGAAAGTTAAAACTGTCCTCAAGCCTGAAGGTAGGAAGGGGGATCTGGTGCTGTCCCTGGGGCCGGGCTGGCTGGTCCTGCGTGGGGTTTGAGTAACAGGGCTGTGCCGCTGTTTCTCATCCTGGAGAAAAGCGGCCACGGCCAGGATTGCTGTGTGGCATCCACCGCTCCTGGTGGGTCCTGGATCCGTGTGTTCCCGTGGGTGTTGTGAAAGCATGGAGCAGGATGGAGCGGATGGCCCACGGCACTGCCAGGTCAGGCAGGCTGAGACACATCGGGGGGTGCTGAGAAAGGTTGCAGGAAGGCAGAGGGTGTAGGCGGTACCTGGGAACAGATCGTGTGGCCACCCGCGACCTGCACGGGAGCAGGGCTGTGGAGCTGGGCCAAGGGCACCGCGGGGATGCCGGTACTCCTCGTGCTGCGGCGGCAAGGACGTTTGCACTGGGGTGGCACCGATTCAGCTGCGTTCCCGCGGGGAGCAGGGCGATCTACTCGTGTCGGAACTGCCATCCCTTTCACCCTGCTGCAGGAGTCTTCGTGCTCAACTTGGTGTGCCGCGACGCCCGGCTGAAGGAGTCTGTCCTGGCCACCCTCAGGGAGGTCTTCCCGCTGCTCTACGCGCGCCACATTGAAGGGGAGGTCAACGAGATCCTGTTCTGCCAGCCCAGCCCTGAGGGCCGGCAGGACCCCGCAGAGCTGGGGGCACGCGCCCAGGCGCTGGAGGGGGCGCTGCGACAGCCCGGGCGTCCCTGGGACAGCTCGTACGTGCTGGCGGACGTGCTGCAGGCTGTCAAGATCCTCTGAGAGGGGCCTCGACGCTGCTTGAACAGGAGAGGTGTCCCCGCGTGGGTGCTGCGGCCTCGCGGTGGAGGGGTGCCTGTGGCTGGGACTGCTGTCCCTGGGGGCCTGCTGCTGGCCTGGGTCTGCCTGAAGGATGGGATGGGTGTGGAGAGGCGCTCCCTGCAGCGTGGCTCCCCGGGAAGGGGGCTGAGACCGTGGGAAGCCCAAGGGGCCATGTTGGCATCGTGAAGGGAGGAAGGTGCTGTGGGACCGGCAGGACTGGGGGTTTGCGTCTATCCCCGTTACTTTCCTGCTGTGGGAGAAGCATCTCTCCGCCATCCCCTTCCCCTCCGGCACGGCTCCTTCGCCACGATGCTGCGTCTGCCTGCACCTCTGGCATCCCTGGTCACCGGTGTCTGGGCCGAGTCGCAGCCCTGCCCCAAGCCTGGTTCGGGGGGTGGCGGGGTGGGATGAGAGCTGTGAAAATAAAGTGCTCAGGGCTGCTGCGAGGCTTTGCTAGGTTTATTTCTGGAGCACCCAGCACCCCTGGAAAAGGTATGGTCACCCCCACTCCTCGAGGGCACGTCCCGGGGGCAGGCACCCGACCCTTGTACCCCACTGCCCCCTCCCCAAACTGGACCCCACCATGTGCCTGCCCTTATCTCGCTCTCTCCAGCCATGGCTGCTGAACTGGGACCTGTAACCTCCTGGGTTCCCAACCCTCCTTTTGCCCCCCACCAGCAGGGACCCAGGCCTGTGGGTAATGGGCACAAACTGGGGCATGGGCAGTTCCCCCTGAACATGAACTTCTTTGGCGTGAGGGTGCCCGAGCCCTGGCCCAGGCTGCCCAGAGAGGCTGTGGAGTCTCCTTCTCCGGAGAGATCCAACCCCGCCTGGACGCGTCCCTGTGCCCCCTGCTCTGAGGGCACCTGCTTTAGTGGTGGGGTTGGACTGGGGGATCTCCAGAGGGCCCTGCCAGCCCCCACCATGCTGGGATTCTGGGGTTCTGTGCCTGAGCCCCCGGGCACACCAACCCGCTCACCCGGCTGGTGCAGGTCAGCCTTCCTGCAGCATGAAAAATACCTATCGGGGTGTTCCTGTGGCACCCCCTTCCTGCCCAGGCGGCTCATTTTCTTTTGTCTGAGGGTTTCAAAGCCTGGTTCCTCCCTGTAAAGTTGGCACAGAAATGAGTGTGAGGCACGGTACCAAAGCGACTGGCTCGCAGACATCAAGGTGACAACCTGCTCAGTCAGCACAACGCTTGGCCGCTGCGCATGCCACCCTCACCCTGTGCTCCCTTCTGCCGCTGGCACCCCGAGCGAGGGGCTCATCTTTCCGGCAGCTCCTCCCTAAAGCAAACCCTCCCACAGCCCAGGGTGGGAACAACGCAGCGGAAGCAGCGCCGGGAGGGATCTGACCCAGCGTGGAGGTAACAGCAGCCACATCTCTGCATCGCTCCCGAAGCCATCTTGCCAGCTTTGCTGCTTGCGCTTGGTGGGATGCTGCTCCTCATCCCGTCCTTCCTCAGCACGGCCCTCCAGGTCTCCTCCACCTGCGGGAAATCCAGCTTCGTTCAGAAAGCCGAACGGGAGCGGGTGTGAGCCGGAGGGTTTGCGGTTCCCCAGCCCCGTGGGGGCCAGGGAAAGCGCACCCCAAGTGCTCTCACCCCTGAACTCGTGGGGACCGCGGCCACTGCGCCAACGCAGGAGACGGGGCGGTTTGTGCCCAGGAGGCGCGACGGCAGCCGTGCCCGACAGCAGGCGCGTCCCTCCGATCAGCAGCTGTCGCTATAGTTTGATTTTAATGGCGGGCTTTGCTTTGGAAACCCCTGTGTTCAGATCCCTCCTCCTAAGGATGCCCCCTGCCTTCTTCCCCTTCACACAGAGAGACAAACCAGTGCCGTACTTTCTCCCTGGGCTGGCCCGTTTCTGCACAGAGGCAGCAGGTGCTTTTTTTTTTTAAAATAATAAGTGGTTGTGAGGGTTCCCAGGCGCCGGAGAGCAGGGCCGGCCTGCTCCCTGCCTCAGGTAACAGACAGCAGCGTGGGCGCGTGCCCTCGGTACGTTGCTCACCACCCAGTCGCTCCTCTGAGCTGTCGTGTGTTCCGGGTGGCGTGTGGTCGCTGGTCAACGGGAGAGGCAAGGCTGGAGGTCGAGCGGGGTGGAGGCCTGCCTGACCCCGTGCGGGTAGTTTCTAAAGCGCCTCTGTGATGAGCACTTTTTTTGAGAGATACCTATTACCCATCCGGCTCAGCGACGACAGATTTCTCAACCGGATCAGCAGTGCTGCGTTTAGTCAATTTTTAACTCAGTTTTCAATTCTCAACGTAATTCCGATGACGTCGGTTTGTGCGCATGCCCTTTATTTTACTGAACCCATCTCCTTTCTTCCCCCGGAGCTCACACAAAGGCTGCGTTCATCCCTCCCTTGCCCAGTTCTGCCTTTCTGTTGTGCTTCCTAATCGCTGCGTAATGCCACGTCCTGGTGGAAAAACAAAAGCCATTTATTAGACGCAACATAAGGATGGAATCGCAGTTCGTTGCAGCCGTCCGTGCAGCTACTGACAGCCCTGCAAGTTTGCTCTGGCGATACGTTTCAGCTGGAAAATTGGCAAATGCACGAGCGCTGCAAATACCTGGAGTCTTCCTCTGCACGTAAAACGCTCGGGGGCTGCAATAATTGATGCGTAGTAAATATTTCTCTCCTGGCAGCCAAAACGCACAGCTGATGTATAAGTTTGGCAACTGTGTTTGTGTTGAGTGTTTTGGCAATATACTCATGTTTACACCCCTTACTCCTCCCTTCCTTCCTTTGCCGCGTAGGCACGCTGTAAGGCCCGGGATAGAAACAAGCACTGCTGTCACTTAGCAACCTCCGCTGGCTTTGAGATGTTGACTTCACTCCTTTCTGGGTTTCGCAGCACAAAAAGAGACGGCCGCGTAACTCGGCGCACGGCTCAGGCGTGAGGCTGTTGCCGGCCGGGGATGCTTTGGTCTGGTCCGGCCTGAACCCCTCTTGGAGCATCGCATCCGTGTCCAGCGAGCGAGGCGCTGGGAGTTGATGGGTCAGCCCTGGGTTTCGTGATCGCAAGTCGAGGGATGCAGCTGGTCGTGCCCAGCCGTGGAGGCGCTTTGGCCTAGGGTGGCTCTGTGACGAGGCAGCTGGCAGGACGGTGACGCTACGAGGCAGGCAGCGGTGGGGTGCCGCACATATACCCCGTGTGGTTTAACCTCCTCAGGTGTCGCAGCCCAAACCCCTGCTCTGCAGAAGGGCTGGAAGTGGCTGGGCTCTGGGGAAGAGGGAGGAGGTGGATGGGGGAGGTACTGTCACCAGCTGAAAGTATGTCGAGCAGCTGGGAGAGATTTTGCAGTAATAAAAGCCGCACGGACTGAGCCCTGAGGCTGATTCCCTCCAGCTGGGAAGAGCTCTGCTGGGGTGAGCCTGGCCCAGCTGGCTGGGGATGCTGCTCGGGCATGGCAGGGTCACAGCACAGCAAGGGCTGTGACAGCAGTGTCCCAGAGGGTGGAAGCACCCGGGGATTGTTTTGTCCATGGAATCTTCCCTTGGGGAATAACTCAGCTTGCCTGGCTTTGTGACCAAGGAAGGGGGCAGGCTGCAGTGAGCAAGTATGGCTCTTTCGTGGGGCGCTCAGGGCCGCAGGGAAACATCTCTGCTGGCTGTAATGCAGCACAGTGGCCCTTTTTCTACCCCGTGACTGGATGCACCTGACTGAAGGGATGCAGCTGGAGGTCACAGGGCAGGAGGGAGGCCACCACACCGGATGGCACAGGCAGCGGGTTGTCCCTGTCCTGCGATCCGTGAGTCAGCAGTGCCGCAACAGCGAGAGGCTGAAAGCACCTCCTGTTTACAGGGGGAACTGCTGCAGCCGCTACTTCTAATCACAGCTCTGCAGCCACTCTGGCTTTCTTCCACTGGCTTTAATTCTGTCTTTCGCAGCTTCAGGGTCCGAGCTCTTCTCCTGGCAGATAGGCAGGCGTAATGCCAGTGGGCACCGTCAAGCCAGCACTGCGGAGCCAGGTGCTGCTGAGAACCTGGGAGCTGCCCCGTGCACGGGGCTCCTTGCCCACACCTCCTCCTGCCTCGTGCCGATCAGCTGCCTGAAAAGCTCTGCAAGACTCTGGGTTTGTCTGAAGTAAGAAGGAGGTGAGGAAGGTCCCTGGGGAGAGGATCATGTGTGAAGGAGCCTGCTGCTTCTAAATGTTCCCTGAGGGGGAGGACGCAGCCTTATCTGTGCTCTGCTCTCCCCGGGGTCCTGCCTGCTCTCCCGCCAGGGGAGCGTGCCTGGCTCTTTGCTGCAGGCATCTGCAAATCTCCTCTCTGACAATTTATATATAACCCATTTTTCATGATGGGAATTGCACTGGAGTGTGTTTATAAAGCAGCCTGGGGACCTGATCCAAATGTCCTCAGTTTTAATGTCATGCTGCCTCGTCAGGAAGAAGTGTCTTTGGGTAAGTTTGTGGGCTCAAATGCTACAGCTGCACCCTGAAGCCAGACTGGTTTTGCTGTATATTTTTCCAGAAGTCAGGGCAGGACAAACCTGCTGTCCGTAGGTTTGATCTGAAATGTGCTGGAGGCCCAAGCGGGCTGTGCTGGAGCTGGTGACATCTGGAAGCGATGATGGAGTCAACAGGGCTGGGGTGCCACCCCAGGGAGCAGGGCACCCTTCCCGCCGTGCTGGGGAGAGGTGGCCGGCGAAGGTCTGCTCTCCTTGCTGAGCCTGTNGCAGGGAAACATCTCTGCTGGCTGTAATGCAGCACAGTGGCCCTTTTTCTACCCCGTGACTGGATGCACCTGACTGAAGGGATGCAGCTGGAGGTCACAGGGCAGGAGGGAGGCCACCACACCGGATGGCACAGGCAGCGGGTTGTCCCTGTCCTGCGATCCGTGAGTCAGCAGTGCCGCAACAGCGAGAGGCTGAAAGCACCTCCTGTTTACAGGGGGAACTGCTGCAGCCGCTACTTCTAATCACAGCTCTGCAGCCACTCTGGCTTTCTTCCACTGGCTTTAATTCTGTCTTTCGCAGCTTCAGGGTCCGAGCTCTTCTCCTGGCAGATAGGCAGGCGTAATGCCAGTGGGCACCGTCAAGCCAGCACTGCGGAGCCAGGTGCTGCTGAGAACCTGGGAGCTGCCCCGTGCACGGGGCTCCTTGCCCACACCTCCTCCTGCCTCGTGCCGATCAGCTGCCTGAAAAGCTCTGCAAGACTCTGGGTTTGTCTGAAGTAAGAAGGAGGTGAGGAAGGTCCCTGGGGAGAGGATCATGTGTGAAGGAGCCTGCTGCTTCTAAATGTTCCCTGAGGGGGAGGACGCAGCCTTATCTGTGCTCTGCTCTCCCCGGGGTCCTGCCTGCTCTCCCGCCAGGGGAGCGTGCCTGGCTCTTTGCTGCAGGCATCTGCAAATCTCCTCTCTGACAATTTATATATAACCCATTTTTCATGATGGGAATTGCACTGGAGTGTGTTTATAAAGCAGCCTGGGGACCTGATCCAAATGTCCTCAGTTTTAATGTCATGCTGCCTCGTCAGGAAGAAGTGTCTGTGGGTAAGTTTGTGGGCTCAAATGCTACAGCTGCACCCTGAAGCCAGACTGGTTTTGCTGTATATTTTTCCAGAAGTCAGGGCAGGACAAACCTGCTGTCCGTAGGTTTGATCTGAAATGTGCTGGAGGCCCAAGCGGGCTGTGCTGGAGCTGGTGACATCTGGAAGCGATGATGGAGTCAACAGGGCTGGGGTGCCACCCCAGGGAGTAGGGCACCCTTCCCGCCGTGCTGGGGAGAGGTGGCCGGCGAAGGTCTGCTCTCCTTGCTGAGCCTGTCACGTGGCAAAAGGAAACGATAAATATCACGGGGCAGGGTGAAAACACAGTGTGTTCAGCTGGCTAACCAGTGAGCAACACAGCTCCCCGCTCCCAGGCATTGCACCCAGTGCTCCCCAGGAAAACAGTTTCTTGCGTGGCCCTCTGACGCTGCTTTGGGTCTTTTGTTTTTCAGGGTTATTCATTACAAGCAGCTTTGTGATGGTCTCTGCTAGTACTGCCCCTGTTTCCTTTCATTCAGCCGCTCTGAATCTCGACAAATTCAGAAAGCCAGGCTGGGCTCCGCACGAGGGATTGGAACCAGCTGCCTGGAGAAGTCAGCTGGAAAAAGCAGAGACCCAAAGATACGTTTGGATGCCCTTCATCTCTTCTTCACTGCTCTCTCGGAGCGGTTGGGAAAACAAACACCCTTTTGATAACGTGGGCATGCAGAATGAAAACGTTCCTGCTTTTTCCAGGAGGTAGGAAACCTATGCGAGGCTGCTCGTGGCTTTTTTGGGGGGGGAGAGAGGGTTTTTGTAAGTGATGGAGTCGCAGGGTTAGTGTGGTCACTTGGAGGCTTTAACTCAGCTTCAACGGGAAAAAAAGTTTGGTTTGGAAACTTGGGGAAATAACTCAAACTCTTCCTAATCAGAGAAGTTTTTGTATTTTATTTTATTAATTGTGGAAGCAAACAAAGTGTAATTTGAAGACCTACTGGAAAGGACAGTTCTCTAGGTTATCAGTTTGAAAGCGTGCGCAAGGTTGCTCCCGAGGCAGTGTGCCTTTTGTAATCTTCGTTCACCTCTTGCGGAGATGCGATCCCATCGCCAGGCTGCTCTTCTACTGATCTTAATTACTTCGCTGGGGCAGCACAAAGTGCTCCGATGCTCAGACGGGGTGGGGTTAGCCAGAACGCGGTATCATTCTTCCCGACTTTCAGCCTCTGTAGAAACTGATGAACTGGAGGAAGGCCAGGCAGCTAGTCTAGTGCCTCCTGGCATAGCCCGCTCGCTCGGGAGTTGAGGAAAAAAAAAATCATGCTGCTAATTGGCATAATTATGTCAATAACCCCCGGGCCCCATCTAGATAGAAACGATCACAAGGTTTTCCCCAGAGGCTGTGATGTTGCGGAGGTGATCTAACCGCGGTGGCAAAGCCACTGCTAGAGAAGCCGTCTCTGCGTTAATGCCAATTAAAAACATTTTAGCCAGAGGTAAAGCAAACTGTTCATTTATTTCCGGCGTTAGAAGTCGGTCTGTTGCAGAGAGTAATTTTTTCACACTCATTGGGAGCTCTGGCCAAGAAGTTTTGATAATCCTCCAGATCGTTAGTATTTGTCAGCCTGTGGGATGTTCGCAGTTCCCTTTTGTTTTGCTTTTCACGCTGAGCGAGGCCGGTGTCTGGTTTAATACAGAGGATAACTTTTATCGCTGCAGGACTCCGAAGCCTCTGTTTTGGATATTTTTGTGTTGTGACTGCTGCCAGTAATCACAGATAAATCTCATCTCTGTAGTTCGCCTGTGCTTTTAGCTCAGCCTCAGCACGCGTTTTTAACTGAATCTACCGCAGTGGCACGGCTCAGGCCTTGTTACCGCTTCCCAGCCTGTTCCTGAACCACCCACCTGCCACCAGCCCTGCCAGACCCGGCTTCTTGGGCCTGCCCTGCCACGGTTCCGGTGAACGCGTGTCTGACCCTGGCAGCGCTCCCGCCCGTGGCCGAGCACCGGTGCCGTTTGCCAGGGCCCCTCGTGTGCTGCGGGGACGGGTCGTGGTTCGTGCTGCTCCCGTTCCCATCACACGCCGGAGCCTGGAAGAATTCAGCCACTGGGACCGCTCCAAAAATACGCTGCTCAGCAGATCGGGAAGCGCTGGAGCCGGCTGCCTGCCAAGGCCTGTGTGGGCGAGCGGGGACCCAGCTCCTCCGCGTGCTCCCGGTCTGGCCGCGTTCGTGGTTTGGTGCCAAGGTCGTAGAGGAAGAGCGCGTGCAGACCTCCTCTGGGTGCTGGGGGGCGGCTCGGCCCCGCACCGGGGGCTCACCGCGGCCCTTTGTGCCGGCGGGACGGGATGGCCGGCTGCGGTGGGGGCTCTCTGGGGGAGAGGGGGGGGCAGGGCGGTCTCACG
>VZSC01001925.1:374-57166 GCA_013398225.1 Steatornis caripensis | reverse complement strand
TTTTTTTTTTTTTTTTTTTTTGTTTGGTGGTTTCTTCTCCCCCCGCTCTGCCCTTGGAATTGATGGAGAGCACCGCTGGGCAGGAAGTAGCAGAAGCTTTTGTAAAATCTTGAAAAGAGAAAGAGGAAAAAGGGCATTTACACAAGTGGAACTAGGAGGATGCAGCAAAGGCTTGGATGCCTGCCAGGGAGGACAGATGCATCATGCATACAGTGGCTTGCCGACGCGACTGCACATTGGCAGCTTCCCGATCTGCTAATACAGCAAGCCTACGGCCCGAGCGTAATCACTGCAAACAGAGCACTGTTCATCTTACCATTTTTGTGGTTTTGCCTGGCAGGTTTTCATAGCTGTGTATGGCAAGTTTTCAGGCCTGTAAACATTGTTGAGACTTTAAAACTTTCTGTTGCATAAAAGATGTTTTTGCTTGTTTTTTTTTTTTTTTAATACTAGGAAGTGCATTTTCTTTCCTTGCTTCAGTGAACAGGCTTGCCTTTTTCTGTGCAGAAATGCAACGTGAGGTACTGTCACTGCTGCAAAATATGACATTAGATGTGCGTACTAATAATGGTCTGTGCCGCCTTAGATTTCTGTTCAAATGTCCCCTGCTTGGGAGAACCTTTTGACTCCAGTCATATTTAATGGCAGACCTCACCACTGGTTCTAGAGTAATTTTTGGCACTGGTTTTCTCATAAGCCCTATAATGTTTGCTTTAATGGGGGAGGCGTAATAATTTCTGGCTGCTTGTTGAGCAGAAATGCTGCTGCTACTTAAAGAAAGCATCTTCCAGATATGACGGAAGTATAATCACAGTGGTTTTGACGCCTGCTCTGTCTCCATTTTTCTGCACGCAGAGGGAATCTCAAGCTTTGCTTCCTCACCTTAGTGGTACCTAAGCATTGTCATGGAACTTGGTTGTTGCGGGGGTGCCCAGCTGGTGTGACTGAAATCCCTTGCTATTTTATTTGAAGTTCTTCAACGGCTCTTAAAAAATATGTTGTTTCTCTCCTTTAGAGTCAACGCTTACCATATTCCTGTGGTTAGGTCTGGGTGGATTTTGTGTACCATTCCCCTCTGGATTTTTGTATAGTTGGTCTCAACGCTGTAAATGAGTGGGAGAAAGGAGAAGCAAAGAGACGTTTTAGGCTGCTAGGCTGTAGTGCTGTGTAAGAGTGTCAAGTTTGGGTTTTTTTCTCTTGATTCAACTTGTGTGCTTACGTGAAAGGGATGGATAGTATAATTGGGGTGTCCCTGCTTCGGCCGTTCAGTTCCAGTGGTTCAGCGATGGTGATGAAGGGCACCGCTGGGTTGGAAAATGGCTTCTCAAAGACACCAAGGTTATCCACCCTGCTTGTAAGGAAGAGGTAGTTAACAGCCCTAAGACACCTGGATGCTCAGTTTCTTACCCCTAAAGACATGCCCAAGCTGCATGGGCTGCAATGTGTAGTTACTACTCCTGGGTGTTGGACTGTGTCTTGATTCAGCAGGTTAATTAAAATGATCTCTCAGTTTAAGGAAGATTTACTTTGAAAGAGTGCTTACTGCAAACTGAGATCAGACTTTGTTAGAGAACTTGAGCTGAGCGCTAAAGTGTCACGATAAGGATGCCAGCATCTATGCTGTGTGGCTTGCTTACAAAAAACCCTGAAAAGACTGGTATTGAGCTTTAGGAGCTAATGTATCCGAGATCACTAAAAACCCACAGCCTCTTTATGCATTTAGCTTGCCCAGTAGGCCTAATTAAGACAGGTATCATTGGCCTTCAATAAAGGTGATTAATTATTTTGTACATCTTCATGTACGTCCCATTATGTTAGGCTGAGATTTTGCAGCCCTTGAACAAAGCTGTGGGAGGCTCTCTTGATTGACAGACGTCGTGCCAAAACAAAAAGCATTTACTCTTGTGTAGCTAATGGAAGGAGGGGGAGAGATCAAGCGATGACTGGTGATGAGAATCGGTCTCTGTACATTAAGCTAGTGAGGAAGAGCACATATAGCCAACACCAGCGTGATGTAGGAACTGTCGCGTACTACTGTATTACTGAAAAAAAAGGTATGTTGTTGAGAACATCAAAGCACCACAGAAGTAGTGCCTTAAAGCTTCTGAGACTTCTTGAAAATATGTCCCGGGGTTATCTTTGTACTGTCGTTTGGAGGGTGGAGGAGTTGTGCTTCCAAAGCCACTAAGGAAGAATAAACACAGTTTAAACCTCCTCTGAGAAAGTACTTCACTCAATGTAGTGAATTTAATTCCTAAGAAAGCCTCTGCTTAAATGCAAAGCACGCTTCCCATCCCTTGGACGTACCTTGCTTTGTAATGAACGGGAGTGTGTGAAGGATGCCGGGACCTCTGCGGCGTTGGTGAGTACAGGAGCAAGAGCAGGCAAGGTAGAAGGGACATGTCTGCAAAATAGCATTGAGAGATCTTTAGTTATAAATTAACTGGCTTTGGTTTATGGGTTTTAGAAAGTGAACCTGAGGAAAGAAGTTAGAAATTATTAATGTCTCTCTTCTGTAGGCTTACACTGGGCCATGCTTTTCCTTGGTTGGCTCTTTTGCTTTGAGGTACTTTGAGGCTAAAAACGATAAACGCAAGAAAAATGAAAGCCTTTTGTAGTATTTCTGTACGGCGTATGTTTGCCAGCGAACCGGGAGATGCTTGGCTGTGCAGGCGTGTGTAGGTGTTCACTGTGAAACAGTGCGTTCTTTTACCCGAGACATGGCTGTTCAGCAGCCGGTACGAGCCACAAGCGCTCCTGGTGCGCCAGGCTGGAGCTGTGTAGAACAATAAACGCCGTGTTGGAAAAAGGCCCAGGAAAACTGTTGACTTTGGGCATAATTGCTTCCTATTGCAGTTGAAGCTGCATTGGAGGCCTTGGCAAATCTTAGGAAAGGGCACGTGCAGAATGCTGCCCCATTCAGGGGCATTCGTCCTAGCCGCTCACGGAACATGGCCTTTGTGCATCTGGGGGCAGGTTGGGGTTTTGGGACGAACCTTGGGTTAGTGAAATAAGTAACGTTGCCAATGTGATTTGGCAAAATGGAATAGATTTAGGTGGGTCGTTTGTGCTCTTCTGTAAGAGAATTGTGGTCCTTGTCCCGAGCCTGGCTTGTTTCTACCCTTTGTGAAAAATGTGGAGGCTTTTTCTCTGGAGGGACTTCTAGGGGTTTTTTTGGACAGTTCATCGCTATCGTAGTTTTACTTTGTTCCTAGCTCTTTGATTAATGTAGTTACTGTCTAATTGTTGACATTTCCCTCCATTATTTGATTTCCTGGATTCCCCCTATGTTTTATAGGAATTAATTATACTGGTATTAATGTACGTTAACTGCAATCTATCAGGTATAATACTGACCATGTAACTGATCAAAGTGCAGAACATTTCGCAATACTATACCGGCAAAGTAAAGCAGATTTAAGTTACTCTTTTGAAACCAGGATTCAGTTTTAAGTGGTGACGCATCATTGTGCTCTTCACACGAACTGGGGATGCTTCTGTTTTCTCTCTTTCCCTTTTTAAAACATAATAAATACTGCTAATGTGCTAGAGAGCTCCGTAATGAAAACTCTTCCCCTAGCTGGAAATCCCTTGGATGCATTGTGTTTATATTTTGTTTGTTTGATACATGTTCTTTTCTTTGTAAGCTACAGTCCTGCATTATAATGAGAAAACCTCCCTGAAGGAGCTCCTGCCTAGTTTGCTTTTCAGCATTTCACGATGGTTTCTTCTGCCCTTCCTGAAAATTGCAAGGGTGTTTCCATCCCTTCCATGGGACTCTTCCCATTAACAAATTATCTAATTACCTTTTCGGCTTGTTCGCTTTCTGCCTGACAGTCAGAGAGGGTGGTATGATAAAGACAACATACAGACACATGAACTTTCTTTTCTTTTTTTTTTTTTCCCTCCTTACAGTAAAGTTGTCTACTGTAGCAAAGATCAGACCCCTAACTTTTTTGCTATGATAAACTGCTAAGGTGTTGGTATGGCCTTTGAGAACTTGTTTCACCATCCCGTGACATCAGTTTTTGAGACCTGGGTTTTAGCAAGTCAAACTAATATCTGTTCCCTTTACACACTAAAAAAAGTAAAATGTTTTGACAGATATGCATGTCCAGATCTCTGATACTGGAAACGAGCTGTATTACCGGGTGAAGACAGTATAGTTTATGTTGTGCAGTAAGATGTAATTTTACAGTTTTTAGGGTAAAAATTATTTGGCCCTGAAAATATTTTGCTCTTGAAACTATTTAACGGTATCCTAACAGTTGAGTGCTTTCTAAGGTTAAAGAGTTACTGAAGTGATGTTCTGGAAGACCTGGCTGCTTGCTTCTTACTTGCATTTGATGTATTCAGTACCGGCTAGGCAACACCGGGCAGGCTTTGCTGCCGGTCTCCAACCTGTCACGTCACAGCAGCATTGCTGCTGAGCCAGTATAGCTGTTGTCAGCAGAGTACCTTTTGCTGTAAAATGCTCCGAGAGAAACGATGTAAAGGTACTTTGATCCGTAAGGTAGGATGCGTGTCTTTTAAAGGAGCATATCTTTCCTTGCCAGCTTTATTCTTGCAGAGTGTGTTTCACTCTTGTCTCTGTACCTTGTTGTTGTCGAGTGGTCTCGCAGCTGTGCACACAGGCACTCCCAGGCTCGCTTCCCCCCCACTGCAGGAGGCAGCCTTTTCTCTCCCTTGTCGGTGTCTTCGTTCACAAATTCTCAGGCATATCCTTTTTCCTAGATGGATTTCTTTGCAGCTGCTTCAACAGCAATGTGGTTTTTCTCCCAGCTCTCACTGAACGTTTCTGTACACGCTGACCAAAGGTTTGGAAAAGCAGCTATCTCAAACTCGTCCTTAAAAGAATGTTAACTGTGCCAGCAGGGCGTTGAGGGACAGGGACAGGACATTTTGGTCAGAAGGGACCTGTGTGACTCAGCTGTGTTCATCCTATTGCGTTNGTCTTGGCTCTTGATACCCTTGCTGCTAGAATTGTGATGTGGTATTATGTTGCTTTTGCTAAAAAAGTGCAAGTTATGTCTCAGACTTGACTTGCATTTCTGTGTGTGTTTAAAGAACTGCTGTTTTCTAGAAGTAGAGTTTATGCATTTATTTGTAACATCTGATTTGGGCTGCGTGGAGAAAATTGCACAGATGCCATTGCCTTGTGAAGCTTAAATTTCAAATGTTTTTCTTTTTTTAAAAAATAATATCCCCATCCCTGTGAGGGCGTATTTATTAATTGAGGTCGATGTTTCTTTCATAGAGGTAAAATACACATTCAGCAGTTAATGGGAGGGGGCAGTTTTCCCCTGAACTCTCCCCATGAGCCCCTCGTTATCCTCATTGCCATTTTTCCCTCGTCAAACTGTACGTTTGAAGCAGAAGCCTGACGTCCTGCTGCATGCTCTGCAGCTGGTTACGTGATCAACACAGCTCGCCCTCTCACCGAGCAGGAACCTCTCTCTGCTGGTGCTTGCTCGAGATGGTGGGCTTTTCGACGATAGTTCAGTTTGTTAGAGCGGGTTATCGAGTGCCATCGATTTTGGGCACGTTAAGAGGATGTTCTGAAGGAAAATTGTTGTCTTGGGTTTCTTTCTAATTTTGCTGTTGAGGGAAGGTCAGTGTTGTGTAACTAGGAGTTGCATTAATGCCCTGTTCTTTATCTCTGAATGTGCTTAGTCTGAAGCAGAAAATCGATGTCTCTTCAGCCTTTGACTTCCCCGAAGAAGGATTTCACTGCCTCGCATGGTGCTGTAGAGGACCCTAGTTTGTTTTGTCTGATCAGTTTGTCCTGAATGGCAATTAATTTTAGCTTCTTGATGGAATTTTTTTTTTTAATAAGATCCGAAATGCTTGAAAATCAGACTATGGAACTGTCATCTCAATCGGTGTTTTTACATCCTGGGCTGCTGTCATTTCAGTGCATACTAAGAAATGAATATGTTTCTATTAAAATTTACTCCTCCCCACCAAGAGAAAATATCAATAGATGGCACTTCACTGACACACAGGTTTCTCTGCATTGGGAGATATTGAAATTGTGATAGACCTTTTGAAGGTCTTTAGCATCTCTTTAAGCTAGTTCTTGTATCCCGTTGCTGTCTCAGGTGTTGTAAAACATCGCAGCAGATCTGTATCAGTATGCGCAATGGTTTTGCATTTTCTTTGTTTTAGAGGTTACTTGAATTCCTAATTAATTGTACTTTTGCCTGCTGGTCTGTGTTTGAGTATAGAAGTTAAGGAGTTAGCTTGTGTTTGAACAGCCTCTCTTTTTTTTTTGGTGTGCTTTAGCTTTAGTTTGCAGAGTAATCACGCTGTAAGCACACATTAACAGGTACTGAGAAAGTGAGACTTCTATCTAGAAATTCACATTGTTTCACTGAAAATGCTGGGGACTTCTGAAATGGTGTGGGGCACAGCTGACAGCCAGTCTTGTTCCTCAGAGCCTTAGAACTGCTTGCTTATGTGGTTTTTTTGTTGTTGTTGTTGTTGTTGTTTTATTTTTTATGTCTAGACCTTAGGTTGGGAAGGAAGTCTTCAGAGCTTGTATGACGGGTGGAGTTGCCATATTTCTCTTCTGCAGGCTTCCAAGGCTTTTTCACCTTGTTGGTGCTTGTGGAAGGAGGTTCACTGTTGCATTCCTAAGCCTGTCTTTATCTGGGACTCCTCAGACCTAATATCCTCTGATTCGCACAAATAACATCCTGAAGTTTGATGAAAGATTTTTGTGTGTTTTATTTTTCATAGATGATTATAGGTAAGATGTGGTTTCTGAAGCGGCTTCAGCAGACCTGTCTAAGCAGTTCTGTCTAAAAGGCTGACAGGGCTGTATCTTCCTTCCTTTGACTCTCTTGTCCTTCTCCCCACGCCTCCCAAACACACTGCATGTTCCTGCCTCGCTCTTCGTACTGGCACTAGCACACGTGACAACAGGGTCGCCCAGATCAGCACTGCGATTTCACTGAAAATTCATGCCTGCACCATTTGCTCCATTGCTTTTCGCCTGAGCCAGAGAGGCGAGTTAGCGATGCTGCCAAGGCAGGCAAGAAGGTGATTTGGCATCCCTGATAAGGCAGGGAAAAGGAGGGGATTTCGATGAGCTCAAGCTGATTGTTAAACTATCGGTTTACATCTGAGTTTTACTCCTCTGAAGATGCTTATTTGAAGGGAGCACTCTTCAAAGCCCCTTGCTGAACCTCCTCTCAAGGTTTGTAAGAGTTTAATAGGTACAGCAAGTGGGGAAGACCCTGAAGGCACGGGTGGGGGAAAATCTTTGTTGTAACAATTTAATAGGTGTGGCAACTGGGGAAGACTCTAGAAAAGAAAGCCTGTTATTTTGTTTTGGGTTTCTGATCATTGGTTTTGCAACTAACAGTTGGTTCAAAGGTTTTCTAGAGTTTCAGTTGAATAGGGAGGAGGTACGGAAAGGATCATGGGGATGCCTAATGATATGACCCAGTTGCTGTCTTTCCTTCCTTGCTTGCTTTCTGCTCCAAGGACGCTCTCTCCTGCTGTCCCAGAGTACTTCCAGGGTTCAGCTTTCACTCAAAAACTTCTGGGCACATGTGTCACTGGAGAAGTTATTTGGAGATTTGAACTGGCAGAAGTGTGTGAAAGAGTAGGTGCAGAGTGCTGGCAATTTGGTTTGGCCAGAGCTTTGCTGTGGTGTGTGAGAGCGCGTGTATTCCTATGCCCATATTCTCTTCAATTCAAGTGTGTGGAGAGGACGCGTTTATTTAGAGAGCCCGCTAAATGTGGGCATGGCTTCAGGTACTCTTACTGTGCAAGGTGAGTTTTTAAATGGTTGTATGTGATGGTCATAAAGAAAGAATTGCTAATGCCTTGAGACAGTAATTCAGTTTTAATATGTATTTGTCTAATGACCTACTGCTATGTTGAACCAAAATTAACAGCCCTACTTTATATGAGTGTTCGATGTAAATCTGTTCCCCATCGACTTTCCATTTTCATTGCAGCTGAAGGTACAGAGGAGATTGCAAATTAGCCCAATATCTTATGTAACTGGACACTGCTTTCTGGGTAGTAACTATTTTTTTTTTAATGTTTCTAGGGATTTTCTTCCACGAGGTTCTGGAATTGTAACAAGACGGCCGTTGGTCTTGCAACTCATCACTGCCAAAACAGGTAACCTCTTTCTCTTTCGGGTTCAATGCCTGGACAAAGTGCTGATGTTCTTCAGCAGGAAGAAAAAAAATTCTAAGGAAACTTAAGCAGTGTGAAGAAAGGTGCAACTAGACCATCTGGAACAAAGGGCCGCTGCTTCAAATCTGCGTGGTCAAAACCATCTAATCTCATTGTCCTCTCTGGGAAAACAGGAAAATCTAAGTCCTAGAGCACATAGTAAATTTAATCCAAGATCAAGCGTGCAGCAGTGGAGAAACATCGTTAGATGCAATGTATTTTAGAAATTAGTTTTGATTTATTCACTTCTCGGTGAGCTGTGCAGTTGTATTAGTTAACGCACCAAAATTGTCGCCCTTCTACCTTAAACTCTTGCTCCAGTGCACACAGATTTGATTCCACACAGCTTGTTTTCATGACTTGTCTTTTTTGGTTGGGCTCACTGCACTAAGTAGAGCAGAACGTAGACTGGGGGAGAGCAAGGCTTCTGTGTATTTATCATCTGGTCAAAAATAAAAATACGGTGTGTGTATACCACTGAGCTATGTGACGTATTGAAATTTCATCAGAATTTGCCGCTTTGTATTCTTCCGGGGGGCACGTAATCTGCTCTTGTGTAGCTCAGTTTCCTGGCATATTTAAAACGAGCTATGGTTTTCCATAATTCAGATTTTGTTGTTGTTGCCTTTAAATCCACGTAAGCAACAAAATCGCTGGTTTACTATTGACTTCTACTTAAAATAGTGAAAAGAAATGAAATAGCATCCAAAACATAATTTAAAAATAAAGTGCTCTTTAAATTATGGAGCGTGACGAAACTGGGGAAGAAACAAAATTGAAGCTGCCTGTAGAACTTTAGTCTGTCCCTATGCGTGAAGTGCAGTGAAGTATTTGTGTGCGCTTTTTTCCTAAAAGGTCTTTTCCTTGTTCAGCAGAAAGGCAGAATTCAGTCTGCCGAAGCTCCAGGGTTTTTTCTGAATTACTGCTTTTAGAGCACGCTCGTACTTTCAGTGCCTCTATGAATTTTTCCATAGTGTTTATACTGTGGAAGAGAAAGGAAGAACTGTGGAATTCCAGTATTTCTGTCTGCTCAGCTTAGAAACTTTAGGATTTCCCAGTGTGTAATATGCTTATAGTGCTTTATATATGTTAAAAGATGAAATTCATTTTAGTTGGAAATTCGAACACTTGCCATTTCTGCATTATCTGGCTTTTGATCTCTGACAGAGCATGCAGAAATGCGTGAATGAGGCCTAGCTATCGAGAATCATCGTCTGATTTTCCCAGCACCATGTAAGAGCAGGAGAAAGGAAAGAATCGAGCACTGTGCTGGCATTCCTAAAAAATGACTAAGCTGTGGGGACATGTGAATTAGTAAGTAAACCCTTACACTCTGACCTCAAGCGGTTAAATACCTATTCTTAGACACCCATCCTAAATTTACCCCGACTGGCCTGTGTTGCCCTGCTTTGTAAAATCATCCTTGTGTCTTGATTTAAGGGTTCAGGGAAAGGGCTTCTCTCTTTCTGGCATTTCCCGCATTCACATAGTATTGCTAGCTTTAGGTAGGCCTCTAGTTTTTTGTAGAGGTACCTTCTCTGCTGGAAGGTAGTTCTTCATTATAACTTAAATAACACAACAAAAACTTTAAAAATTCCAGAGAACTGAGCCTAATTTTGTGTTTCCTGGATGTCGAGATGTATTTCTTCCTTTGGGAAATGCTGTGTATTTCTTGTTTGGGATTAGATGCCAAGCCCTTTAAAATGCGAGCTTTAATTATTGTTTCTTTCTTTAAACTTTGTTCCACTGTTGTTGTTTTTGGTGTTGAAATTCCAAATAACTTTATCTTTTAAGCCACCTTTATGTTTCCAAACTAATTTTAAAAAAAGAAAATAAGGAAAACTGCTTAGAGAAGCACAGTGTTCTTTTACAGGAAGCAGATGCTGGACTGATTTTTATCAAGTCCATAATTATGTAAAATGTTATAGAAAGTAAACAGAGGACTGTATCAGGTTTTTGCTGCTGAAGCAAGCTTGACTGATTGCTAATCCTAGGATCTTTCCTGACTCTTAAAAAAAAGTAACTATTCTTAATCTCATAGTATTCCTTGGGAGGGAGCGGGCACTTTCTATACAGGCATGCAGAGATGACTGCAAGATATTTTAGCAACGTTTTGGAACTGGCTGAGAATCTTTTTGGAATGTGAATTGGATTGACAGAGGAGGTTAAAGCTTCACGTAGCTGTCAATCTTTATCCCTTAGTGCAGTCACTCGAAGTTGAGGCAGTTATGCACACCCAGGTAAGAGGAGACTTTGACCACTGATTATTAGGGTTGGACATGTCACGGAAGGGTGCAGCAGGATTTGGTTGTGAGGAGTTATCGGAGGCCCTCCAACATCTGTAAGATCTGACACATCTGGGTAAAGAGCTGTTACGCCTGTGAATTTGCACGGGGTACATGAAACAATTCAATACTAAGAAATTTATCACATGAGATGTGGAGTGTTTTTGTATTTTGTTTTTTTTTTTTAGAATTTTGTTTGCTTCCTCTTTTTTTAAAAAAATTCTGTGTAATTAGTACAAAGCTATTTTGTAGTGTGACCTGTTGACATCCTTTAATCACTAACATATTTTGGTGGGAACAGTACAATTCCTAAATGGCTTTAAGCCATTTGCACGTCCGCGTCCGTGCAAATACATTGCTGAAATCTTGAAGGCAAAGACAAAGGTTTTAATTACATATTGCAACAAACAACCCAGTCTTTAGTAGTCGTGACTATTTTCCTCTGAGTTTGATAACGTGAGTAATACCTAGTAGTATAGAAGAAGTCAAAATATGAGTGCTAAAAATAATTTACAGTCTTCTGAAGGATTCTGGCTTGTTCTTGATTCTGCTTTGAGTCTCTTTTGGGACTGCCCAGCTGCATTTCAAATGAAATTGTAAATGTGGCCTGTATCCAATAAATTACTGTACTGGCTAGAGGAGAGAGGAAAAAAAAAATATCCATCTTGTAAATATTTTGAGGCTCCAAGGTAGCTTTTTTCTTGCAGTGAGAGGCTAATGCTTGTTACTTGTCCCAAAGTGTTTCAATGGCAGTCCTGTAGGTAGAGTTGTAAGTTTTTGTTCTTAATCTCATGTTTTTGGTTCAGTTGCTCGTCTTCCACTGAAGGAAAAATGGCATATACGATATCTTGCTGGAAGAGAGAATTAAACCAAATAAGCATGCAGTCTTTGCTCTGTAATAAATAGACCTAAATTCTGGTAAAGCAGCTTTGTTTCCCACTTGGAAGTCACAACTGAAAAAAAAAATTCCCATCTGACATCAAGCATGCTAAACAATCCAGGCGCAGCTTGATATTCTTCTCTCTGGTCAGTGCATTTGGCCCTGGGCAATTCGACAGTGTTGGGAAGGTCTAACGTCAGGTCTACTGAGACCCTTGTGCCTTGGTTGTTGTTAGTCTCCCAACGAGCTCAGAGTAGAGAATGGCTTTGGAGAAAATAGTCCGATCTGGCAAGATGCAACTCGGTGAGTTTTTAGAAGGCACAGCTACGGACAGGGTGCTGTGAGCTGGGAGGCCGGCTGATGGTGAACTTCAGGTTTTACAAGGCAGGCAAGACGGCTGTGATAAATGAGCTTAGCCATTCGGAGGATGTACGTGGGAGGAATTCCACCTGTGCTCTTCCTGGGTGAGAAGTTGGATGTAAGGGCAGTTTATTTTGTGAGAGTCTGATGTCTGAATTCAGGCAGAAGACATGCTGGTTCTTTCAGTTTGTGTCTGCTGCTGTGTAAGATGCAGGGAGCTTGTTCTTTCTCACCAGACAGCATTTGTCTTAAGTGCTAAACTGTTGTGCTATTTCGGCAATTACCGATGAGTGTAGAGCGCTGGTCTCACTTGCTTACTCCCGATTCCTTTTCAGGAGGAGGAATGCGTTATGTATTCCTGTAGTTGTGCTTTAGAAGGGTTCTTCCCCACGTGTCTTTAAGATGTAAGTGTTGGCACACAGCGGACCTGGGACAAGAATTTTAAGGCTGCATTAGCGTTCAGCAGTCTTGGAGCAGCATAACTCAATTCTGCGTAAGGTACATTAGTTCCATTTCAGCTCTTCGTCTTCTCTCTACAAGTATTGCCAGTAAGCGTGCCAACCTGTAGCGATTTGTCATGTTACCGTAATTTCTTAAAGCAGGGCTAGTGAGCTGGTGGGTTTTTCTTCCTTTGACTTGGTGTACCTTAATTTATACGTTAAAACCTATTTCTTAAACATTCTACGTTTTTGTTTCACAGCTTTCAGTAGACTTCCTAGCTTGGTGATTCCTTGATCTAATACATCAGTAAGATCAAATACTTTTTGTAGGAGTTAATAGGTACTTTTAAATGGTGCTTTTGAGTAAGCTTTGGGAAGGTAATGGCTTGGAATGCTTGAAGAGGTCTTGAGAGGTGGTTTGGTTTTTTTCTTTTTGTTTTTTTGTGTGTTGCCACGCATTCTGTATAACCTTAGGCAATCTGTTCTTCCTCTTGCTGTGCTATTTCTTGCCTGTGGAACTGATAGAATTATCTACGTTTCTTGAGACTGGGTGGTATGTTTTTTTAAACAGCAGTGACAAAAAAATATCCTTAGGTTATGGGTGAAGCCTTTGTTGTAGGTCTTCTGTTTGTTATAAGTACGTAGCCTGCTATATAAATCCTGTTATTTGTTATTTACACGTTAAAATATGTTGGCTCTAGGAAGGACATTTTTAGATGAATGAGTCATATGTACAATAACCACATTTGTTTCAGTTCTATTAATTAGAACACTAAGTGGAAAGTAGATCACCATAAGGTTCAAAAGACGTTCTGATTTCTTTCTGAAGTCTTGCAGATGCTCTCTCCTGTTGAAGTTGCTGAGCTTTAATGCAAATGACTTTGGTTGTGAGACCACTCCTCAAGCATACTCATCTTTTATTGCCATCTGGTGGCAAAACCAATCCTCTAACAGAAAATGAAAAATGTATAGAAAGGAGATTAGATTGGTCGTTTCAGCTAACACAAATTATCTTAGAGAATTCATCAGCAGGAAGGCATTTGGAGGTCTTAAAGAACAAAAACTAGAGAGGCGTCCCGCTGCCAGTAGTAGGGGAGAGACCGGGCACTTTGCAGGGGCGAACAGAAGACAGTGACTGCTGTCTTCTGGATCCCACTCTCTGCAGCTGCTCGTTCAGATGACAAACAGGGATGCTGTAGAGACCAGTAATGATGTGGGAGGTGCATACCCCAAAAGCGAAAAAATTATGTCACCGTGAGGAAAAGGTGGTAGCGACTGGTGACCCCTTCCTGAGACAGTGAAAGACTCATCACCCAAGCAGGACCGATATGCTGGAAGAGGTGTAGAGCTGCTGGTCTGAAACCTGAATTTAAGCTCTTGGTGTAAGGTTGCAGAGACTGCAAATCTTCCTTTGCAACTGCAAATCTCCCCTGCTGCTGCATGAGTGTGTGTGCCTGGTGACAGTGCCTGGAGTAGCCGGAGCTGATCAGCAGTGTCTGCTGAGGTCTGGCAGCAGGGGTTTGAGAGCTCAGCCAGTTCTCCCGTCAGCACCCTCAAACAGGGTATGGGCTTCAGCTCGTGTTGGGACAACTGAACTGTATCCACAAATTCTTCGTTTTACAAGTGGTTTTGCGTGGGAGGTTTTGTTGCCTTGATCCGAGGCTGATGCTCAGTGACATCAGGAAAGATGGAACCCCCTCACCAAAAGACTGGAAAATGGCTCTGTATTTGCCCATCTTCAGAAAGATAATGAAAAAAAAGAAAAATCAGACCAAGTTCACTTTTCGGAAAAAGAAATCTGTAATTAGTTATTAACTAACAATCTGAAAGATACTTGAGATAAATAGCAGCGAACACAAATCATCAAAGGAAAAAACCCTGTCATATCAGTCTCTTTTTTTAATTACAGGGTAGCAGACTTGTAAATAAAGATGTGCTACATGTCTTATCTTTGGTACAGTAACGGCATTAAAATAATCTTGCATTTTTTTTTTTTATATAATAAACAAACTCAGGAAACGTGGTCTAGAAAGGACTCCTACAAGATGGATGCCCAGTTGTTTACAGAGTGGGAGGGACATCCCTGCCGGTATCTTGTATTACTGACAGGATGACAGAACGGAGTGCGTTTATACAGTGGAATATACTGGAGGGCAGAATCGGAATCCACGTTGCTTGCAGCGTAAGAGACGTGCCCCAGAGGTAGGAAGAAGTTCAGCTGGGATAAGGACTGTTTCTGAAATGCTGGTGTTGGATTAGATAGCGGGTTTTCAGAAGAGGGCCTGGTGCTCACTGTGGATCTCTAAGGGAACACAACTCACTGATATCATTCTGTTGCAAAATACAGAAGAATATTGTACAAGATGTACAACTACGAGTAGTTCTTCCGCTCCTTTTTCAGTCTTGGAAAGAGCTCTGCCTCTGGCTTTTAGAAAAATGCCTGGAGATAGCTATGGGAGCAATTGGAAGTTTAGAAAGCATGATCTGCAGAAGAAGGTTGAAAGAACAGATATATTTCTTCTACAAACAAAAATTTTCAAGGATGTGAAAGACTATTGCATCAAAAAGAATACTTTTCATCCTCTGGTGTGAGTGTCTGCCTTTATAATTAACCATTTCGTTGGTTCCTAAGAGCACGACCTGCTATTTTATGCTAGTTACTTTCATCAGCTTGTCAATGTTTTTAATCTCTTCTGCTATGACGTTCTTGTTGTACTCTGCATTAACAGGATTTTTCTGTTGTTTCTTCAGAAAATACCAGGGTACTTCTATTGCTTGTGGCCTTGCTGCTTGAAGGCTAGCAGTGGAATGCCCGAGTTGTGAGTATTTTCTCTTCAGCATGTTAGCAAAGCTAGACAAATGGAGAATTAGGAGAGGGATTATAGATTGGATAAGACAACAAGGACTTTTGATGCTGACTCTCTTTTCAGTGAGGAACCACTGAATGATTTGCTAAGGTCTAAATAGATTCATTTAACTTTGTTCAGAAAAAGCTGATCCATAGTCAAAGAAAAGGTCACGTACTTTAGCTCATGGTGTTTATTTCCACATTTTTAAATTGCTCTTTCGAAAAGCATCCGAAGGCTTTGTGGAATGCTTCATGGAAGCTAAAAAGACACTCGTTGCTTGGGCGACATCTCCCTAAGGAGGTGGAAGATAGAAGATGCAGCAGTAGGAGGTATTCCCTCTTTGCTATGTATGTTTAAAATGTTTGCCGTAGGCCCACAATTTAATGAACCACCTTTTTGGAAAACTCCAGGCTGGAGACTTAACTCTTTTGGATATACTAGACTGGATACTGCCACGGACTTGGAACAACTCTGCTTGAAATCAGGTGGGGAAGAGTTCTGAACCCAGGTGTCTCACCTTGATAAATTCCTGCCCTCTGGTACCAGGTTATTCTGTATAGGGTAAAGTCTTTGGGCCCTGTCGGACTTTGAAAGGCCTTGCGTTCAGCTTGATGTGGCTCAAGGACGTTTTCCAAAAAATCTCTCATGTGTTTCTAAGAACTGTTTCGTGTCTCGCCGCATGGCACGCCTAACTCGGCTCTTGTTAGCTTAGAGACAGATTTATGAAAGATCTCAAGTGTGTATGTAATTTAAATGGTTTGAAAACAACAATGGCTCTTTATTGTTAATAACACTATATAACATTGTGCTACACTGAATCATAAAAGCATAGGGAGAAACCGCTCACAGGAAAAATGAGGAGCGTTTTCAAAAACGTTATCCCGTAACACTTGTTCGTATGATTTGTCTAATTTAATCAAAATTGAAGAGAGAAATAATCACTTATCATGATACTTGTGGTTGGATGCACGGACGGGAACTATGCTATGGTAGCTTTTTTATTCTACATTATCCAAGGTGCTTTCATGGAGTCCGGGCGGGAAAAAAAAAGTACTCTACATGCAAAGACCATGTTTTATTTTTTTATCTAATTGCTCTTTTGGTTTTATGCAGAAAATACATGTCTGAAAACTAGACATTAGGCAAGATCACTTTTTCTTGTCTGGCTTTATGTCCATTCCCGGAAAAATAAGTAAAATGTTTTCCTCGTATCCTTCTGTGTATGAAGGCCGAAAACTGAACATTGTGTTAAAGCATGTGCTTATCCAGTCTTGCTAAAGGCATCATTGCCAAGGACAGGCTACGGGCTGAAAGGAGCAAAACAAAGCGCTGCTTGTTCATTTGAATTTTTATTCCGTAGGCTGTGTGCGGCGCCACAGGTTATGAACTGTTGTAAAGTCTATTCCTTCAGAACTAGTGGGACCACAGGTGTCACTGGGAGGAGTGAGCCATTGATGAATATTAACACAGCTAAAAAGTAGCAAACATTTTCATTTGAATTACCTTGAAGCCGTTTCAGATAGGGACTCTTTCTGTTACTGAGTGTTAAGCGGAACAAAGAGGAAAGCTTCCTTGACTATCAGCGGAGTCAGCCAACTGATTGCAAGTAGGCACCAAGTATTTATTGAATTTTGAAATATTTTTCTGAGAAGATCCGATGACCCACTGAGGGGGGGACGGGGGGGACCCTAAGAAGAAATCATTTTATTTTATGCCGGGAGTAGTACATGAAGAACTGGGTCAAAATAAGAACCAATTGTCAGCTCTTTTTTTCAGTAGGTGGCTATTTTCCAACTTTGAGATGACAGATTTTACAAATGTGCATTCCCAAGTGTGCTAGAACTGAGATATTTTATTTTGTGCCCCATGTTATCTTTCACTTTGACATATTTGAATATTCCTTGGGTTTTTTTTAATAAGCAGTTGACAATGAAACATACAAAATCCCCATTCATTGTNAAAATAAGAACCAATTGTCAGCTCTTTTTTTCAGTAGGTGGCTATTTTCCAACTTTGAGATGACAGATTTTACAAATGTGCATTCCCAAGTGTGCTAGAACTGAGATATTTTATTTTGTGCCCCATGTTATCTTTCACTTTGACATATTTGAATATTCCTTGGTTTTTTTTTAATAAGCAATTGACAATGAAACATACAAAATCCCCATTCATTGCCATTTTGCTGCTAGAGCTAAAAGGGAATATAAGATATTGTGGAATTCTTAAATTGTCAAAAGTGAGACGGAGGTTTTTGTTTTGTGCCCTTATTTTTAAAATGAGGGATGTATTATTTTTGTCTTCACAAGAGTGGGTTTCGCTGTCTCTCATACTTTGAATCTGGAGGGATTATGGTGTTGTAGCATAGAAACGTTGGTTTGTTGTTTTGCCCTCCTCTCTCTCCTGTTTTGGCTCTCAGCTTGCTTTAACTATTGTTATGGTTTCATGTATGGTTTTGAGTTTGTTTTTTTTTAACAGCTGTGTCAGCAATAATAAGAAAGTGACTTTTGGGAAACAGGCTTCAGTACTGACACATAAGGCCCTCTATTAATCTGTATTCTCAGATCAGGTCTCCTGAGCTGATCTTGTTTCTTTGTGTACCAAGCAAGCTCTTTGCCGTGGTGTGTGAGGGTTTTTACCAAGCAATGGTTTCTGGGGAAGAAACGTCTAAATGGAACTTTGAGATCCGGCCTTGGTTGCAGGATGAAATGAACTGGAACGTACACAACCTTGTTGAGCCTTTCTCCAGTCCTACTGCTTAGACCCTGTGGGGGACAGGGCACGAGCTTCTGTCTTTGACTACTGTTCATGTCCTTATTTCTGATTACAGCCTTGCTATACGAGATAAACTTTTGTGTTCTGTTTTGAAGGAAGAAACCCTAGTTTTAAAATCCTGAGATGTGCTTTTGGTTATGCACCTCTAGGGCAGGAAATCCAGAAGGTTACGATAATTAGTATTCGGATTCAAGAGTCAAAACAGGGACCTGGTGTCCAGTTCGAGTCTAATAAATTTGACTGTATCTGTCCCTGATTCCTGGTTGATAAGGTGAGAGAGCAAGTTGCACAATATTGAAGACAGAGGAATTAATTGTGTTTTCCCACTTCAGCAAAATCACAGCTGTATCTATAAAAGCTTTTACAAACTTCTTAAGCATGGTTTGGATTTAGACTACAAGAAGTTTTTTAGGAAATGAGTTGTGTTAAAAACATTTTGCGGTGTTTTTAAGTAATCTTATTTTTGTTATGAACTTGTGAAAATGTACAGAACTCCTTTGTTAAAGTCATGCCTAACATGGGCTGTTAGTTTCTGAAAGCAAATGCTAATAACCTTTCGTGTTGCAGAACTTGAATTACTTTTATTCGATTTAGTGATGTACTACAGGCAGATGTAGTCAGATGAAAACTCAGAATCTGATTCGCAATTCCTTATTCTATTAGTGTAAACGGTGTCTGTTGGAATCTTTCAGATTGTTCCAGAAGATGACGTGCTAAAGATAAATGCAGTAAATCATATCCAGTCAACTTGATTTTTTAACTAACTCTTTCTTATTGTCGGCTGGTTTTCATCGGTGCAAACATATCTATAGCATGTGCTCAAATATAACGCTTTCCTGGTATCCGAGATGACATGCTTTTCTACGTACACATCTGAAGAATACTATGGGCTTGAAAGGGAGTGTCAAAGTCAATGAGCCTGTGAAATACAGAGTTGCTATTGATATTTTTCAGAGTATGCTGAATTTCTACACTGCAAAGGGAGGAAATTTACTGATTTTGATGAAGTTCGTCAGGAAATTGAAGTAGAAACAGACAGAATAACAGGAATGAACAAAGGCATTTCTTCGATTCCTATTAATTTAAGAATATATTCTCCACACGGTAGGTAAAATCATTCTACTTTGTATTTCTGTCCTGTAATGTATTATGTAGCTCTGTCTAGCTGTCTCCTCTTGTATGTGTTCTCATTGCCCGATCAGAAGTCTTCTGGGATGAAAAAACTGCTGAGACTGAGTTGAAGCAAAAGTGGGTATGTGTCAGGAAGAATGCTCAACCTCTCCGGTGTTACGAAACCGCTTGCGGTGGAGAGCTGTTGCCTCTGGAGCTGGGCAGAACGCAGACTGTGTCTCGTTTAATATTCTCATGATTTAAAAATATTCTCACTCTGCATCAAGGTGAAACCAGTCTCTCCCCCAGTACATATACCATTAGACAGTAGCTCACTAATAAAGACAGCTAGTAGGACATAGGAGGCTTAGTGGCAAAACTTTTTGCCACCCTCCAGATGGATTCCCCGATAGCGATCTAGAAATCCATTACGCCTCCCTGCCCTATTGGATGTTTATTGTTCGCTGTCACTAAAAATATATTTAGACAGTAACGGTGTTTGAAGCTGCTTTCTGTTGTAGACCCCCGGTACAGGTCAAAGTTAGTTCCTCTGGCTGCCATCTGCCCAACGTAATGAAGGCAGGCTAGAGAACATGTCTTGCATTGACTCTGTCTTGGATACAGTGGGGAGGAGAGAAGCGGCATGTTTGGCTGAAGCGCTTTGTTTTTCGAACCACCTCATCTGATGTCTTCATTGTGAATCAAAGGACAGAAAGGTTAAAATAAGAGGAGAGGTAACTAAAGAGACGCTGAACCTCCCTTTGATAAACCATGAGGAGCCTTGACTCTAAACATATGCCCCTGAGCCCTTCTCTGCTATACAGATGTGGCATGGCCAACTGGAGAGGAGCTGAACTAAATGCCTTGCCTTGAAACTTGTTTGTTGAACATGCTGACTCCAGGAGAAAGTGAAAATTTCCTACCTGATGCTCTTGCTTTGTTTTATTAGGATCAGTCTTTTAGTTCAGCAACTGTTGTCTGTATTAGCCAGGCCCCAAATATACTTCTGGCGTTTCCTTTCTAGGACTCACGTTTTTCTCATTTGTCTCAAGGATGCCCTGTTCCGCTTAGTACTGACCGAACAAGCTGGGATGCTTCTTGTTGGCATTGTGGCCTCTCCTGGGGAAATCATGCCAGAGCAAAACAGATTTTAATGGATAAACTTTTTCATGTTTCTCGCTTTTCTTAAGAACTTACAGAGTGAAAAAACTAACAAACAACCCAAAAAACCAAAGCAACAGCAAAAAACCTCTTAGTTTTGTTGTGCAAGTTAGGCTAGCTATTGAGTTTTTTGGGAATTCTTAATTGGAGACACTGCTGAAAGCACGGTCAGAGAAGGACTGTATAAAAAAAAAACAAAACCAAAACCGCCTGTTTTGGGTTCATTTGGAAGATGCAATGGGAATGGTCTGTTGTCTGTGCTCCGGCTGGTGGAGCTCAGAAAGCCATGTGCGTTTGTCTGAGAGCCTTCAAGGATATTCAGTATAAGTATCATTGTCCTATGCCGGTTGTAATGTTTAAACTATTAAATAGTACTAATAAATTCAGAGATGAAAGACCAGCAGGGAAACAAGTGTACTTTTCAGATTCAGGCATTTTGTTTGAACCATTGACAATATTTATATACCTGTAAAGGTAACTACGTGGAGTTTTATGTGACTGGAATTTGTCTGCAGCCATAGATGCGTAGACCTCTCTAGACGTGTCTGGTGTGCTAACCAGTTTTATGGTCCTGTGTTTTCTGTATAGTATTAAGCCTGACTCTTATTGATTTGCCGGGAATCACTAAGGTGCCAGTAGGGGATCAGCCTCCAGATATTGAGCAACAGATCCGAGACATGATAATGCAGTTCATCTCTCGAGAAAACTGTCTGATACTGGCTGTGACTCCAGCCAACACTGACCTGGCCAACTCGGATGCACTGAAGTTAGCTAAGGAAGTGGACCCTCAAGGTAAGCATGATTGACCGTAACCACTTCTTGTGCTCAAGTATAACATCGTAATTGGAAGTATTGGACCAGCTCTTGTGTGAAATATAATTTATAATATATAATATAGATGTGTATGTATACATTCTCATACAGGCTTCAACACTGCAATAATTGTTCGTTAGCTCAGTATCATTCAGGTAATGATGCCGTAAATGTATTTTTAAAATTTTGTCATGATCTCTTATAAGCAAGTGGGGCAATGCATATCTAGGAATTCTTGTAGTACCTAGCGAAATGGACCGTGGTGTTGATGAGACTTCTGGATACTTGCATCGTAAATTTTACGCAGTCACATCGTAGGAATGCTGAGCCTTGTTAAAGAGATCAGAGAAACACGTTTGAGCTCTGGCCGTGGTGATCCCTTCTTTTCCAGACATACCATAACTTGCAGCTGTAGCTGCTATTGTGCTATACAAGTTTTGAGAACATCACGTATCTGTTGTTACATAATTGTAAGATGCAGTTGTTCTTCCCAAATATAAATGATTCTTCACTGTCTTTTTCTTTGCCTCCACCCCGGTTAGGCCTTAGGACCATCGGTGTGATCACAAAATTGGATCTGATGGATGAAGGAACAGATGCAAGAGAAATTTTAGAAAACAAACTACTCCCTCTTCGTAGAGGTGAGAACGTTCGGTTGCCTGTATCCTTTGCAGTGCAGAAGGTTGGTTGGATAAGGGTCATGTTTGGGAGTCCTGGAGGTGAATCAAAGGTTATGCTGGACTTCATGAGTTCCCAACTTCTGTCATTATCTCTTCAGCAAACATGAAAGGTAGCTGTACTAAAAATATCCTGCAAGTAAAATAATTCTTTTTTTCTGAACCTGGAAAATACACCGCATATTCCAGAGGAAGCAAGAAATGTTAGCCAATTTTTTTTCTGTGCCTGGTTGCTGTCACTTGTAACAAAAGAATCTTTTTTTCTTTGCGTATGACAGTAGCAAGCACCAAAGCTTTGGTAATCTCACTGTAAACAAAGTTTTGACTCCTTCCAGAAATTTTCCATGTGATGGTTCTCCAGCTACTGCCACAGTTGCACGTACTGTTAACAATATCAAGAATTTTGATTCTAGTTATAGTTTATTGACAAGACCACCGTCTCCTCCTATGGAGCATGTTGATCCAGCAAATGAGAAGAAATTTCTCCTGTATTTTGCTACCATCATATCATTTATCCATGTAGACCCGTGTTTGTGTTTTGATTTTGTTTTGGGTTATTTTTCTATCTTTATTTTTGAAGTGGTTTCTTTGGGGTACGCCGAAGTTCCAGATATTTCTGCATTTGAATTGGTGATTGAAAAGGAAGTGTATCTGTTGCACATAAACAGGATGAACAATTTAGATGCTGTTAAGGTCATTACAGTACTTGTAAACAACATGTGAAATGCCTAAATTGGAAAGTTTTGTTTGAACTGTGGCAGACTAGTTCTATTTAATATGAATTCAGTAGTTCAGGCGGTAGCTACATTGACTTACCCATTGATTTTGTGTTGTTTCAGGTTATATTGGTGTTGTAAACAGGAGCCAGAAAGATATTGATGGGAAGAAGGACATCAAGGCAGCTCTTCTAGCAGAAAGAAAATTCTTTCTTTCTCACCCAGCATATAGGCACATGGCAGATCGTATGGGAACACCGTATCTCCAAAAAGTTCTAAACCAGGTAAGACCTGAAGCCTTCGTGGTGAAAGGCAGCTTTTATAATGACAGGATGAGTATAAAGTCTTTATCAAAATGAATGTTGGTCAGTGAACCTCACTTACTCTTCCCTGCCTTGAACCTTTTTAATTTTCGCAGTGTGATGAACAGAGCCGTGTATTACTTGTAGCATACAAAAACTTACTGTGACATGTAGTTTCTGACTTCTAATGACAGTTTTGCTCTCTCCTGTTCTCTTGAATACTGAATGTGAACATAAAAAAGAAGATTCGTCTCCCTTCGTGGAAGTATACCATTCTGTTCCCTAGTTATCACATTTCTTCTAGTTTTACAGGATTTTTAGAATTCAAATTTAGTAATAAGGGGGGGAAAAAAAGGCATTTTTAGAAATCATGTATCGTGTGAGTTTGCTGTGTACTTTAACCTCAAAATCTATCCTTTATTGTGGTTTTTAATAGAAACAGTGTACTGTATGCTGATGATATGAATGACAAATACAGTAACTGGAACCCTTTGTTCACACTACCTTTATTTTTGCCCAAATCTTTGGTTTATTTCTGTGAGTCCGTGCCAAACCGTGTCAGGTAACGGCTGCCTTCAGCAGGAAAGAGAGGTCTATTTCCCAGTTACCTGGAGCAGAAACCTGTAGCTTACTGTCCTAACGAAGACAGCGCCTACAGCAGACTTGGAGGAATATATAATTCTTTTTGCCATTTTGTGTCTTTCATATTACTGTTTTCATAGTGCCATCCCTTAGCTTGAATATTATGTGACCCTAATGATGATGCATCTCAGGAAGTTTGAAGAGGACAGCACCAAGTCATGCCTGCCTCTTTAAAATTACTGGTGATGCTATTTTACTTTTTTTTTTTTTCAAACTTAGTTTATCGGCTGAGCAGTGTTCTTGGCGCTCCTACAAGTCAAACTTGATAGTGTTTTTTCCAGTTCACTGTCAAATTGCAGCCTTTGGTCTGGAATAGACAACGACCAGGTCAGCCTGGCTTTGTCCATTTTGGACAGCAGCTGGAACAGCAGAAAAGTTGTTGATTGAAGTAGGAAAATAAATGCTTGGCCTGCTTGATGTCATGCTACGGTGACTTTGCAGCTGTAACTTGACAGCCAGGGTTATGGCATGCTCTGGACTCTCTCAAAAAGAATGCTGAACCTATTTATTTGCGCCTCAGAACCAAACTCTTGAGTGGGATGCAAGAACTTGCTTGTATCCTGGAATTTTGGCTGTCTTTAGGATGTTTTGCCTCTTTTTATATCTTGAAAGTTTAATCCACGTCTTAGTTTTGAGACTGAAGCATGAGCTGCATATACCTTCGGACTGTCTTACCTGTCCTGACTTGTATTTCTTTATGTACTATTAACTTTTTTGTGGGCTGTTCTGTAAATGTACCTGTTTCATGATGAACTGTTGGTCTTGTGTTGCTATTACTGTGGTGCGGAATGTTATATACAGGAATATGTATGTAAGTATTGTCCCTAAGATATTAGGGACCGATTAAGTGTTTGTGGTTTCAGGTAGTATTTCGATTTCTCTGTATCCACAAGGTGGTGCTCCAGGGAAACGGCAGCTTTTGAGTTTGTGCCTTTTTCTACTCCCCTTCAATTTATTTTCTAGTACTTTTAGGTATATTTTCAGAAATGAAAACTGATAGTCTTGAATGGTAGAACCTTTTTCCGCCAAAAACACAAGTGTTTAAAAAAGGTGAAGTTCTATAATCGTTAATATGAGGGCAAAATCTCTTCCTTTTAATATACTTTGTACAAGGGAGCAGAAATCACGCAGAGGCAATTTTTCTCAATGGTGGGAAAGTGCCAAGGTACTCTGTATGCCCACAATTCCCCCCGTCTCCGTTCTCAATGGGCTGCGGATGCGTGAGGTCTCTTCCTTGTCCTGCGTCCCCGTGTGGCTGTAAAGTAAGGGGGTTATCATGCTGAACAATTATATAGGGAATTGGAAAACAGCTTTAGGAAAACCAGCAAAATAGGAGTGGTGGTATCAATGCTGAGTGAAGAGAGGTCGTTTCAAATTACGTAGGTAGTGTGTATAACTTTTGTGTGTGTAGCTAAGCAAGTATGTAGTAACAGGGCTCATTGAGTGAGGGGATGAAGCAATTTTTAAAGCATCCTTATAATGTGTATGCAAAAGGGGTATTGTATTGTTCTTTAACAGTCTCCATTGCTTCAAGGATCAAAAGGAACTACACAGGTCATGGCTGGTATGCTTGGCAGTAAGGAGGAAATGGTTGTGGGCTTGCTTTCTTCTTTACTAACAGTATAAAAGGACTTTTATTTGCTTTTTAGCAACTTACCAATCATATTCGGGATACCCTGCCAGCCTTCAGAAGCAAACTCCAGAGCCAGCTGCTTTCTATAGAACATGAAGTAGAGGTATACAAAAACTTCAGACCAGAAGATCCAACCAGAAAAACGAAAGCCCTGTTGCAGTGAGTGTCTAGTCTTTTGTGTGCTTTTCCTAATTTAAAGCTAAGGATACAGTTAAGGATTCTGTATGAAAACAGTATTTTTTAAACAGTATTTTTTTAAAAAGACCACGACATTTATGAAGAAAGAGAATGATGTACCGAGCTATGTCCTGCCAGAGAGAAGAGGTGTAGGGGAGTGTGTGTAGGTATGGATTGGCAGCTTGGCCGAATGAACTGTTGTTACAGATACTTTTGTCAATTCCTCAACATGTTTTAATGGGCACTACTAGTCACATAGTACTGAAGTAAGACTTGGCAGTTGACATGCTTAAATGGTTATGTTTGCCTTTTTTTTCCCCTCCTTCCCTTTCAAATTTAGGATGGTACAACAGTTTTCAGTGGACTTTGAGAAAAGAATTGAAGGATCAGGAGATCAGGTCGATACGCTAGAACTTTCAGGAGGTGCCAAAATCAATCGCATTTTCCATGAACGTTTTCCTTTTGAACTAGTGAAGGTATTTGTCCATCTTGCTGGTGTGCTTTGTGGTTTATTTATGTATTACTGTGTTCATACTGGTAGTAGTAAAGCCAAGATAAGGTCTGATTGAAAGAACGGGCTCTTAATGGTGGAAGAAATTACATGAAGGTATAATTGAGACATTTGGCTTCATTTCTAGTTTTGGATACTGAGACATGCTAAGAATTCTGAAATGTCGGAATTGGAATATAATTATAGTCCCAGTTCTTACGTTTTCTGTGCTTTTTTATTGTTTTATCACAAATGGCATCTTCCTTCTGGTTAGATGGAGCGGGCAAAAAACTACAGTTAGTAAATGTAAGTCATTGTGTTCAAGTAGCTAGTGCCTGTTAAAATCAGAGTTATGGAAAAAAGCCATTTTCTGTGTGTTCTACCTCCTGTATTCAAAGCCATCTTTCAGTCATACACTTTCGTAGAGGGAGGTGGAGTAGAAGCAAATTTGATGTTTTGAGATAACTTTTCTTCTCTTGATACGTCTCCTCTTGTTTACCTGTCCTTTGGGTAACGCAATAAACAGAGGTCCAGTGAGGTGTGAACTAATGAAACTCCGTTTCCTATGAAGTTGTGTTGCATGTTCTTTGATTTTTCTTTTGCTGCTGTGACCAACTTCCCCTCACCATGAACTCTACTGTATCCCATTCTTGCACGCTTTTCCTAAGCTTCCTTTCCACCTGTTTTATGTTCTACTGCCTTGACATCACCTAACTTTCAGTTGGGTGAGAACCAGACAGGATTGTGCCTGGTTCCAGGGTTTAAATGTGGTAGGTCAACTAGCAGTCCAACAGAACAGATGACAGTTGCGTGTAGGTAATGACCCTTTCATAACTTCTCTTCTGGATATCTGGCTTTCAAGAAACATAAAGAAAAGCTTTATAACTTCATAACTGAGACCGCTCCTCACTTAAATTTAGTTGAAAAACAGTAGAACGGGAAGGGGAAGATGAACAGACCATAATCACAGAAGTTGCACCACTTTAGGAAGCCAGGCTTAAAAAAAAAAAGTTGCACCTTCCAAATCCTGTTTCTGGCTTGCTTTATCAGCTCTGCAAAATGGTTCCAGCCGTTGGCATATCTGGAATGAAAGGGTGCGTAATTTTCAACAATCCTTACTGCTGCCTGTAGCCTTGGCGTTAAAATGTTTTAAAAGACGCACGCTTTGTTTAGCGTAATTAGAAATGAGTATTTTGCCAGTTGAACTTGCCTGTTTTCCAGTTGTATTGGGAGAGGTAATATTTTCTGTTTTATTTAAAAACTTCCCCTGATATTTTCTCATATGCTTTTGTGCCTCTAGATGGAATTCAACGAGAAGGAACTGCGGAGAGAAATAAGTTATGCCATCAAGAATATACATGGTATCAGGCAAGTGCTCCCGTGCTTTCAAGCCCGGTCATGTTACAGAGGGTTTGGTCCTTTTAACCTGCGGACACACTGGATATTTGCTGCTAGACTACATTTCTAACGCGCTGCTCCTAGCTGCTGACTTTTCTTAGTTCTGCTCCTTTATGCCTCTTTTTTTTCAGGTAGCTATTTTGAGCCAAACCGTTGGTTTGCCCAAAGAGGTTTAGTTTACCTGGAAACACTGGAAAATCACATTACAGAGAAAATCAATGACTTTTTCTCTGGTAGTGTCTGCGGTTCTGTTAAGCCTGTATTCCTGAAAAGTCCTAAGTTTTAGAGGGAGAACTTGCGTCTTGGTAAGGAGAAAAACTTTCAGCTTGTGCTGCGGCAGACTCCTTGCACTGTCTTGCTGCCCTTTGTTCTCACCTGTTTCTTGAAATGCCTGATTTAGAAGTGAGTGTGCTGAGGTTTAGCTTTGTGGATATGTCTGCAGTATATTATTAGATTTGGGGAGTGGAGGTATTTGGTTTTTTTGGTTTGGAATGACCTGATTATCTCACTTTGGCAACATGAGTCTGTTTTGGTGGGACACTTTATCAGATGCATACCCATTTTTTGTTATTTTGGCAATAGAACAGATTCCAAAAAAGTTTGGAGGGTTCTTTTGGGGTGTGGTGGGGTTTTTTTTTGGTGTGTCCTCCTCCTCCTTTCCCCCCTCCTCCTACCCACTTGTGAGTATGTAATATCTTTCGAAAGCATTGCTTACAAACCTTGTTGTTCTTAGTGTTTTGGAAAACATGCTTTGCATTACTTGTATAGTTAAATTCTCAGATAGTTGACTCTAGTAGCTGTGGTGCAGTATTTTAACTTTTCTGGCCTTAGTGATGGCCAGGTCTTGGTGAGCAGTTTATGGTAGTGAACTGATGTCGTGTTTTTGTAATTTGCGTTTTAATACAGTTTGTCTGTCAAGATAGACCTTTATAAGCAGTATTTGAAAGAGAAGTAAAGCCTATTTGTTTAGAACTGGTTCTGTGAGTTATCTGTTAGGTTTGTGTACCCTGCAGTGGCCAACCGTGAAATTCTCTGTTCGGGACTCTGAGTAACAGGACCGCATCTCATGTTGTGAGTGAAAAGAAAACTGCAGCTATAGCATTCTGATGGGTTTGCTATGCAAGTGATCGTGTGTGGAGCGCTGCAGCTGCCGTTCATCCCTTCTCTAAGGTTTAAGGAGCTGCTGAAGGGGCTTTGCTGCATTACATCAATACTCTTTAGAGTTCTCGCAGTCATTTTTAAGTAGTAGGGCACGTTTCTACTTTTGTATTCGTACTCACAATGACACCTTTTTAGAGGAAGGAGCAAGTTTAATTCTATGGAAGTCTGTGTAGGGATTGTTGTTATTCAGCTGTAAGCCTCTGAAAATGAAGATGTGAGCAATTCAGTAAAAAAATCTTTCTTGCATGATGTTTTCATCCCTGTCTTACATATTCTTTTATGTCCACAGAACAGGTTTGTTTACTCCAGATATGGCGTTTGAAGCCATTGTTAAAAAACAGATAGTCAAGCTGAAAGGACCTTGCTTGAAAAGTGTGGATCTGGTGATGCAAGAGCTAATCAACACTGTCAAGAAGTGTACTAAAAAGGTAACTTGGAAATAGATCTGGTAAGAGAAGTGTAACGTAATAGTATAGTAGATCATATAAAGCCTGTCTTGCGTTTTATGGTATTATAAGAGATTTCTGATCTAGTCGCTTGATGTACACAGTAAGACTCTAAAGTAATTACAACTTCTGCAAAACTCTCAAAACAATATAACGCTGGAAATGTTCATTTTTTGATTCCTGTGTTTCGAATATATATATACACACACACAAACACGCGTTATGATTGGAGTTTTTTTCACTCAAGAGTTGCCCTCGGTTTCCTCTTTAAAACCTTGTGTTCATTGGTACTGAGAATGGAACGTAGGCAGCAATTCCACTGAGGCATAAATCAGCAAAAAAATTTGTTCTTTAAAGTTTTCTTTTCCAATGTTAATAAGAGGAAGAAACAGTGAAACTTTTCTAGAGCAAAGGCCTCAAATATGTTCAGAGACATCTATCAAGGAGAGAAGAATGCTCTTTCTATATTGAAACCTCACTGCTTAGCACCACAGTTCTTTGCAATGTGAAGGGTCTTCTCCTGTGCTTTTTTCATACACAACCCCAAACCATCTGATTTTCAGCTGTCAATAAGTTAGAAGTGGAAAGCTAGGACGACTCCATCTCCCTTGTGCTTGTACATCCTTGCGTTGGTGTCGACAAATGAGCTTGCTGCACAGAGATGTTGAACATTTAAGTGGAAATAACTGCTGAGCATTGAACTTCCTGATGTGAGAGTTGCGTGCATCAATTAAACTTTTAACTCAAGACCCTGCAAGTGTAATAAATTAAGACAGATGTTCATCAAAACTAAACATAACATTACTATGAGTGTTTGGGAATGGTTTCCCTGAAGCGTGTGCTTGGGTTGGTGGATGCTCTTAGAATGAAACCTCAAACTTCACATCCCCCCAGCTGTGGCTAAGGAAGCGTGTCAGATATGTTAATATGAAGCTTTTTTTTCCCCTCACACTTTTCACCTTCATAGGAAGGTTGTCGTCTGGAAATACTGCAACTCACTTGCCTGGAGCATTGACAACTAACAGTTGCTGANGAAGCGTGTGCTTGGGTTGGTGGATGCTCTTAGAATGAAACCTCAAACTTCACATCCCCCCAGCTGTGGCTAAGGAAGCGTGTCAGATATGTTAATATGAAGCTTTTTTTTCCCCTCACACTTTTCACCTTCATAGGAAGGTTGTCGTCTGGAAATACTGCAACTCGCTTGCCTGGAGCATTGACAACTAAGAGTTGCTGAGTTTCAGTTCTCTCTTCTCCCCTTACTCTGTGATATTCTAGAAGATCCCGTTGACTCTTGTAGACTTCTTAGCTAACTGGCTGCTTTCACTGTCTCGCCTTCCGCTCACCTGTCTTCCCCACTGCCTCAGAGTGCACGGTACCCAAATAATAGCAAGTACAGGAGCGGTTCTGGGGTGTGAGCACAGATGTGCTGAAGTTGCTGACAAATACCCTGTCACATCCTGTGCATTTTGCTGAATAATGCAATTTTTTTTGTGCCAATGAGCAGGTAAAGTTGCTATTTCTTAGAACAGAAAAGGGTGACAATCTTTTTGACAAAGATCGTAGAGAAGCTGATTCGCTGCAATATTTTGAGCAGAGTTTCCAGGTTTTTTCGCTTCTGTCAAAGTTTGGAAGATATGTCACTTAAATTAATTGTGCTTTTGGCCAAATTTACTGTTGTGTTTTGCTGCTTACGTTTTGAAGTAGTGCTATTGAGATGTAAAGGTGTTGCCACAAGGTGGAGCCCTCAAAGAACGAGAAGCTTGGAAGTTATTTAGAGCGCCGCTCTGGAATTAGGCACAGCAGAAGAGAAAGGCATGGAGAAACCTCATCCCAAGGCTGATAAACTGGGCTTCAGATGTCCAAAGTGACTTTTCCTCAGTGTTCAGTGGAACAAAAGCAGGGAAACAACCAAGGATTTAGGTATCTCCAGTTTCTCTGGAAAATGACCATTAATAGCAAGTAATGTGTAGTTGTAGTGTAGTTAACTTTGAGCCCAAGCATTTATAGTAATTGCTTTCCTCTGAAGAGGAAAGCTGGAGGCTCGCCTGTTTGTATTCTACTGAAGCCACCCTCTAGGTGTAAATTTCTATTAATTTTACTTTTCAGTTGGCAACGTATCCAAGGCTGTGTGAGGAAACGGAAAGAATTGTTGCTGGCTACATTCGTGAAAGAGAAGAGAAGACCAAGGATCAGGTGAGGATAAATAGGAGATCTGACAGCTTGGGGAAGTGTGTGAAGGAGAAAAGTTCTTACATACAAAATGCAGTAAGACACTGAAAGATTGTTCCTTCTTTTTTTTTTTTACTTATTTTCAGCAGGTTGCATGTTTTAGAGGGGGAGGGAAATTGCTCCTCTACCATTGAGCTTTGACAGAGGAGACTAGAATTGTTACAGAAAATCCTAATCTGGCCTTTCAAGATTAGGATTGGTGACTTAAAGTAGCTGTGCCACAACAGGTGTTTGTGGGAAAGCCATTAAACACACAGAGAAATACCCAACCTTTTTTCTACTTTGTTTCCAGTTTTCTTTAACGTACCCATCCCACGTTCTACTTACAGTGAGGCCCACAAGCAGTTGGGACTCTTGCAGGGCTGACAAGCTTTCCTTCAAGTTTTAAAAAAAAGGTTTAAAAGAACCATTTCAGACAAACTTGTTTTGAACATTCATCACCCAGCTAAGCACTCCAATTCCAGGCAACTTCAAAGCTTAGATTGTATGTGAGAAAATCCACTGGAAGTGGAAACAGGAATTACTGTCTAGAGAGTGCCGTGTGACAACAGAAATATTTGGTGAGGAAGGGCTAGGCAGGGTTTCTAAGTTGTTCTGGACCCTTGGCTCTCTTGTCCCATTCCTGTGCGAGCTAAGGAGCTGTGCGGCACGTCCTGGTTCTTTTTCTTTAATCTTAGTTGTGAATATAGTCTTAAAAATCATGTTTAAAGAATTGTATCTGCTGGGCTTGTACTTGCAGGGAGTTCTAGTTAGCGCACTCAGTTATTTCAAAATTTGGAAGAATATACAAATTACTTAGAATAATCGAGCCTGTTTTCTTATTATTCCATTCTTCATTGTGTGCACGTACCTGGCAATTTCCCAGAACAAAGTACAAAATACCGTCTTTCTGTAAATGCCAAGAATTGGTCAAATAGGTATTGTCACATATTCACATCAGGATTTATGCTGCTAGCAGTTATCATTAATAAATTAAAACACTAATGAGAAACTTTTCAGAGGTAAGAGCTAGACCAAAATCCCCACTCTCTTTTGCTTTCAGTGAGAGACCTAATATCTTCTGGAAATTGTGAAGAGTTTGGGAGTGATGCTGTGTTTGAGGACCTGTACAGAAATAACTCTGTACGCTTTGAAGAGATTAAACGCTACTAGGTGGTAGCAGTAGGTTTCTTCCTTGCTCCCTGCTGACTAACGGAAGTCTGAAAAGATGGGGGGAAAGTGCAGTCTCGTGCACGTTCAAGAAGCGGTTTGAGAGTGGGAATGAGCTTTCTCCAATATCTTAGCAAGTTCTTTGCTGAGTTAGATTATCAAGCTCAAATCAAATTCTGTCTCTGGGCTACTGAGGGACTGGCAAGTGATAAGTACACAAACGATTCATTCTGTTATTTCATTGACTAGCCCATCTCTCAAGCCAGATGTGTGCCCCAAAATGGCTGTCTAGTACCTGGACTGTACATTTTCTGGGCCAGGGCTAGCTTAGCTATCACATCCTTGTGTGGTACCTAAAGAAAATTTAGGTACCCTGATTCTAGGTTCAGGGTTCCTCACTGGCTTGACTGGAATGCTACAAATAGGCAGAATTTTGCTTAACTTGGAAAATGCAGAGCTGGAATCTATGTTATATATTATTAAACTCTCTCTGGCCATGTATGATTGATCTTAATGAGGTGGACAAGGGCCAAGGTAGTAAAAAATGAGGTCCATGAGGAAAAAAAAACCAGGAAAAGGGAATAGCTCTTCTGTAGTCTGGTTTATTAAACAAGCACACCAACAGAAGTGGTGGGATTTAGCAAATACTGCTGCCTTTGGCTCGAATGATTATGAAAGCAATATTCAGTAATGGAGAAAACGAAGAAGTTCTGCGATTTTCTCGCTTCCTTTTTCTCAGTCTCTCTCCTCCACCTTACCCATCCTGTTTTTGCTTTCCTGTCTCCCCTAATAGGTGCTGCTGCTGATTGATATCCAGGTTTCTTACATCAACACCAACCACGAAGACTTCATTGGCTTTGCAAAGTATGTATACAGAGGCTGTGTTGTAAAGACACTTGTCAGTTGGTTTTTTTTGATTTTTTTTTTTCTTACTGAGTTCAAAACACAAGTCCTGAAGTGTGACAGTGAAGATGCAAGCTGCAAAGCCCTAGACGTGCAGGAGCATGCTCTTTCTCAATACACACAGTGTTGAACTCTTGTCCCAGCCGCAGGGGATTCTTTACCCCAGTTCACAAGCCTGATTTCACTGAAGCTGAAGCTCATGTCTTGATCTGGAATCACATACGTCTCAGGATGCAGCTTTTAAAGCTGATGCCCTCACTGTATCCATTTTAGGACCACAGAAATGTATAATACTGGTGGTGTTTCCACATTGCTGCTAATGCATCTTCTGGGAGCTGTGATTCCATGTGAAACAGTTTTGCTCAGAGTAATGGATGTCACTGAATTATAAGTGTGCCTGCTGTTTGGCTGTAGAGAATAATAGTAGCAGAACACTCTGCAGGGCCTGGTTTGACGTTCTCCTCACTTAATTGAAAAGGCTGTGAGAATATTCTCCAGAATGTTCTCCCTCAGCTTCCAGCAATTTGTGCCTCAGGGACTTCATACCAACATTTTGACACTAGTAAAAACATTAAAGATGTCTTCACTCTTTGAAGAATAAAAGTTCCTTCAGTCATGTTCATGCCATGTTTGCCATAATAGCGTTTGGAATCACGACAGGTTTCATCCGTGTGGGATGCTGGCAACAAAGTTTGGCACCACAGTACGTATTATACTATGGCCTATTGTAGTTAGCGCTGTGAAGGAAGGTCTCCGTCTTTGGCAGTATGCCTTGGAAATTTAAAACATGGAGTTCAGTAAACTCAGAGGGGAAAAGGCAAAGCCAGTCACTGTTTATGTGTTTGGTTTGAGCAACTTTCTCTAGAACTGTTTGCCGGTCCTAGGTAGCTTTATCAGTTCTCTTGACAAATGACAGGATGTTGTAGGAATGGTAGCTGGCCTTCTAGAGGTCAAGGTAACAACCTGCATGCTATTTACTTCTCTTCGTCCTTTTCTGACAGGAAAAAGCCTGCTAAGAACACCCCGTGTATATTCATGGTGTGTATTGTGACCTTGGGAAGTCACATCGTCCAGCCTCCTGCTCAGAGGAGGATCGGTGCAGAGTTCAGACTAGGTTACTCAGAGCTTTGTCCAATTAGATCTGGAAAACTAAAATCGGAGGTGCTCCAGCCTCTCTACGCAGCCTGTTCCGATGCTTGCCTCTCCTCACTGTGAAAAGACTTTTGCTTGTGCCAAGTTGAAGCCTTCCACGTTTTAAAGTCTTGGATTCTGGAGTGGCAGGTTTATCTGGAGCTATTTTATTACGTCTCTCCCCTGGAAAGATGCCCCTCATGGAGGCTGCTGCTGGGGCCTGTAGTTCAGTCCGTGGTCCACACTGCTGTGGCTTTTCCGAGGAGCTGCAATACCAGAGTTTCAGTTTCTTGGGCAAGCTGCTTCCTCTTTTACCAGTTGAGATCTAGAAATCGCCGGCCGCTGTGCGTGGGGTATAAGCAGATAACAAACGGCTCTTCAGTTACGTTCACTGAGAAGTTTAAGCAAGTGTTTCTGTAGGTTGAGGCTGGTGGGAAGTATCTTTGTTGACTTGCGCTTAACTGGAAGAGAAGAATGTGTATAACTAAGAACAATTTAAAATGTAAAATGCATTAATTGATGAGTGAAACAGTAGAAAATACACTTTTCAAATAATAATCATATTGTTATAGCAATTATGTTAGACCTGGAAAATGAAATAATTTTTGTGTAGCCTACGGGCTTCTGCAGTATCTAAACATCCTGGGCTATAGATTCCTCATATTCCCTAGTGTTTCCTTTCTTTTGCTGAGCCTTCTGGCCAGTTGTCTCATGTGACTGCAGTGTTTATAAGCGTAAGTCCTGTGAATGTTGTTCACGAGAAGGAGAGCACAAGACGTTTCAAGCTGCCTTGCAGCGTTGCAGGGCCTAAGCCAAGTACAGTGTGATGTGAACTGACTGGAGAAGGATTTGAGAATGCCAGTGTTTAGAACAACTTTGCATAGTTGTGAAATTGTGAAATCTTAGGGTATTAATGTTTGTCTCGTTTAGCAGAACGAGTGGTGAAATGCTGGGACTGGATTTGTTTCCAGTTGGTGTAACTCAGACGTAGCTACGTGCTTCAATCTATATAAAGAGTAAATTGTATTTAGAACAGTAAATAGAAGACCAGTTGCTGGGCTATTTCCAAAAGGCATGGGTTTCTTGGTATGACGTTAGTGGTCTAATTAGCTTTCCTAAGGTGATGAAATAAAATTTAAAAACCCCCCAAAACCAAATCAAAAGAATGGCAATGACATTTCCTAACGCCATCTCTTGTCCGTTTCTCAAACAACAGATCGGAATCGGTGAGGGGTTCGTGCTGTGGTTTTTTTCCTGTGTGCACGTTGTTTAATTGTAATTTATGCACCAAAACTTATGCAACTCAGACGATGTACCAGAGACAAGCATTGTTATTTGATCAAAAGGATTTGGGTGCCTGAGAGCTAAGCGCAGTGAATAGGCACGTGGAATAAACATCCCTGTGGATCTTCTCACGGACAGCATGTGGACTGCTGGATTGATAGAGTATGGTCCGAAGGGGAGGATCAGAGTTGGGGCAGGGCTGAGTTTGGTGCTTCAGCAATTCTTTGGAACAGCAGCTGTGTACAACACAGTCGTAGGATTGGCCTGTAGGCTGCGATCCATGCGCATCTCTCTTAGTCTTTCAGAGCAGCGTTTGTACGTGATCTAATGTGTGTGCTTTTTTCTTCAGTTAATCAATGTGTGGTGAAATGGTATAATCTAATCCAACAAAACTTCCTGTCACCAGTGGCCGCTCTGGTCGTTGGGTAGCCAAAGCCTGCTCTCTCAATGCTTTTTCTTCCTCTTTCCAGCAATATTTTAGTTTTGTGGCATAACACTTACAAACCACCACATAATGCAAATGCTTTTAGAATTAATGGCAACTTGTATGTTTTTGAGACAGGAGTGTGTTTTGTTTCAGGAACGGGGATTGCCAGAGTTCAAGAATTGAGCAAAATATTTTAAATATGGTTTAACTTCAAGTGCGCTCTATTCTTATACGATTCCAGCTTTTTTTGAACCAGCTTTGTGTGACGGCTTCATCCACTGATTGTATTTACACCCTCAAAGTGTATATAAATATTAGAATAATATCCAAAACAAACTGTGAAGACAAAGCTATTAAGGAGCCTCCAGCAGGGGAGGATTTTGTTGTACTGCGCTAAGTAACAGAAATGGCTTGCTTTTTGTCGCTCTTGAATATTTATAGAGGCTAATGTTTCCAAAGTTACCCACATGAGCCATAATTTCTCTGTGCTTTTAGTAACCTTTACCCATCCAAGTAGGATGTTGTTACAAGGGGGATGATTAGTAGGAGCTGTCTGCTGTGCACGTCCCTTCTGAACTAAGCAGGCATTCCTACACCATAAGAAAAACGCACGTATATGCAATGATTTTGCTGTGTTTCTTTGTTACTCTAGCTTTCTGCACTGGAATCGGAAGTAACTATTACTGCTAGAATCTATTCCTCAGGAACTGTCTTAGTTCGAGTTTCTTCAGTATAACTCTTTTCCTCTGCTTCCCTTAGTGCCCAACAAAGAAGCAGTCAGGTTAACAAAAGTGCAGTGGGAAATCAGGTAGGCACCTAACAGAGAATGGATAATGGCATGTGCAAGTTAATCCGAGCTGTTCGGTTTTCTTGGCTGTGTTTATTTGTTGCGAGTGTATCATTTACCTTTTCTGCTTCGAACACATATAAAACCCGTCATCGTTGCCTTGTTTTACTGAATTTTTCAGAGCCATCTGACTTCCATTGTTATCATCGTTTATTGTTTAATATTTCTGCTACTGCTTGCCCTGCTGGTTAGTGTCTTCCCTCCCATGCCATTTAGTGCACTGAATCTTCCATGTTACACACCAATGTATTTTGTCATTAACTGCAAACTTGTGAATTTCAGAATCCAAAATGCTGGTGAGTACTTGCTTGTGTGTGCTTTTGTCGTAGTCATTTTACTAGTTGTTACGCGTTCACGGCTTAATAGCGGTGAAGGGGCGATTTGGCAAGCAAAAGCAGATTTGCCTTTACCTCTTCTGAAAACTTTCAGCTGACCTCACAAAGATGTTGACTATGTACCATAGGCCTGTCTCAAAGTAAACAAAGAATAATTGATTGATGGTCTCCGATTAATTAGCATTTTTGCTGAGATTCGTTAATGAAATTGCTTGTTCCGTTTTATCACATACGAATATGGGATTGATTCTGCAAGATGCTAAGTGCTCCTGAGCTTTGCTTCTTTCTTTGCTTTTGTGTGGGCCGGGGTGCTCGGCACTTTGTAGGACCAGTCCTGTTTTTTATGTGAGGTGAAAATAATGAAAATGCTACGACTTGAAGATTTCTGCTCGCTCTGAGGGTTTTGCAAAGTCTTGAACAGAAAGAAAATGTTATGGAATTAGTACGTACTTTAAAAGGAAACAAAAGATTCTGGTAAAAATAAGACGATGAAATTTTGTAGGAATAATTACCGGTATCGAACGTCTTCCTGATGTTTGCGTGTGCAATTTGGTCTAACAATGCTGAGGAGGTGAAAGGTCGAGGATTTCAAATGTGACCGCTGAGTTTAGATCTCTCGGGTGATGAACCTGACATTTCAGAAAGTCTCCTGTTCTGCTGTCGTAGATGAGTTCTAGCGTTTTTTGAAAACTTAGTCGTCTTTTGTGGGGGATAGAAATCTGACCTCTTCCTCCCACCAAAAAATTGCTAGTTATTTTTGAGATGTTAGTTAAAATAATCCATTGACTTCTTGGATGTGATGGTCCCCAAAGCCTGACCAGCATGAGTGGTATTTTTGATGTAGTATACGGTTTGGACTAAAATAAAAAAAGTTGAGAAGTCTAAACACTGAAATGGCTTCAAAGACTAGTCTCTCTCCTCCGAGGAGAGATTTCCTCCTTATCTAGCTGTGCCGGAACATGTGTCAAACACAACAACCGACATCACTTTGGAGTGTCCCATAAAAGGAAAATCGGCCAATTATCTGACTCTGCAAAAATACACAAATAAAATGAATGATTTTTTGATTAAGTGAATGTTCTCTCTCTAAAGAAGTGGAGAAAAAGCTTGGCGTTTCGAATTAAATGTTGAAACTTGATTACTTCTGGTATAAAGGACTTTGCTGAACCTTTTATTTTAAAGGCAATAAACAGATGTTTGTAAGTTAATTGTTTGGAGTTGAAAAGAATGAGAAAATGTTTCTGAAATAAAACTTCATTTTTGCAATTTGCTATTTCAGGGAACCAATCTACCGCCTTCAAGGCAAATTGTACGAGCTAAGTTCTGTAAGCTTTATTGTTGCTTTTTCATTTAGCTTCTCAGAGGGCAAAGTTTGTCTCTAACCCACTGGTTTGTTGAATACTTGCTACTAAACTGTTTAACGTTAAGCTGTCTCGTCTGTAACACTTCCTCAACAAAGTATAACTGCAGTTCATCACTTAACTGCTACTAACCTGCTCTTACAAGTATGAACTTGCGTAACTTAAAATGTTGTAGAGAACTTTGAGTAAAATGAACACTTTTATAATTTACTGAGTTTCTCAAACTAAAATGACTAATTGGTGTTTATTTTATTATATAACTGGAAAGCAGTCTTTATCTGATGTAAGTGCCTCTATTCGTGGTAAACCTCTTTTTGAAAGGTGGGCAAAGAAGTTTCTGGTAACCATAAGGAAACAGTAGCTCTTGCATAAATGAACATGCTGTTGATGGGTATAGGTACTGTTCTCGATATTTTTTTTTTTTAATGTAAAGGAATTACTTATGATAGAAAAAGTGAGTTTATTAATAAACTTAGAAATATTTAAACCCTTTCTAGCATTCTTTTCGTACCACCAGGAGCATCGATATATCATGGACAGGCTCTTCTCTAACCCTCCCACCTCATGAGTGAATAAATATGTGAATGCCTTTTAATATTACTAATTAGAATTAATTGTCTAAACAGCAGTTAATTTTATAACAAGTTACTCCTGGTTCACTGACGGTTAGGTGTAAGAAATAAACCTCTGTATCGTGCACGCTCTTGGATAGTATCTGTGATGGAAACGTGTACGTTTTTCCAGTTTGTTGCCACATCATCAAACTGTAACAGTTACAACTTCAGACAAACCTAAACTGAACTTACATTCGATAAAGGAAACAGGACTAGGCAGCACTGATTCTAACAGTAGTTGAATCGAACCTCCTGGGAGATCAAGATCAACAAATAGTTTTCCCCAAATAGTGGGATGCTCATTTGCAATGCATTGCTTTTCTTCTTTGTAGCTTGCTTTGAACTGGAATGTTGCAGACAACTGTTAACTATTTCTGTGTATCTCGGAAATAAGATGAGCACAGCAGTACTGCATTTTTGAAAGACGTGTAATGCCAATTCCTTTTAACCTGTTTTTGCTCCTTCTTCCTCTGCTACTAATTTATCCTCTCACTCTTAATCTTTGGCCTTTTTTGCTTGTCTTTTCTTTGCTACCGCCTGAGGCTTTGTCCTGACTCCACAAAGTTTCTTTTTAAGCCACAGGTTAGTCTGTCTTCTAATTTGCTTGGAATAATCACATATAACGCTTGGTTTTACACAGCACACCCGCAAAATCTGGTTCCTGAAAGCTGACCTGCTCTTAACCGTGTATTTTGTGTGTCGAGATTTGTTTTGGTGACTAAAATGTAGTATTTAAAGCTCCCCTTCATGATAAACCTTTGGAGATGGAGGTGTCGTTCTCCATGTGCCCAACTGATACTACCCCTGTGTGTGAGAATGCAAACTACTCAAATTAAAGAGGGTTATATGTCATTTGTATGAAATCCTGTTTTATGTTTTACTTCTGCAGCAACAACTGCTGCTGTGTTTGAAGTAGCCCCTGTAACTGGAGAAGGGGCTTAATCTGAACTATGAGTTTTGAGTCACCATCCAAGGGATTTGGAGGTTTGGATTTGAAGGCTTGGTTTGACCTGCCTCTTTTACAACGTTACACCAGCAATCTGATTCGCTTGTTCTGGACACAAGTAGCATTCAGACCCCATCCGCTGGCCTGAACTGTTGTGCTAAGAAGTTACTTTTGCCTGAGTAACCCCTTTTTTTCCGTTGTTTCTTTTTAATCCTGCTTTGTAGCATACTTTGCTGCTGCTTTTCTTCAAATTTACTTAAGTCCTCTTACGTTGCATGACTCGGGAGCAAAATGTGTTTGCAGATTTTTTTTTTTTAAGTGAGTAGATGGAAATGGAAACTTGTGCCATTGTCAGTGAGGTGGTCGTGAAAAATCACGACGAGGCTGTTCTGTTAAGAAATGCTGGTGTTTCTGTAAAAGAAGTGGTGCCCGTGGACAACCACGTGATGCTAAATTTTGACATATCCTTGAATAAGACATGCTGCTGTCGAATATTCACCTTATCAAGACTAGAGAAGTGTCGCTGTTCTAAATGGCCTTTAACTATACTTACTTTTTAGGTTAACGTTCCTTCGCGATTGACTTAACACCTCAATCTTTGCTTAGCTACATTTGGAAGCATAGCTCAGTTTTTCAGTACCGAGTGCTTCGCTTCAGTGAAGGCTAATTTTTTCTTTAAAGCAGACATGTGTTTAAGACTTAAGCCGCTGTCGTCATTTTCAAGTTGCGCGATACATTGTGTGGCGATTTTTGGGGAAGCAGTGTCACAAGATCTCGTTCAGTATCAGAGCAGATCTGATCAGTTTATGCTCTGACATTTGGCAAATTACAGTGAAATATTGCGTGAGGTTTCCCCTCTGATCTACCGTTCCTTTTTAGCCTCTGTAGTGGAAGAATCTTCATCCTTGAACCCAAAGAACCAGTAGCTTGTAAGGATTCCTCACAGAGTAGTTTTTTCCATTTTTATCCTCCAGTTGCGCTTACTATTTGGTAGCATGGGCTGTTATGACAGCGATTAGAAGATAGAGTAGTTCTGGGAGCTGTGTTGTGTGTTCAAAATTATTTCAACAGAGTTACGTAATGCAGCTTCAGTAGAGAGTTATGTTAACTCAACAAATGCTGCTGCTTGCATTGTTGCGGAAGTAGCCAGTGTCGTGATTTTCACACCTGTATTTCTGTCTGCCCAGCTGATTCCACTTCTCGCTTACCTTGAAATCATCTTTCAAATACTTCTTTTAAAGAAATGAAACACTTTCGGCTTCTCTAATGTATTTCTGTTACAAGTACCTTATTTGGTTTAACGGCATGAATAAGTCATACGGCAATACGTAAAATGTACTTACTGTGTCAAAACTTGCTTTCCTGTTTATCCGTGAAGTGGTGGAGAATAAGAACAACAGATAGGAGTTGGGTTTTGTGCAGCTGAACTATCAGAAAATGACTTCCTTCTGGCTTGTTCATGTGCATTCGTGCCCTCTAAGTTTCGTTTTTCAGACACCCAGGTTAGGTATCAGGACCCTGAAGGAAGGAACTGTGTCATCTCTTGTTCATCCTGTCCATGGAGTCCAGCTACCGGTCAGAATATTGTCTTCACCAGCTTCTGGCAACGCCCAGATTTTTCACCTTCCTGAAGTTCATAACTCGTGTCACTAATATCCGGTTTGCACAGAGTGACACTTAGAAATATGATAGAAAATATTGACATGGATCTCTTCAATACAAACCAACCAGAAAACGGGCTACTGAAAACAATAATGAAGGGCACTACTTGAATTTTTGAAGCTGAAGTACTATGCAACATAGCTAACACAATAGTGGTTTTTTAAAAAAAAAAAAAAGTCACTTCCCCATCAGAGTTTTTTTAACTTCAGAAGTCTCTTTGAAAATCTTTGCTGCTTCTTGCCCATGGAAGGACACCACTTATTTCTAATAGAGCTTGAGTTATTTTTCTGAGAAATTGGCTGGAGTCTGAGGTGTAATTCAGCTTCTCTGGGAAGTAAAACTGTGTTGCTTAATCTCACCTTGGTTTGTGCTTACACCTTGATCTGTTATCTCCCTCCCCACCGACGCCAACACTGGTACCGAGCATTCTGAGAATGTAGCTTTTTGTAGTTATCAATGTTCCTGAGAAACGGGAGCGATTCAATGCACAGAACGTAAGGCTTAGAAAGCTCACCTTCTCTCTCTTGATGTCCTCTGGAACTGCTTCCGTGTATTTTGGATAATTACCATCCGTTGTAGTGTCCAAGATGTTTTAGAGAACGTAGTACCCTGTTTTCCCAGAGGGCTGTGGATAAACAGATCTAGAAACTTGCACACGAAAAAAGACGTGTACCCAGGGTGTTGCTAGAGCTCGGTGCCCCGCTCTTCACGCGGTGGTGTGTGGGAGTGACAGCTGGATCTAATCCTCAGCACACAGCATTTTTGAGGAAACAACTGGCAAATTCCTTCCTTTACGAGACAGTGACCAATGTTTATATTAGCAAGTCGCTTGTTTCTGTCCACACCCAGTGATGATTATGCATCTGTGGGGAGATGTGTTGAGCTGGAGCAAAGGCAGTCTTTCGGAGCTGTGCAACTAATGTAGTTTCTACGTTAGAAGTATTAAAAGCTTTATTACTTCTTGAATGGCTTGTGTAGTTGAGATTTTAAAATCTTGACTTGGTCTCTTCTGAGACCTCTACCACAAATGCGTTCTCGTCCAGTTGAGGAAATTTGACTCTTGTTAACGTGCTACAAAGCCTTTGGTAAGGATGAGCGAAAGCACTGAAGGGAATAAGCAGAGTGCTACTTCCCTTCCCTTTTAAGTGCCCATCACCAGTAGGGTTCTTGAACACGCTGTGCAAGTGTTTCTCACCGGTTTGCTTCTGAAAACCACCTCTTTATCCCCGTTGCGACATCTGTCTTCAAATCTTTTACCCTCTCAAAGATGTGTCTCCAGACCAGTTTTCGGTAGTGCGCTGGCCCAGCTGTCTGTGCGTCCTCTCTGTGCATGCGCGCTTCTTAAGAAGGCAACACAGCATCTTCACTTGCAGACAGCATGGTTCAACAGCGTCCTCTCTTATAGCCTCTTATTTCAGTTTCTTTATAACACAGGAATAACCACCTTTGCACGCTTGCTTACGACGCATTTTTGTCTGCCGTACAAATACGGCTGTCCTGGTTGTGCAGCGAAGTTCAGGTCGTTGGGGAACCTTAATTTTCTGGATTTTTCCGAAACTTTCTTCCATTTACATTTGCATAGTTCAGTGCAGAAAAAAAACAACATTAGCTTGGTTCCACAACTTGCTGCCTGAAGGCCAGTACGCTGCCTATATATGCGTGTTGCTTGTTTACTTCAGTAAACATTGTAAAATAAAATGATTTGATGGGCGATCAAGTTCACATCGGTATGTTCCCCTTCTACTCAGGCAAGCATTCCATGTCTATTTGTAAACAGGAATGCCTCCACTTTTTTTTTTTTCTTCAATGAACATGAATATTAAAAATAATACAAACTTCCGCAGAAACTTTGTGGTACAGGCTATTCCACCCAGCCTGCTCATGCTGTACCTTTGAGTCTCTCAGCAGGAGTCATGTCCAGTTCTCTCATAGCTTGCTGGGTCTTCGGAACCAAATCGGTGCTTCCTTAGCGATTTTCTTACAGGCTGAAAACCAACAGACTGTTTTTGGGTCTTCAGTGGTTTTCTGACACCGCTGGCCTGGTTGGTAGTGAGTGGGAAAACACGATCATTTGTCTTACTTGAAATGAAGTTGATGCTCTTGCATTATGTGCGTTACCAATACTTTTACCAGCTTTTCAGGTGCAACTTCTGATCTTTTTCTTTTGTTTAGTTATCAAATATAGCTTAGTTCCTCGCTCTGTGCAATACCAAAGCTTTTTTGTTTTTTCTTCCCCCGGGGAGCTTACGTGAACATGCGTGCTGGATTGGGAGTGAATTCCGATTCTGAAGCTTTTATAGATGACAAGGAGTAGATATTGAGCAATGTTTTTCTCTGACGCTCTGTTGATACCGGAGTCTTGTAAAGGCTTACGAGAGGAACATCACAGTCTCGAAAATTTCCCTAAAAGCACGAGGAAACGCACGTGCGATCACACAAGTCCGTGCTTGTGCGACTTGTTGAGGGAGTTCTGAAGGGCTTCTCTGAGCACTTCTCTCCGTCTCAATGCTTCGTAGGCACGTAAAGGGTGTTGCCGTGGGGAGGAACAGAACCGCTGAGGGTCCCTGCATCTGTGTGGTTTGGGGAGTTCTGTTGTCGTGTTCAGAGTAGGATAGGAAGGGATGTTTGCTTTCTCACCTCTATATTGGAAAACAGTAAATGTTCCAATAAAATGGAAAGTTTCTATGTGATCCATAAGCTGGTTCCCATGACTGTTCTCTCCTTCACCTCTGGAGGTGTCTCGTTCCTCTGAAGTTTTCTTTTGTCCCTCTTTCTCTTTGCATGATGTAGCCTCTTGGCCTTAGTATTTATAGGTATGCTCTTCCGTCTTTGCGTTCTATCTGTTTTATAAAGTTCTGCTTTACCCGCTTTCCCCTGGTTTTTGTTGCTGCCTTAAATTCTTTTTCCCGTCTTTTCCTCTTCTGCCTTACGAGAGGGAAATAGCTCATATACCTCTCCTTACCCCTTCCTATCTTAATTTCAGATTAATTCAATTGATTCAGCCGCTTCTGAAGATTCCCAACGCGTGCCAGAAGCCCCTCAGATTGCCAGAATCTAGGTGCTTTTCCTAGTGTCCGACTTTACAAATGACCTTAACAATTAGACTAGAACAGAATAGTCATATAAAGCTGTGTGGACTTTACAATGTGTTTATTATACAGCAAATAAATATATTCCAGTTTACACGACCCTTAATGCGCTCATACTTGCTGTAAGTCTGACACGATAGTACTTAGGCTTCTCTCTTTCTCCAACCTTTTGACTCAAGAGACTATATTCGCTTCATTACGGGTTTTTTTTTGTCTTGAATGATAGAACCTGTAAAGAGCCTTGAATTTGCCAGAGACTGAAAAAATGCACCTATTCTCATTTTGTTTAGCAAGTCCTTGTTTAAAAGAATGAATGCAGCAGCAGAATTATGTCGAGTGAGTAGTGAACTAAACTTGTGCTTGACTGCACCTCTGCACAGGTCATCCGGAAAGGCTGGCTGACCATCAACAATATTGGCATCATGAAAGGAGGATCCAAGGAATACTGGTTCGTTCTAACTGCAGAAAGCTTGTCCTGGTATAAAGATGATGAGGTAAGGAACGAAGAACTTTTTCTACTGGAACCCCCCCCCCGCCCCCGAATTTATTCAATCTTCTGATATCAGCTTAAAATATTAAATCAGCTTGTGCGGTCTTATCTGAGAGAATGTTTTAAGGTTTTACCTCTCCTTTAAATTTTCTCTTTTGGATTCACGGAGAATGCTGACCCTCTAAGACTTCTGTTGAAGTGTTGGTAACGTAAATACAGGGTGTTGTATGGGGTGTTTTTGTCTGGGGTGTTTTTTGTTAACTTTTTTCCTTTCTTCCTGTGCTTTCCGCACATGGGTCTAAAAAAACCTCTCAAAACTCCCTGTTTTGGAGTGTTCTGGTGATTTTCCTATGGCTGTTTGGAGTGCTCTTGCACATCTACTCTAAGTTGGTATGGATTTTCAGATTTGCTGCTGAAAATCCAAAAAATACACCTTGGTATGAAATGTCACTGCTGATCAGTCAATTTGAGGTGAGTAATATGAGAAGTGGAAAAAGCATTTCTGTGTTTAACACGACATCCAGGTTGTGCTCGTTTTATTGAAAGTGTTGTTAGACAGCTTTGGGAACCGATTTTTTTGCTAGTCTGTTCTGCTTCATTATTTTTTCAACAGTGTTAGTAATGGTACACTCTATCCAAACTCAACAGCAGTCCTGTTAAGCTTTGAAGGTTAAAATGGGATTATTATATGCGCTATCAGCTATCCAGTAAAAAGCTCGTGTGGGTTTTTTTAAGACTTGTGTTGGTTTTCATAGAAAAACTGTGCTGCGTTTATTAAAAAAAAAACTTTTAGTTTTCTGATTATTTTTCTTTAATGTTTTCAGAAAAAAACTTTGTGATTTTTAGAGTGAACCAGTTCATTGGATGGAAAAGGCACGGGTAAAGAGAGAGCTTTAAACGAGCTCTAAAACATCACTCAATCTTTCCATCTTATTGGCAGTAATAACCAAAACGCTGCCTTACCCCAACGAAACGGGGAGTTGGTTGGTGGGGGCCGTGCAGACTGGGACCGTGCAGGCAACTCCTATTCCGTTTAACCAACTCGTACTCCATTTAACCACCTTAGCTTTTTACTGCAATGGATTTTGTGGAACCGCTCGGACAGGTCCCGCAATGCCCGTACGTAAGCCAGGGCTCTGCTGAGTCCTGCGAAGCCAGGATGCAGTACTTACAATAAGCGGTTCCTTCAGTAATACTGCTGATGGTGGAAATTGCTCTGGTCAGCAGTGGTGGGGTTTTTTTCTGGGTCAGTAGCCATTTTGGTATAGACTTTAAGATTGAGGGACAAGTTAGGTTCGTCTTGAACGTTTTGCCTCTTGCCGTTTTATTTAAGTTTTAATGGGATTCAAATGTATTTGCTGTAACGGGAAAATGTCAGCTGGGGGGGGAGAAGCCAAGTGCTAGGTGTCAAGAGGGAAAGTTTTCTTCTCAGATTACTGAAATAGAATTTTTCTATATGATAATTTATAATTATAATTTAAATACAAGTATTTTCTTGCATAAAAATGGGTTAAAAAGAAATGCGAAGGTGCCTTTATGAATTTGAAAATTCAAAGCTGTCTTTTTTTTTTTTTTGTCATCTACCTTGAAGCTACTAGAACTTACTATCTTCGATTAGTTACAGTTACCTGTACCTAAAATAAGCGATGTGGTGAGATTAACAGCCCTTGCTATGTTCTGTCTCAAGCCCTTGGCGAGGCATCTAAAATGTGACATGGCAATTTTCGGAGGTAGTTTTGGTGTTGCTTTTTTGAGTCTGATGTTTGTTTAGTGCGAAGTATAAAAATTCCTGAAAATGCTTATGGAATGTCTTCTGCTAGGCAGCTTTGAAAAGAAATTGTTTTGATAGCCTGCTGGAGAGAGTCACCTGGGAATCTCAGAATAGCACATGGAGGGAATTGGCCACTGCCCGATTTCCATATGTGTATTTTAAAATAATGTCTCTTAATTGCCAAACAGTTGTGTTTTGAGACTCGTGAAAATACCAGTAGTCCGTTCAGGCCAACAGAGGAAAGATAACTCAGGCATTTTTTAGAGTGGCAAGAGACCATAACAGCATAGGATTCCATGCGTTGCTGGTGGAAGAAGCTCTTCCTGAAGTACAGATTTGCTGTATAACTTGATTATTCTGTCCTGGGAAAGAGTTCACAAAGTTATGTTGGGTTTGTTTGGGTTCTTTCTTTGTTTGTTTTACTAGCCCTTTCTCAGTAGGACTTAAAAAATTAGTAAGGACTGTTTTTAGATACTTTGTGAAGATGGTCAAAGCTGCAGCTCGACCATTAGGTGAATCAAAAGACCAGTGACTTTCTGTTTCAGAAACAGAACTACTGGCTTCTGAAAATAAAGCAGCAAACGTTTGGTCTCCTGGCTGAATTCCAATTTTCATAATTGCATTTTTGGCTCCTTAAAATGTTCTCCTCACCTTCAGCTTGGTTTGGTAGTTGTCACATCCTGTTCTCAGACCATTATTGACATGGCTGCACGCTGTTGCATTTCCAGCCCGGTAAGATACGTAGCCTTCAGCGATGTGTGAAGTGATACGCGTGTTTATGTGTCTGGACCGTGCCCGGGCTCCGTACAGCCACGGCACGGCTGTGCACGCCGCGAGGTCGTAGGGAGTTCAGATCCCCTGCGCCTCCCGTCGCTTCTGCGGTCCTTGCACGGTAGCAAGCGCCCCTCCGTCGCAGCGGGGAGGGCGCAGAAAGTCAGGTCTCACCTTTGTTCTCTCGCTGCAGTGCTGAGCGCGTTCCCCCTGCGCCGCTGCCCCCGGCTACGGAATGTTGTAGCAGCTCGCGTACCAGAGGGCTCCGACAACGTACTCTGCAAAGCTAGAGTGCTTGCCGAGGACCTTGAGGGCTGTGTACCCCCTCTAGTGTAAGCTGAGCCCGTTTTCCGTCGTCTGGAATTTACTCTGAGATGAAAATCGCTCTCTGAATGCGAGCGGTTGCTTGCGAGTGCCATTAGAAGGCTGGTACGCTGTTTGCTTTACTTGTGAGTTGCAGCTTTTATAGTGAGGAGTCCACAGTGGAATGCATTTTGAAGCAATTTACTTCGGCAAGAGATTTCACAATTTATTGTCTGATATCAGTATAACAAAAGAAATTATTGGTTTCTTGACATGGGTTTTTTTTTTTTTGCTGCCTAAAGATACAATGAAACTTTATTCCTTGATGGGATGGGAATCAGTGCCTAAGAACCATTTTTAGGCTTGTGATTATGGAAACATCGAGTTGATGTTTGAACAGTGTGGGTAAAGCAGTATTTACTATTAGTATACAGAAATAGTGATCCGAATTAGTTTCCAGTCCTGCTCACGGTTGCTTGGGTTCACAACTGTTGTGTGACCAGTGCCATGACTTTGGGCTTTTCCACTTCCCTAAAATCAAGCAAGGAAAGTACCGTGTACTGCTTTGAGGCTGTTGTAAATAAGTGCAAGATTAGCACGTTCATTGACCTCGCGAATACAGTTTTATTGTGTAGACCATTCCACGTAACGCTAGCCAAAGTATTACAAGGCGTACCTAGACACACGAACGAAAGATTAAATTTGAGCGTCACTCGTTACTGTTTTGTTAGTAGCACAAAAAGCTCTAAGTTTTTATGCAAAGGTTCGTTTGAGAGTCAACCTGCAAATTTAAAGTTTGTGAATTAGCCACTTCTCCATTAGGATAAAATGGACTTTGGGCATGTGGAACGCCTTCCTGGCTCGTGAATCATAAAAGCTCTTTGTTGTAAACAAAAGGATGCCATTCGTGAAGTGGTGTAGTGTTTTTATAGGGCATGGTCAGAGAATGGGATTTCATTATTCTTTCCAAAGCGTCCAGAGATTTCTCTGGCGTGGCTGGTGTGCGAGGAATGCCAAGCTGGGCTCTGGGATAAGAACCTTCTGAAAAAGGGAAGTTTACATTTATTGGGAAAATCCCCTTTATGGTCTCATTTCCAAATAAAGTATTTCCGTTCTGTTTCAGCGGGAAAGGGCAGGATTACGAACATTCGGTGTTAGATGCAGCTTGTATTGTAATTCCACGCTTTATTCCCAATTGTAAAATTCTGTGTCGTTTGGGAGGGAGATGCGAAAATCAGCGAGGAGGTGAGAGAGTGGAAAGGGGAGAATTTACTCTCAGGTCTCCCATTGTGTGTTAACAACTTGCCACACCATACGGTGCTCTCGGCTTCTGTGGCTAGCAGGGACGTTAGTGATTTTTTTATACCGACGATAGTCTAATAATGCAAGTTGCTCGAGTTACGCCTGAGAAGCAAATGGGAGGACGAAACGTACAATGGTGCCGCAAAGCTGCGTGTAAATAAAACTTAACTGTTAGTGAGTTAATGAGAACAACTAGGAAAAGAGTACTATAGGAAGCACAATAAAAATTTCAGCAGTGGGTTTTATTGTATTTTATAGGCAGTGTCGGTGTGACTCTAGGTGGGTTGCCGTACGCGGCTTGGTTACTGACCGGCCGTCTGAGATCCAGAGTGACTCTTGGCTGGAGCTGTTGGTGAAGATGCTCTGGTGTGTCAGAGCGGTTTCCCACTGGCGGCTGTCCCTCAGGCTGGGTTGTCATGCGACTGCCTGTCTGTGCCTGCTGTACAGGTGAGAGGATGTTCTGCACAGCAAGTGTAGACAGGCAGACACATGACAACTCCGTCCAGCCAGTCCCTTGGAGCCATCGCCGCTGGCGTGCAACAGTTTGTACCGTTCCGGTTTGGGGGGCTTTGTTGGGGAGGGGGGAACACACATAACAGAATTAAACTTTAAAACATTGGGAGCTGTAGAACAAGGACATAACTTGACTTTATTCAGAAAAGAAGCGTTTCAGTACATCAGGTGTCGTCGTGCTGACACGTATCACGCCGAACATTTGGAAAAAACAAAAAGGATTGAAGCCGTGGTTTATTTTGTATGCGATCCGTACAAGATTTTGCCTGCACGTTGTGCTCGCACGTAGTAATTTAACCAGATGGTTTTGCTCTTCTTGGAAGCACAGAAGTACTCAAGTTCAAGATAAAGGATATGTTTATACAGTACATATTTTCTAGGAGCAGATAAGTACAATAATCTGGCATGTTAAAAATAAAAATCGTTCTGTATAAATGGAGGCAACCACTTGCACATTAACCCACTTACAGGGAATGTGCTGGAAAGAAAACCGGTTGCCTTTTATTTCCATTTTGCTAGTAGGCGAGAGCTATACGCGTATGATATTTCTTCTAGTATTTTGCTTTGCATCTTATTTAAATGTAGCTTTCTCTCTAAAAACCTGTGCTTTGCAAGAAAACAAAATAACTTTGTAGAGCTTTGGTAAGTTTTTTCAGTTAAATACAGACTGTGCTATAGATCAAAAGCGTGCAAATAGCGTCATTTCACATCACAAGATGGGCTGCTTTGCTAAGCTTCCCTGTGTATAAAATACACGCAGTGACTGTAATCCAGTCTAGCAGTGACATTTGCAGCATCGCTGGGGTGTTGTTTCGAAAGGCATAAAACAATCGGAAGCTTAAAAGGCAGGGGGGGAATAGCTGTATCGCGTTTCTGTGCAGATTAAATGATTCTGTTTCATAGTGGTGTTCCTAAACCACTGTTGCTCGCTAGTGCCACCATAGGTAAGCAAGAAACCTGTGCTTTCCAACCCTTCTCAAACATATCCCACGCAGAATAGCAGCAAAACACTTTTAAGTTCCAGCCCGAAAACTGATTATAAAAAGGATGAAGTAACCAAAAGGCTAAAGGTGGGGATAATGTCGAGGTTTTAAGTTAGAGTAATAATAAATTAATACGGAGATTATGCAGGTGTTCTAGCTCTAGTCAGTATTTTGCCGTAAAGAAAAAGATGCGTTTCAGCTAAGTTGAAATGTACGAATTAAGTTTATCAATAACGCGAATAAAACGTTCCTTGAGCCTAACAAGGTGCAATAAGATGGCTTAAAAAAATGAACGAAGCACAAAACGTGACTAGCTAATTCAGACATGAAAAACCGATCCCAAGACATTAAATGTTCCTGCTTTGACTTGGTAATATGCATCCTTAAATTTCTGTAGCTCTCTGTAAAATGTTAAGTGCATCCTTTAAGTTGGCATGTCTTCCTAGCCGCTTGACCGTTTTAAAGAAAAACAAAAGTGGCACATCAGAAGTACTTTTGAAACAAATATAACGCAGCGCTCGTTTTATAGATTTCATGAAATTTAATTTCTGCGTTTACTTGTGAAGGAAATCAAAGATCTTTAGTCTGGGAGAAGATGAGGTCTCAGTTTCTGTGTTATGGATCATTCTTGAAATAGCAGAGAATTGTACAGTAAAATTCATTGGCAACCTATAGCATGCAAGGGTTGGAAGAACAAAAGCATGCATTTTCATGAATAGGTTTTCTGCTAACAGCTAACAGGGAAGTCGTGCTGGAGTAAAAGCTGTGAGTGGGAAGACCGTGCGGTCTTTCTGGTGACTGTGCACAAGGAGAATTCATCAGAGAATCGGCAAAGAGCTTCACATCTTGAACTGAGGCAAATTTATTTTGCCTTCGGTTAATTCCCTGGGTGCTACTAACAACTGGATAGTTGTCTCCATTTGATTGTTTAAAAACTGATATTCCTTGAAATTGTAGCTGATTTGCTAAAAGGGCTTAACGTTTTTGTGTGCTGCATCTTGTTGATTCATTGAGTCGCTAAAGGGCTCGAGAATATTTTAGAATACTCGTAACAACAACAACAAAAAAATCTCATGATTGCCAATATTATTTTTACAGAAACCTCTATTAAGGATCTGACTTTAAATTGCGGTAGCTTGAAAACTGAGTTGCGAATCGCGTTCTCTCCAGCTGCGACCCGGACTTTTTCTTTAAGGACAGGTTGTTATTTTTAGATACTGTTTTGCAATGCAGCGTAAAATGCAGCACAGAAGTACAGTAGCATTATTCAGGAGAGTTTCATTCTTAACTGTGGCATTTCCTGTCTTTTTGTAGGTTTAAGCCTGACCCTTAATATTATTCCAATTAGGATTTTTTTTTCTCCTAAATAAAGTACAGTTCAGGAAGCAAAGCCTTTTGCGAGTAAAAGTAAAGTTATGCTCTTGAATAATTTTTTTTTAAAAAAAAAAACACACTAAGATTTAGGGTTTTTTGTTTTCCAATCTGCTTAACAGATTTTGGTTAAAAGATGATAATAATTGAACACTCTGGTTAGGCGTTTGGAATTTTCATGCAAGGATTTTGCTGTTTTGGTTATAGTATTTTCCATACAGCAATGATACTTGGGTGGTCTGCAGAAACGGCTGTGGACGCGCGACGATCGTGCAGGAAAGGGGAGCGAGGAGCGTGGAGAGGATAGCAGTGTCTTTCAGCCTTCTGAAAGGACGGATGCGTTAAATAGCACTGCTGACGGTAATACAGAAGGCAGCATGCGACTTAATGACAGGGCAGAAAAATTTCAAAGGACACGGTTTTTTAAAAGTAACTAGTTTTTTTCACATTTGGCTGCTTGTTTGATCTATATTTGTTTCTGTAAAGTGACGTGACTTTCCCCCACCCTTCTTTGCCTTTTTTCTTTTTTTAACATTAAAGGAATATATAGAAAAAGTTTAAACTGTTTTCTTTCCTCTGGCCTATTTAATTTTGTCGAGCGTCCTGAAACAAATTACGCTCCTTAAAGACGAAAGAAAGTCCGTTATTTTGAAGCAGTCACCTATTTAAACGCTCACACTGGCTTGAATTTGCTTTTTCTGGTTTTGGGCATTCTGTGGTAATACGAACCGTATCGCTTAGTTCGTTCAACAGGCTTAAGCATTGGTTTTACAGAACTCTCACCGTGATTTAGTATGCTTTGGATCCTGCTAGTTCTTTCAGTCATTGCAAAAAGTAATGCTTGGTGGGTTTTTTTTTCCCCCCCCTCTGGAAATACTTGTGTACAGCTATCCAGTGTTTGCTGACATGCACATTTAAAACTGTTTTATAACTACAGAAATCTCTTATGAACTATTATGATCAACTGGAACTTTTTTCAACGAATACAGCACTGTTTCGAGAACCGCAGAATCACTTAATTCACTCCGAAAATGTTTTGATTACTGGGCCGAAGGAGATATACTTCCTTATTCATTCCTAACAATACAGGCTTTCTTTCCGTATCTGCTGCTTCGCACACTGCGTTCCCCCCTCCCCTTTCCAAGCCCCATGCCAAGGGGGCCTCCTAGATCTCAGCCTTACAGTCTAAAAATGTAACTTTGAAGAGTCATGGGTGTATGGGAGGGGAATCACTTCCTAAATCCAGAAAGGTCATTTAAAATAAAGATTAATGCAACTAGTAGACTAGAGATAAGAGAAGCCCTAGCTCCCTATGTTTTCATTGCCCTTGCTTATTTAGCAAAAGTTGACGGAGGCTATCTTTCGACAGTATTTTCACGGAGAGCCGATTATTGACTGGGTAACAGTACTTCCTTTCTGAATTTCTAGATCGGAATTACAAAAAAAAAAAGAAAAGTAGCCATGCAAGTAAGCGCCAGATACAAAAAAATAGTTGCAAATGATCGCGTTCCCCTTGAAAGCATAACTGAGCAAGTTTCTTAACAAGATTTGAAAACATTTTTCTACTGCTTAAACAAACCATAAGTCACAAAACTTCAGATTTGCTATGCCTAAAACAGCGATCGTACTTAAAGAGAGATTGAGAAATATTAATGCAAGTTTGAATCTGCTTCCATTCCTTTAATTTCTTCCTATCTCTTCAGATTTTCTATTAATAACTACATTTAACTGCGTGTTGTAACTCCACTTCAGAGTAGAACAAGAATAAAAATTCTGTCTGTTCATACTATAATGGATTAAAACCCACTAATTATTTAATTTTCAAGATAATCTTTCATGAAATAAAGGAAGAGAGGCTGAATAACCTGCAAGTGTACATATACATTAAAAAGTCATTCTTTTAGTCAAAGTAGATAAGCTTGGATGGGAGGCAAAGGGAAATGGCAGGGCTAGTTCTTGCTGTGTAGGCTTTAAGGCAGCCCGGGTAGGCACAGTCACACTAAAGCTATGCGACCATCTCTCCCCAGCAGGACTTCTATCGATTACTGAAGGCGCAATGAAAAAGGTAATAATCGTATATTTTTTTTTTTTTTTTAAATTGTACAGCATCAAGGCTGTCTAAAATAGAGCACGCGTTCTGCAGAATTGGCTGGTTATAATACTAATGGCTGCATATTTATGCTAGTTGTTTTTATAGTACAGCTATTCAAAGCCTTCCTGGCAATAATGAGCACCATATAGATGGGATTTTTTTTTCCGGTCGCAGTCGTTTGTTACTAGTGTTAACTTTAGGGGAGCTGACTCTGGAGTTCAGCTGGTATCAAATTGCAGCCCAGACTTTTTGTATTATTTTGTCCATGGGGATTTCATTCAGCCTGAGGGTTTTTTTCCCCTACCAGGACAGCTGGAAATTCACCAAAGCAAACTTCTGCATTCGTTTACAAATTCCATTTTTTATCAGTGGGATTCAGGACAAAGTAACTTAGCGTTTTGAACGTTAGAAGAAATATCAGCGATTCAAAGCATACATGAGAACGGCAACAATCAATCCGTGCTGATCACTTATAGGCAATGGCCAGCCGGGTATCGGGATGGAAAGCTGTTCGTTCCGTTTTATTTATTTATTGTTTTGGTTTTTTTTTTTTTCCTCCCCATCACGTCCTGAACTTTCAGAGGTAATTTTTCCTGACAATCAAAAGATTTTGTATTCTACACGGCAGAAGCCTAGCATGGAGCAGGCATAGATTTCCTATGGTTTCCCTCCCAGTTTTCATTAGCACATATAGCATAGGTTACTTGCAAAGAAGTTTCAGCTACATATAAAATCTTAAGTACAGTTCTTCCAAAAGTTACAGTAATTTCAAAGACTATTCATGCATTCTTTCCTGTTATTTTATTACTTTAAGAGAAAATAATTTCTTAAAATTGATCTTCAGATCATAGTTCACAACAGGAGCTATTCAAATACATACTTCTAGCAAGCCTTTTCTGCATTAAAAGAAAATTATATACTCCTTAAATATTTATACCGATTGCTACAAGTAAAAAAAAAAAAAAAAAAAAATTAAATTTACCTTTTGAGGTTGGGGGGGCGGGGAGGGGAAAGCTTTATTTTAAATTTAAAAAAAGAAAAAAGCAACGACCGACTTTAACTCTACTCTTGTACACCTCTCTAGGCAGTGTACCTCTAGGCAATATACCTCTCCCGTTTCTTGCAGAGGTTTGGGTAAACCATCAGAGCTCCATCTTTCTTGCAGTGATGACTGGAGGAAGGGGGGAGGGGAGTCACCTAGGTTCGCCAGGTCATAGGCCAGGTGTTCTTCCAAAGTAGGCCTTACCAGAATGTCTGTCTTCCCCGCTTTATTCTGAAGTCCTCCTTTTTCACAGTGTCCCTTAGCGTTTCTTATTCCCTAGTGTGCAAAACCTGCGAAGAAAAATACTGTATATGAGATCGGAAAGGAGCAACAACTGTCTTCTCCTTGGCAAGAGCAACTTGCGTCCCCAATAGTCCATGCCGCTGCTTTCCCTTGCCCAGTCTAACCAATGTGCAGACTACTGTACAACAGCATTGTCCTGAACAGGTAGTCTGAACACTGGGGCGACGGAGCAGGATCTCCGGACGCGTCTATTTATTTATTTTAAATCCTCTTTTAGTCTCGGGGAAAAACTGCCTTCCTGCATCACGGGTTGTGCTCGGCTCTCCCTCACACTCTGCAGCACTCACTGAAACACACTGAAGTGCTGTGATTTCCAGTCTTGACGTGGCACATTTGCAGCAGACTGGGGATCTGGCAATGAATTTAGGACCAGGAAAAGGGGGAGGGCTGGGCCTGAGAGCCCATATATGGGATGATGTCACCCTGGGGAGGTTTGGGTATGCACTGTGCCGCTGGTGAGACCGCTAGAATTGCCTGCTCTCAGACATGGGTCTGTGTATAAAATGGTACCAGATGTTTTAGTGTAATGTTAAGCAGTCATTTCATCTTCAGGCCAGATTTTTTTCTTCAACTGGGCAGGAAGTGGGCCCCAGTATGGAAAAGCTGTAAAAAGTCAAGATGTACAGTTTCGCTGCAGCCAACGGAGAGCGAGCGAACGGAGACGCAGAGTTTGCTGTTTTGCGAAGGCTGGAAAACCGAACTTGCGAAAAGGATGCTGCTCGGGAGGCTAACGCGATAAGCCAGCGCTTGTTTTCTTTCGTTTTAATGACTCTAGTCGTGCTCTTCTATTTTGGCATTTCAGACCAAGAAAAGGGCAAATAGGTTCATTTTTTCTTGGAACTGTCAGCGGCGTGCAGGCTGCCGAGACTTGAACAGTAATTAGAGTTACTTCCTGAAAGTGAAGCCCCCATGAAAAGTCTGGAGAAATGTTCTTTGTCATAGCCTCTACATGAGTAATTAGTTCCACATGTGGCCTTCCTATTTCCCTTCAGCTATTTTGGCTGGCTGGTTGAATACTTTGCTATAGCTCAAGACTTAAAGAAGCTTTAAAGTTTTCATTTCAAGCATCCACTGTGAAAATAGCTATTTCTGGTGTCATAATAAATTGCTTCTGGTAGATCAGTGCTATTAGGCCTGGCATTGTTTTTCGCTGGTAACCCTGCTGGTCCCATTTTTCTTTTAATGGCGCTTGGTGGAATTATTCTGCTAAATTTTATCTTTGATGTTTACCAGATCTATTGAGTTTCGCCAAGTATGACTTTACCGTAGATTTTAAGATATTCTCCCCACAGGCAACTATCCTTGTTCTCCTGTAAACTTTTTTGTCGTTGTTCCTCGTGCTGTTGAATCTGAGGATTGTGCTTGG
>VZSC01001924.1:93537-105334 GCA_013398225.1 Steatornis caripensis | reverse complement strand
CAGGCAGCCACGGCATCCAGCCCCAATTGCTGCCCGGACACAACGCCCTGAGCCTGGCGGTCCCGGCTGTGGGACCCTCCACCCCGGCCCACCCCATCGCCCCACGTACGTGCACCTCGATCTCATCGTCGCCGGGCTTGAGGCGGAGGCGCCCGCCCTCCTGCTCCACCGGGAACACCTTGGGCCGGGGGTAGTAGCGNCCAGCCCCAATTGCTGCCCGGACACAACGCCCTGAGCCTGGCGGTCCCGGCTGCGGGACCCTCCACCCCGGCCCACCCCATCGCCCCACGTACGTGCACCTCGATCTCATCGTCGCCGGGCTTGAGGCGGAGGCGCCCGCCCTCCTGCTCCACCGGGAACACCTTGGGCCGGGGGTAGTAGCGGAGGCGGAAGAGCCAGCGGCCAGCGGTGCCATCCAGCAGCACACTCAGGTTCCCCAGCGCTGTCTCCACCTTGCTCTCAAAGGGGAAGGCCGGGCTGCGGCACAGCAGCCGCTCCGGCGCCCGCGGGCCCTCACACTCCTGCGAACGGCAGGATGCTGGGCGCCGGCGTGACGCGGTGCCCGAGGGATTGGGGTGGGCAGGGCAGGGCCGGGGGGTGTCAGCCTCCTGCGCCGGCACTTACCGTGGCTTCGGTCCTCACGCCGCTGGCTTCGAAGCGAATCTTGGCGTGGTACACCGAGTCCAGGTGGGTGCCAACGATGGTGAGCGTTGAGCCCCTGCGGCGGGCAAGGGTCAGGGCCCCGGGGCACACACGGTCCCCAGGGCGCACACAGTTCCCAAGGTGCATGCGGCACCCAGGGATAGCATGGTCCCCGGGGTGCACATGTTGTCCCCAGCACGTCATCCAGCCCGGCCAGGGCAGTGGGGAGGCTGGGGCAATCCCCCTCCCGGGGGAAGGGAGCCCACGCACTCACTCATAGCTGCAGCTGGGGACGATGGCTGAAACGAAGGGGTCGGGGCGGTACTGGAAGGGCAGGGGAGCCAGGAACTCCTCCCCGTCGATCCACAGGGCCACCCAAGCTGCGCCCACGCCACCGGCAGCAGGAGCCGTGCACCAAATCACCCCGTCGCCCTGCCTGGGGACACGGCAGCCATGGCTGGAGGGGACAGTGGGACCACAGAGGGGTCCCGGTGCCCGTCCCTGTGCCAGGGACCTCACCGTGCCTGGCGGGGGCAGGACAGGGGCGTACCTGGGCTGCCCAGCAAGGGGACACTCGGAGCCATTGACCATCACTCGCCAGCTGCTCCCTGCCGAGAGGTGGGTGCCGCGCAGGGAGAGGTGGGTGCCACCCCCCTGGGGGCCAAACGGGGGGTACAGGGTGCTGATGTGGGGTTCCTGCACAGAGATGGGGTTGGCGGGGTGGGGTGGGTGAGCCAAACCCCCGACCCCAAACCCAGCCAGGGGTGTCCGCCAGCGTGGGGCCATACCACGAAGACGAAGCCGCCGAGGGTGGCCGAGCCGCGGACGCGGAACCCAGAGGGTCCGGCGGGTTCCTCCACGGTAAGCACCACGTTGGCCGGGCCCCCCACCGCCGTCGGGCCCCCCAGCTCCAGCTCGCACACCAGCACATCCACAAACTCCTTGCGGCGGGAGGTGGGGAGGGGTCTGTGGGGTGGTGATGGGGGGTCAGCCCTGGGCCGGGTGGCAGCCCCAGACCCCTCGCTGCTGCCCTCACCCCCCGCAGCACTGCCACACACCTGTGGCTCCTGCTCTCCTCCAGCAGCACGGCGCAGCCTCGCCGTCCCACCGCCACCCGGTAGGCGCCGGCGGGGCTGCGGCGGGTGTCGGAGTCCAGTTGGGAGCGGAAGGTCATGCCGCAGAGCGTCACCCGTGTCCGGCCCTGCAGCGGGGCGCTCCGGGGGTGGAACTGCGGGAGAGGTATTCGAGTTGCCCCAAGCCCCAAAAGCCCCTTCCCCGGGGGGCACAGCACCCATCCCAGGGAGGAGGTCTCCAGATGGAGCAAAGGTCCCACCACGTGGCACCCTATTTGCCACCTCCCTCCCCACCCGAGTGCCCGGGAGCTGCGAGGTGCAGGGGGGACGGTGGCGCAGACCTACGTCGGTGAGGACGGGCGAGCAGCTGTCCTGGACCCAGGGGCCGGCGCACTCGTGGTGGCGCATGCACCCATCCCCGCACCAGCCGCAGCCCATGAAGCGCTCGGCCCGCAGGCAGCGCTGGCACGTGGAGAAGTGGCGGCAGCCGGGGCCGGTGACGTTCAGGCGCCACACCTGGAGACAGAGAGCAGAGGTGAGCGTGGAGTGTGGGGCTCAGCGCCCGCCCCGCGCCCCCCAGACCCCTCCACTCACCTTGGTGCCGGCAGCGAAGAACAGCGAGTGGCTCTGCAGGCCCATGGCACCCTGCACCGGCCCCGGCTCCCCCAGGGAGAAGTTGGCCAAGGTGAGGAGGTAGGAGCTGGAGCGCTGGAGCACCATCTGCAGTGGGGCAGAGCGGGGGGCTGAGCATGCCCCCCACCCCGCCGGGAGCCCCCCACCTCACCTGGCTCACCATCCCACCTGGAAGACGCGTCCCTCCGCTGTGCCCAGGTGGGCCACCGTGACGTCCCCCAGGGCGGTGACGAAGATGGAGGTGAGGAGGACACCAGCCAGGTGCCCATTGAACAGGTCCACCTTATGGGAGATGGCGGGGACGAGGGTGGGCTGGTCCCAGCAGCTGGTGTTGGCCACCGGCGCCGAGAGGTTCACCTGCGGCCGAGCGTGGGGTGGGCGCCTGGAAGCCAGCCCCAGCACCCCGACCCCCATACCCTCGCGGGCTGGCACCAGCTCCAGCCGTGAGATATTTCCGGGAGTGCCCGATTGCCCAAACTCCCCTCCAGGCTGGGAAAATTTCTGGTGAATGAAGACATTTGCGGCCACTCCCGCAGCCCTCGCTCGGCGTCAGATCCTGCCCCCGCCTCCTGCCCCGTTTGGATGTGGTTACGAGTGCCGGCACCGCGGGGTGGGCAGGGCTCGGCACGGGGCTGAGGATCAAGGGGGACTCCAGGCGCCAGGGCCCCCCACCGATGTGTGGGGCCGGGTGTCCCCTCCCCACTCGCCCTGCCACCGGCGTGAGTCAGCGGCAGTGAGCTGTCTGCTCCGTGCGTGGGAAGAGGAGGGGATTTGGCCGCACCTCGCTCTGCGCCTGGCTGAGAACGCCAGAAGTCGTGTCACGGGTGTTTGGCAGGACCCTGCCTGCAGAGGGGGCCCTGCCGGGGCACCCACCCGTCCCAGTCCTGGCCGTGCTGGGGCTTGTCCCTGGGACACGGTGTTCCTGCCCCACGGCTGTGGCAGACGAGAAACCCCGGTGACTAATCGTGCTTCCGCCTGTGGTTTATTTGCCCAGAGAAGGCGGCGGCCTGTGGGCCGGGTGGGGGGGCAAAGCAGGAGCGGCCAGGCACCCTGAGCACCCCGGTCCGGGAAGCGCCGAGGCCCCACGTCTTCCCCGTGCCCCACACACATAAACAAGCTGGAGAGGGAGGCCATCAACAACCCAGCGCCGGGGATGGTCACCGCAGGGGCAGGAGCCGGTGCTCCCTGGGACAGCCACACCAAGGAGAGGGACTGTTGGCAAGCGCCATGGCAAGCAGTGGTGCGCCNTGCCGCCACATCTCTCCTGGGGACCCCCACCCTTGGCACAGCCACAGGATGGCAGAGAGAGGAGGGTGCCAGGCACAGGCAGCAGGACCCAGGGGCCCAGCCCCTCTCCAGCAACCCGTGGCACCAGTAACCCCGCTCCAGGACGCCTACAACAACGGATGGAGCCGGGGGCTGCAGAGGAAGGGCAGCCACCCGAGCTGGGAGGCACTACCTGCAGAGGAGAGAACGTCCTGTTCACCCCTTCCCCAGGAAGCTGTGCACCCCGTCTCTAACACCCAGGTTGGACAGTCCCATTGGTGGGTTTCCCTGCGTTCCGGGGTCCCACCATACACTCTCCCCTGGACTCGCAGCCTAGGCTTCCCTGGGGGACGGGTTCCCCAGCACAGCGGGGGCTCCCCCGGTTGGCACCATGCCCCAGGCAATGCCCATCAGTACGTCTGGGGCGTGAGGATGAAGAGTCGGTCTTCTTCCTTGCGGATCCACTTCATGAGCTTGTTGACAGCACTGATGGCACCGGCCTTGGTCCCCAGCGGACTGTAGCATACGTAGAGCTCGAAGGCGCTGGTTACCTGGGTGAAAAAACAGGGTTCACACTGGGCACCTGTCTTGGGCTGGCACTGTGTCTTTCCCCTACCGGCACTGGGAACAGGCACAAGGGCTCCAGTGCAGGGACACAGGGTGCCAACAGGGTACCCTAAACACATGGCACCGGGTTTGTTCGGAATTGGGGGGACCGAACCCTAGGGTTTGCCCCCAGAGCAGGTTTTCTCAGCGGCACTGGAGGGTTCATGACAGCGCATGGCGCAGCCCTTGGTGCTGGCGCTCGCCAGCCCCCATGGCTGTCCGTCCTTGCCCATCCCTCCCTGGCACAGGGGTGCACGGGGACAGGCTGGCCCCCAAAAACACTATGCACAAGCTGGGGGTCACCCTGGGGACCTCAGAGCCGCTGCTGTGTTGTGCCACCACCCCCTTACTCTGCCATGCAGGACTGGAGAAGATGGGCTCACCCAAACCCAGCAGATGGCCCTTACCCAAGCCAGGAGGTTCTCACGAGGGCCTGTGAAGTAGATGTTCTTTAGGGGGCGCGAAGAGTTGTGAGCCCGGCTGTGGAGGTACTGGTAGAGCCCCAAAAGCCTTTCCTTCTCCTCCTCCCGCACATAGGGTGCCTCGATCTCGGGGCTGCAGGAACACAGCGCCCCGTCAGACCCCTGGAGAAGGGGATTCATGGAGACGGCTTGCGCCATGCCCTACGCCACGGCCTTGGCCTCACGGTTCCCCAGGGGCCTCACCTGGTGAAGAGCCCGGAGCTCTTGGACTTGTAGATGAAGTGCCGCAGGTCAGGGATGCCCACCTGGGCGATGCTGTAGAAGGGGGTGCGCAGGGCCTCCTGCAGAGCATGGTGCACGCCCCGCCGCCGCAGGCGCTCCTGGAAGCGCCGCTTGCAGTCGGAGACAGTGAAGAAGTCCTCACGGTCGGTGGAGACCAGCAGGAGGCACAGGTCCATCTCCTGCTCCAAGTAGGAGATGTGGGCATGGAAGAAGCCGCTGGAGTTGAACTTGGGGAGGCAAATGGGAGTCCAGGCTTCACCCTCCCGGAAGGAGGAAGAAGAACTGATGAGGTTGAAGAGCAGATGGAGGTCAATAGGGTGGAGGAACTGATCCTTCTTCCTCACAAGAGACACCAGCTGGTTCCCTGACAGGAGGATGGAGAAGACCAGGCTCTTGGCCTTGGCCTGCTGGAGGCTGGTGCTGACAGCGTCCCGGACGCTGGCGGCCAGGGGCAGGCAGCGCACAGCGCCCATGAGGAAGCTGGGGTCGTGGGCCATGAGGTCCAGCAGGTTGTCAGTGATGCGCTCGGAGCCAGCCAGGAGCCTGCGCAGGTCATAGTTCTGCTTCTGCTGGAAGATGTGGTTGAGCTGGGTCCAGGTGAGCAGGCTCAGGATCTGGTAGTAGATGTAGAGCAGCTCGTGGGCGATCTCCTGCTCCGACTGCTGCGTCCGCGCCACTGCCACCAGCACCAGCGGGCTCCTCCGCACAAAGACCACCTTGTAGCCATCTGCTCGGGAGGGAGTCCCCGGAGGGGCCGGGGACAGACCTGTAAGCCTGGCTCCCCGGGGCTGCGAGGGGGAGCCAGGTTATAGCCTCTCCCTGCAGCAACCAATCTGCCCCTGGGGAGAGCTAATGTGGCCCACAGCGACAGGGGCACGGCTGGGCAGGCTGTGATACCCCCCCTCCCACTCCCTGCCCCAGCGCCGTACCTGCATGGATGGACCGGATGGCATTTTTCTCGGCCTCCAGGAAGGACACCAGGGCCATCATGACACCCATGGTGCTGGAGAGGGCCTCCTCAGAGCCATAGCGAGAGTACACGGGCTTGCCCGCCTCGCTCAGCACGAAGACGTGCTTCCGGTGCATGCGCCAGGCGTCCATGGTCACGTCCTCCTCCTCCTTGCCAGACAGCACTGAGTCCGTCGCCACCGGCACCGCGCTTGCGGCTCCCGTCAGGGGCAAGAGTGGGGCCAGGGCGGCCGCAGCTTTGCGAGGGGAGGCGCGGGCATTATTGCGGTTGTGCCCTCTTTGCTTCATGCCCCTTCGTCCCCCTGCCCCACCAAGGGCTGTCTGCGGTGGCAGGGCGTGCCAGCGCTTGCTGCTGTTCTTGGGGGTGAAGGAAGATGCTTTTCATGCCGGTGAGGCGAACGGTGTGCCGCGTGGTGTGCCACGCAGTGTGCCACGCGGTGTGCCGCACAGATCTGCCCTCCATGTGCCCTCAGACGGTGGGGCTGTGGGCCCCAGCCTCGCACATGGACTTTTCCTTCAGCTGAGCAGGGTGCTGCCAGCGGACTTTGGTCCCAGGAGGGGCAGAACACGCTGAAAACGGGCTCCCCTGCCCTCGCCACCTGGCCGGCCTCAGCCCTCCCGGGCTCCCGCCCGGCATTGTGCAAGGCCGGGCGGTTACGCTGGCCCTGCGCCTTACCCAACAGCTCCTTCCTCCGGCTGCACGGCTCCCGCTTGGTTTCGACATTAGCTGGCCTCAGCCAGCCCGTCCTTGGGTCTTCACTGCTCCCGCTCTCCGGCCCGCACTGCCTCCTGCCAGCACAGCCCTGGCTGCCTTGCACCGCTCCCCTGCCTTGCACCGCTCCCCGGCGGCTTTCCTGGCCCCCAGGGCTGGATTGCACCTTACCGAAACTGCACCCCCCAAGTGGACACCCATGAACGTGACAAGACTTGACTTAGGGTCCAGATAATGTTTATGAGCAAAGACAAGCAATTACACTCTGGCAGGAGCATAAATAGGGGAGCAGAGTCCCTGCACTAGCCCTGCTGGATCCTTCCTGGCTCCCTCGGCTTTTCGCTGTCGCCTCGGTGGCTCTGCCCCTCCTTGAACACCCGTCTCAGTGCCAGCTGACAGCCACAAATCATAGGGTTGGGCCATGCCCAGTGTGCTGCAGCACTCATGGGCGCTCAGCCCCACACCAGGGCCTGGGGATGGCTGGGGAGGAGGCGGCCCTCATGCAGCAAGCTCAGTGTAGCTGGCTCGAGGGGCTGGGTTTGGGGGGCAGGTACCCCCACATCAAGGGGAATGCCCTCTTTGGGCTGGGGGGGCGGGCACCAGGGCCCCATGCCACTGGGGCTGCACTTGAGCCGCCCCTTTAGGGTCTGCTGCCCAGGAGCCAGCACCACGAGCCCACAAGCACCCCGGTGGACACCCTGGTACCCCAAGCCTCTCTGGGGCTGCTCTGTGCCCCTGTGGGGAGGTAGGCAGGACCCTGCTGCCCTGGCTGGGGCAGGCAGACCCGCCACCCTGCCCGCCAGCGTCCCCAGGGACATCCTTCTCACAGCCAGGGTGGCAAGGGTCCCAGCACACAGATGCCAAGGCGGCAAACCTGCCGGGGCAGGGTGCCGGGACTGCCAGGGGCTTGCCTGGCACTTGGGGTCCCAGCTCCCCCCTGCAGGGAGAGGAGCAGCGCATGCCCCGGGCCAGCCGTGTCCCCCTCCTGGGTGGTGTCACCCGTCCTCTGCAGGCACAGCAGCACAGGGGTCCCCCAAATGCCGCCACATCTCTCCTGGGGACCCCCACCCTTGGCACAGCCACAGGATGGCAGAGAGAGGAGGGTGCCAGGCACAGGCAGCAGGACCCAGGGGCCCAGCCCCTCTCCAGCAACCCGTGGCACCAGTAACCCCGCTCCAGGACGCCTACAACAACGGATGGAGCCGGGGGCTGCAGAGGAAGGGCAGCCACCCGAGCTGGGAGGCACTACCTGCAGAGGAGAGAACGTCCTGTTCACCCCTTCCCCAGGAAGCTGTGCACCCCGTCTCTAACACCCAGGTTGGACAGTCCCATTGGTGGGTTTCCCTGCGTTCCGGGGTCCCACCATACACTCTCCCCTGGACTCGCAGCCTAGGCTTCCCTGGGGGACGGGTTCCCCAGCACAGCGGGGGCTCCCCCGGTTGGCACCATGCCCCAGGCAATGCCCATCAGTACGTCTGGGGCGTGAGGATGAAGAGTCGGTCTTCTTCCTTGCGGATCCACTTCATGAGCTTGTTGACAGCACTGATGGCACCGGCCTTGGTCCCCAGCGGACTGTAGCATACGTAGAGCTCGAAGGCGCTGGTTACCTGGGTGAAAAAACAGGGTTCACACTGGGCACCTGTCTTGGGCTGGCACTGTGTCTTTCCCCTACCGGCACTGGGAACAGGCACAAGGGCTCCAGTGCAGGGACACAGGGTGCCAACAGGGTACCCTAAACACATGGCACCGGGTTTGTTCGGAATTGGGGGGACCGAACCCTAGGGTTTGCCCCCAGAGCAGGTTTTCTCAGCGGCACTGGAGGGTTCATGACAGCGCATGGCGCAGCCCTTGGTGCTGGCGCTCGCCAGCCCCCATGGCTGTCCGTCCTTGCCTGTCCCTCCCTGGCACAGGGGTGCACGGGGACAGGCTGGCCCCCAAAAGCACTATGCACAAGCTGGGGGTCACCCTGGGGACCTCAGAGCCGCTGCTGTGTTGTGCCACCACCCCCTTACTCTGCCATGCAGGACTGGAGAAGATGGGCTCACCCAAACCCAGCAGATGGCCCTTACCCAAGCCAGGAGGTTCTCACGAGGGCCTGTGAAGTAGATGTTCTTTAGGGGGCGCGAAGAGTTGTGAGCCCGGCTGTGGAGGTACTGGTAGAGCCCCAAAAGCCTTTCCTTCTCCTCCTCCCGCACATAGGGTGCCTCGATCTCGGGGCTGCAGGAACACAGCGCCCCGTCAGACCCCTGGAGAAGGGGATTCATGGAGACGGCTTGCGCCATGCCCTATGCCACGGCCTTGGCCTCACGGTTCCCCAGGGGCCTCACCTGGTGAAGAGCCCGGAGCTCTTGGACTTGTAGATGAAGTGCCGCAGGTCAGGGATGCCCACCTGGGCGATGCTGTAGAAGGGGGTGCGCAGGGCCTCCTGCAGAGCATGGTGCACGCCCCGCCGCCGCAGGCGCTCCTGGAAGCGCCGCTTGCAGTCGGAGACAGTGAAGAAGTCCTCACGGTCGGTGGAGACCAGCAGGAGGCACAGGTCCATCTCCTGCTCCAAGTAGGAGATGTGGGCATGGAAGAAGCCGCTGGAGTTGAACTTGGGGAGGCAAATGGGAGTCCAGGCTTCACCCTCCCGGAAGGAGGAAGAAGAACTGATGAGGTTGAAGAGCAGATGGAGGTCAATAGGGTGGAGGAACTGATCCTTCTTCCTCACAAGAGACACCAGCTGGTTCCCTGACAGGAGGATGGAGAAGACCAGGCTCTTGGCCTTGGCCTGCTGGAGGCTGGTGCTGACAGCGTCCCGGACGCTGGCGGCCAGGGGCAGGCAGCGCACAGCGCCCATGAGGAAGCTGGGGTCGTGGGCCATGAGGTCCAGCAGGTTGTCAGTGATGCGCTCGGAGCCAGCCAGGAGCCTGCGCAGGTCATAGTTCTGCTTCTGCTGGAAGATGTGGTTGAGCTGGGTCCAGGTGAGCAGGCTCAGGATCTGGTAGTAGATGTAGAGCAGCTCGTGGGCGATCTCCTGCTCCGACTGCTGCGTCCGCGCCACTGCCACCAGCACCAGCGGGCTCCTCCGCACAAAGACCACCTTGTAGCCATCTGCTCGGGAGGGAGTCCCCGGAGGGGCCAGGGACAGACCTGTAAGCCTGGCTCCCCGGGGCTGCGAGGGGGAGCCAGGTTATAGCCTCTCCCTGCAGCAACCAATCTGCCCCTGGGGAGAGCTAATGTGGCCCACAGCGACAGGGGCACGGCTGGGCAGGCTGTGACACCCCTCCTCCCACTCCCTGCCCCAGCGCCGTACCTGCATGGATGGACCGGATGGCATTTTTCTCGGCCTCCAGGAAGGACACCAGGGCCATCATGACACCCATGGTGCTGGAGAGGGCCTCCTCAGAGCCATAGCGAGAGTACACGGGCTTGCCCGCCTCGCTCAGCACGAAGACGTGCTTCCGGTGCATGCGCCAGGCGTCCATGGTCACGTCCTCCTCCTCCTTGCCAGACAGCACTGAGTCGCGGCGGGTGGTCTGTGGGGACGGCTCCAGCTTCCCCTCCTTGCTCTGCCTCATCTCCTCCTCCAGATCGAGGGCCATGCCCGTGAGCTGCGTGCTCAGCTCGCTGAAGTCCTTGCTGATCTGCTCCATGCTGGTCGGCTCGGCCGGCTCCCCCCGCCTCTCCTCCGGGCTCCGCGCCGCGGCTGCCCCGTCCTCAGGACTCGTCAAGTCCTCATAGGAGCGGGTGTGCACGAACATGGCTCCCTCCTGGCCCGCCCCTGGGAACAACGGGCAGTGCAGCGTCCATCTGCCTGTCCCCGACGCTGAAGCAGCAGGCGGACGGAGGGTGCAAAAGGGACAGGGGGTTGCAGGGAGGGACCTGCCTTCCTCTCCCCATCCTGTGGCACCCAACGGTGCAGATCCTGTGGGTGGGGAGCTGCCAGCGGGCCCGTCTCCCCCTGCCTGCAGGGCTGAGGAGGGCCCAGCCCATGTAATGAGGGGCTGCTTGGGTTTTTTTTTCCTCCCCCCTCTTACCCCCGCGGCGAGCTCTGCCCTGTACCTGGCTCTGTCCCCTGCGCCAGCCCTGGCGTGGGGCTCTCGGACCGCTCCGCATGCTGCCCATCTCCCGGCGCCAGGGACCCGTTGGGCACTTCCCAGCCTTTCTTCTTGTGGACATCCGCAGCCATTCCTTGGGACAGGACCTGCACGTGACCCACAGCATCACCCCTCTGTTCCCTCACCTGCAAAATGGGTCCCGAAACGCTCTGCTCTCGAGTGAGGCCGTGCCAGCATCCTCGGCCCAATCCTGCTGGCTCAGCAGGCAGCACCGAGCCCTGGTGAGACGTCAGGAAAGCCGCTCTAATCCAACAGGATTTCCTCCCCGCTGCAGCCCCAGCTCCTTCCAGCCCCCCAGCGCCAGCCCCTTTCATCCAGGCTTGGCCCCGATTTCCCCCGAGCGCTGGTAAAGCCGCTCAGCCTCCCTCCGCCGCATCCCAGCAGCGAGGGGGAAGGGAGCGCGCCCTGGACTGGGCTGGTCCCGCTCACCAATGATCCCAGAGGCCTGGTGTTTGCTAAGGGCGGGTTTTATGGCCCTAGTGCGGCCTGGATTAGGCAGCTGAGATGAGCCCAGGCTGGTGGCGCTCCTCCTGAGGCCACGGCCGCTCGGACGGCCGGAGCCCCTGCGAGCAGGGTGCCCGGGGGGGTCTGCCCTCCTGGGCAGAGCCCGGCCAAAAGTGAGCACAGGCACACAAGCGAAGGCGGCAGCGGGAAGGCGGGCTGGCCCGGCACCCTGCGCCGCTTCGCCGCCGGAGCTTCCCCAGGCTCCGGGACCAGCTGGCGGGGAGGCTCAGAGCCCCGGCTTCGCTCCGCGCTTCGTGACACCCCCGCCCCGGGGAGCGTGGGCTGGGACCCCCCCTCCGAAAGCCCGCGGCACCCCGACAGCCCCGGACGCCGCCGGGCTGCGGGTGAGGGCCCTTCCCCTCCCGGCCGCACCGCTGCCCCTCCCGGAGCCCCCCGGGGCTGACGGCCTCCGCAGGACCCCCGCACCCCACGGCGGGGCCCGGCCCCTCCTCTCCCCCGGAGCACCGACGCGCCCTGGGGAAGCTCCGGGCCCGGGACCCCCCACCCGCGAAGGGCAACGCGCAGGGACCGACCTCCGCGGCTCCTCCCGTCGGCACCGGACGCCCGGGCGAGCAGCGCGGCGGAGCG
>VZSC01001924.1:24548-92701 GCA_013398225.1 Steatornis caripensis | reverse complement strand
TTTTTTTTTTTGGGTGTTTGGGCGTGGGGCTGCCCGGGATTTGGGGGGGCGGGGGCCTCCTGTCGGGCCTCCCAGCAGCGGGGAGTGTGCGGGCGGGCCTTTCCTAGGGGCCGCTCGGCAGAGAGGAGCCGGGGGTTCCTCCGGCGGGGCCCGTCGGTGTGCGGTGCGTGTCTGCTTGGGGTCACCCGCGGCGGGGGGACGGGCCGAGGGGGGTTCGCCTCGGCTGCGAGCTGTGGCGTGCCCCAGCGCCGTGCCCCGCGGCCGCCTGCGGGCTCTGTCTGCTCCCCAGGGCCCCGTGGGCTTGGGCAGCTCCGAGCACTGAAGCCTGCTGTCTGCGTCGATGTCCGTGGTTGTGGTGATTCTGGATATCTCTGTGTTATTCCGAGGCCCAGGTCAAAATTAAGGCTTCTTTCACACCGCGTTGTATGTGTTTCTGTGAAAAGTCTCTCAGAACACCCTCGTTTTTAAAAAAGATGGCCAAAATGTGGGTTGGATTCATGCTGGGCTGCAGAGAAAGGCGATCGGGGCTGTCGCTGGGGATGAGTTAGCTGCTAAGGCTCAGTGATGGGGCTGAATGGGATTTTGGATGGTAAGTAAAGGCTTAGGTGGTGGCAGGATGTGGCCCGGCCTATGCTGGAGGCTGGGGAAGGCCAGATAATGCAGTGGTAGTGAGCTACTGGGGGTAATAACAGTGGTTCTCATGTTTTGTTTTCTAAAACAACTAGTGCAGCGAGAGTTTGATGTTGTTGCTGTGTGCGGTATTAGTTTTGGAAGCGCTGCTGCAGGTGGAATTCACTTTCTTATCCCAGCAGGTTGTTGGTGGTGTGAAAGTCTCTCCCAGCACTCCCTAGCTGGGAATGCGCTCATGAAGTCCTTTGGGACAGGCGAAGTCGGGATAGTAATGGGGGGGGTGTCTGTGTTTAAAAAGTTCCCCTGATTGTTTCTAATACGTGTTTTTGGAGGCACCATACAACTGAAAAACACACACACATCCCTTTTTTTGAAGTGAAAACCTCCAGCCTGACACCTGGAAGAGCTGAAATGGTTCTTTCTCCCGTCGCTTTCAAACTTCAGTGACGTGGTTTTGACACTTGTTCGCTTCTGGATTAGACATCTTCAACTGTAACATTAGAAATAACAGGCTTTCCTGGCTGCTTGCAGTTTGTGTGGCTTGGGGAAACGTTTTCTTTTGTACGTCCTGTATTACTTGAATTTCACAGATGCTTTTTCCGTTCTTCAGCCTTACAAAAACTTTACTGGGTTCAGAAAGTTGTTCCACAGCAAATTACTTCCTCTGTTCTTTAAATGTAGTCTCGTGTGTAGCTATGTGTTTGATTTCCTCATGGTCTATAAATACCAAGTCTGGCAGCCTTGGCAAAATCTGTTTGGAGAGAAGTTGTGAATATCGGAGTATTTTTCTGAAAAATAGCATCTCTTTGAAACTTCACCTCGCCTAATCCATCAACAGTTTCTCCTCTCTCCCCTCAGATTTGAAAAGCAAGGTGCAAATTTGGGTGTAAGCCAGTGAGGAGATGCTCGAGGACGGTGCTGGCATTCCTCACTCTGCCCCTTGCCACAAATCTTTAATTATTTCTTAAGAAGGCCGGCGGCTTAGTCTGGCTCAGTTGCGTGCTTCTGATGTGCAGTGCCGTTATTTTACCATAGTACGATGTAAATGGAAATAAGAGATCCAAAGGAGTCTGCCGTCAAGCTTGGCACGTGCGTTTGGAAAGCAGAATGGGAAACATCCCCTGAGCAGCAATGCCAGGCGCTGGGCTGTCTGGGGGTGCCCTGGGGAGTGCAGGGGCACGGTCCTGAGGAAGTTTTTGGGTGTAATTGCCAGGGAGTGTTCAGAGGTCCATCGGAGGCTGCCATCGGAGCTTCTCCTGCCTGCTGGGAGGGCTGTGGGACCACTGGTCATTGGAGGCACTAAGACCACAGGAGAGCTGCTTCTCCTCTGGACTCACCTTCTGTATCTTCACTGGAGCTGAGGCTTTGCCACCAGGAAATAGAGCCTGCTGGGAGAGGAGGAGGGAAATAAAATGCATACTTCCAGGATGCATATCGGCCTTCCGGAATATTCAGTATAATTGTAACAGCTAATTATTGTCTTGCAAGAGCTCTAAATCCGGGCTGTGTGAGTAACTGGACCACGCTGTGCGTTCTGTGGCTGCGTTACTGTGCCACTCTGAAACGTCCTTTGTTGTCATCTCCTTCGGATGCATGGCTGTGACTGAGGTGCGGCAAAACTAATTGATACGTAATTCCTAGCACTTGAGGGTGGATTTTTGCCGTGCTTTGCTGCTGGCCTGGCTCCGGCCCTGGGCTCTGTTGGTGTCTTTAGCAAACAGCCTTACCCACGCTGACCTGTCTCCCAGCCTGTGAGCAGGGAGGTGGGAGCTGAGCTCACTGTTACCTGGCGGGAAAAGCCCGATGGCGTCTCATCACAGCATGCATCTTTTGGAGCAGTTGTAGCAGGGCGTACCTTGAGGAGATCTCGGCGTTGGTGGAAGCCAGTCTAAGAAGTTTCTGACCCCATCCTGCAGTTTGCTGTCACCTTGTTTTGTGGGGCTGTGTAGTAAACCGTGTTGCTGAAATGACCTGGGTTAAATATAACTCTTTTCGGAGGGTCATCCGTGGTGCAGACCCAGAAAAGCACGAGCTGGCGCAACGGACACGTTGCACGTTGCCAAAGGCAGAGTAGGAGCAAATCGTATCAGGCTGAGCAGGGGACCGTCAGAGCCAGTGTTATTGAACCATGACCTCATCTCATACTCATGGATGTGGCTGCATGGCTCAGTTGATCTGTGCCAGGCCTGATACCAGTCCAATGGTATTTTTTTCCCCATATGAGAATTTGAATATTATGTCCAAACAGTTCCGAGCTGGCAAGGGATTTTTTTTTCTTCTTAAACATCAGTAGGCTTGTTGACTTAATGCGAACTGGAGTGGGGGAGGAAACCCGAAAGGGAAGAACAAGAAACACCAGGTCTGCAGATGTCTGGAGGCTGCAGAAGATCACAGATAAAACAACTGGCTGATGACAGCCAACCAAAATGATGGCTGCCATGACCATCTCTGTTTGCCTGGCCTCTCCGCGAAGGGTGCAGTGTCGGTTCTCTTAGATTCACCTCCGAGAAAGGAAGAAATGATAGAGCTTGTGGAGGAAATCCTTGGCACCAGGGAGGTGCTTGTCGCATTGGGAGCCGTGTAAAATGTGAGCAGTGCTCTCAGGCTTGAGCGGCCAACTGAATGAACCTAGTTCTTTAGAAATGGCGTTATGGCAGATGGATCGGCGGTGGTTGTGCAGGTCGCCTTCATCAGCCTCCACACCCTTGCATACTGCGGCCCTGTCGTCCCCAGCTCCCATGAAAGTGGTCACTGGCTGGGGATGGACGCCGGCAGGAGCGAGTACTCCCTCGTGGCAGGACAGCTGCCTTTAGCTCCTTGGCACAGGTGGCTGTTGGCCGTGGCATCTGGAATCGCTCACTGGTGTAAGGTCTGTCAGAACCTGCTCTGCCGACCCGTATGGCAGCACTGACCTTTGGAAGCGAGAAGAAACAGGATCTCCTGTGCTTTTCTTCGACATTGGCTGCTCTAACCGGGCCTGGCCGTCTGTACTGTCTTCTGTCCTGCCTAACCACTGCCATTAGTTTAATCCTGCTCTTGAGCTGCTTTGTAGCAGCATGCAAGCCCCAGGTCTCCAGCCTTGGTGTGGTGGCACGACGGCCCTCTGAGCCACTGCACTCGGGTTAGCCAGAGTGTGTTTGTGACCACGAGGTTGCTAGCTACCTCATTTTGCTCTGTGCTCTGCTTCAGATTTTTTTTTTTTTGAAAGACGGAAGTACTTCCCATTTCAAGTCCCAGCTTTGGCGATCACCAGGAAATCGTCACCTTCTCTGCTGGTGGGAGGAAGTGGGTGAAATTTTAGATCTCTGTTGAGGCAAGTGTTATTTGGGGCCCTCAGTTTGGTGAGGGCAGTGTTGGAGAACAGTGCCTGTAATGATTTATTGGCAAAGCCTGCTCTGTTATCTACATGCTTTTGAGGGCAGAGTAAGCGTAGTAGACTGATAGTAGTGATCGTTTCCTTGAACAGCAAAGAGCTTTTGGCAAAAATAGTTTGGATTAAACATTAATTGCAAACTGTTGTTCGGCAACGATCCTTGTTGTTTATAGATTGTGGTGTTCTCACATTTCTCGCTGCACTCCGAGTAGTGTCAGACAGCACAGTATGTTGGAAAGCTTTATGTTAATCAAAGCAGATATCAAATTGTTTGCCCACCCATTCTGACAGTTTGATTTCAGAAGCCGTTTGACACTTTCAAATTTGAACGTGGAGAAATGCAACAATTACACTCATTCATGCCTCGGTGTGGTCTTGTATATTTGTGGATCCTGGTGAGAGCAGTTCTACCATCCCTTCTCCTAACCAGCAGTGTTTTTCTCACATGATGTGTATTCTTTGCCTGGCAGCTTATTGTCATGTTATTTATTCAACAGGTTGTGCTGTCTTGGTGTTCTTAGAGTGAATTATCCTTTTCTGGAAACGTACCAGACAAGACCAAAATGTGGGGAGACCATCGGCAAGGCAACAGAATGGGCTCTTTTCGGTAAGCATTTGAATGTACAGTTTGTTTCAGCAACATTCTCAAATACAGTAAGCCATAGGAACTTTCTGTTTGTCGGTATGTCTGTACATCCTGCTGTAAGCAGACTATTTTGGTAAAAGTTCTGAGCTCCACTTGGAACTGGGCGCGATTGCCAAAGAATAGGCAAGTTAAGTGACAGTGTAACTTTCTGCGTGTCTGTGAAGTTTTTTCATTTCTTTTTTTTTAACAGCAGCTGCATTTAGTGTTGCTGTTCTTTCTCCACACCACCTTTTCTAGCGATACTTAGCTTAGCTGTTGTAAGCTAAGGTGGTGCTGTGCCACATGGATTTTGGCGCTATGTGCTCTTAAGACCTAGAAGAGAAGCACCTAGTAGTGTCACGTTAATTCTCTTCAGCCACGGTGCTTGCCTTAACTTCAGAAATACTGGCACTTTCATCGCACACAGGATTTTATGAAAAGTTTCAGAGTTTAGTTCTCTCCAGAAGGTTAAGTAGGCCATGTATCCCCATGTTCTTGGTCATGCCCCTTCATAAGGCGTTTTTGAACGTCACTGGAATTGTTTTAAAGATTTGTATGCAACTGACCAGCACAGCATGATGTTTTTCTCAGTTTATATTCCTCTGGTTGTTACTGGGTCCTGTGTTTGCAAGAAGGCTCGGTATAAAAAAAAAAAAAATAAATGGAGTCACCAAGAGCTGGAGTTTTCCTCTGTTGTGCGCAACGCTTTCATCCTTTGCTCATGTGTCCACCTCAGTTACTTGAATATCAGCATGATAAAGATACTTCCTCATGGTGTACCTTGGGTTTCTGCAGTAGGAATACTTCCAATAATTGTCCGACTGTAATGCGTTGAGAGGGCTGATGACGTTTAAGCTGTGAAAACCAGTATCCTCCACAATGTGTCTTAATAGTATTGATAGGAGCGTGATTGTGTTTTGTGACGATATCAGTAATGCTGTTCTGCTGATCTTTAAGTGAATTTTATTGGCGTAGTTCTTTACTGTATTGGGTGGGAAATTCTAACCTTGAACCAAGTTTTAATTACTGCTCTGTGTGGTGGTGAAACAGGGGCATGTAGCTTAGGAACTCTGTATACGGTTTGATTGACTGTGCAGACGCCACCTTGCATTCTGTTGGTGAGCGATTCTGTAGTGAAACTCGAAGAACAGCATGACTTGCTGTAGCTGATAAGGAAATGTCCACTGATTTGGGTAGCGTTTGGTGTTACTTTAAAATGTGTTGATGTTTTATTATTCGATTTTTTTTTAAAAAATGTATTGGAGCCTCGCTTAGATGAAAAATCAGATAGTTCCATCTCAAAAAAACCCTAACCCAAACCTCAATGGGTTTTGAAAAACTGTCTTAAGAGGAAACCTCTTCCTGAGTGGTTTTGCGCAGCTATCAGGGGAGCTCATAGCTATAGCATTGTAAACTCGGCGTGAGACGGCCAGTCTGGAGGCACGAGCACAGGATCATCTTGAACATTGATTGTTGGCATATTCCTGTGAGGCATCCTCGAAGTCTGAACTGATAGCTTTCAGCATTTTGCCAGTTTAAACTCCAGCAAAAGGAAGCATAACCGAGTCTCTGTAGTATGTTAATGGAGCATGTTTAACCTCTGCTTTTATGTGCCTCAGGATGACGTGTTAAGTTAGCCATTTGTAATACTGCCTGGAGAGCTTAAGCTCAAGTGGTTCCTCACAGGCGTGTGCTGGTGAAGCTAATGAACGAACACACCAGCTGGTGGAACCTCAAACAGCTGCAGAGCTGTGTGCAGTGCAGGACTATGTGGATTGCTACCATCATTAACCCATTAATATTGCAGGTATTCCCTGTTGAGTGCTTCTGGAAATTGTGCAGAAACGGGAGCACCCAAGTTTACTTTCTCACATCTGTCGTATGCTGCCTCATCTTAAACTGCCAAACATCAATATCTTCTGCGGATCTTAGACTGTTACACAACTCTATAAAAGTTTAGAGAAGAATGTGCTGCTGTGTAGATTTCAGACTCTAAGCACGTTATGAATAATACTGTCTTTATTTCTACAGTGGGAGCCAAGAAGAAAGGTTTGCTCCCGGGTGGAACAGGGAATATCCTCCTTCCCTTGATAGTCTTGCTCAAGAAAGACACTCTGGCAACTTCTCTGGCAGAGAATCACTTCCTTTTGATATCCAGGCATTCACAGGCCTCCTCAATCCTCAGTTTGCCAACAGAGAGGAACCTTCTTTCAGCTTTGGAGCTAGAGATGGACCACGTAGTGACTTCAGAGGTGGGGAGGGGCACCATGATTTCAGGGGCAGAGATTTCCCACCATCTGACTTCCAGGGCAGAGATGAGTCCCAGATGGATTTCAGGGGTAGGGAGCAACCCTCTTCTGAGTATAGGGGCAGGGACATGTACACTGGAGACTTCCGGGAGAGAGAGGGGCCACCTATGGACTTCAGGGGTGGGGATGTTCCTTCAGTGGATTACAGGAACAGGGAGACATTCCGTATGAACTACAGGGATAGGGAAGCACATAACATGGATTACAGGGGCAGAGATGAACCTCCATCAGACTTCAGGGGAAGGGGGTCTTTTGATCTAGACTTCAGAGGTCGAGATGGATCTCATTCGGACTTCAGGGCAAGAGATGTGTCAGAGTTAGACTACAGGGGCAGAGAGCATTCCTATTCAGACTTCAGAAATAGGGATGTACCTGATTTGGACTTCAGGGGTGTGGGCACCTCTGATTTGGACTTCAGAAACAGAAATGCACCATCATCAGACTTCAGAAATAGGCACAGGTCCCGGTCTGATCAGGATTTTAGGAGCAGAGATGTGGCTCCTCCTATGGACTTCTCAGATAGGGAAATGCCTCCTGTGGATCAAAGCCTTGTAGATTTTAGGCGCAACCAATCTACTGGTGGACCTCTAGCAGAAAGAGAGGGCTCTGGTTTAAGCACCAGCAAGAGAGAGGAGTCTGCGCTTGGTCTAGATAGAACTCCCTTTGGTAGCCAAAAAGGAGAATTTCAACATTCAGAAGCACCAGCCAGAGAAGAAGAATCCCTCGGATTGGGTCTTGAAGACGACGCTTCACACAATTTCCAGAATAGCCGTGGGCCTCTTCCTACTCTTCAGGACCAAGAGGAGCAACCTCAGACCTTTGCTACCAAGCAGCAACAGCAGCAGCAGCAGCTTTCTGGGGGTGAGCAGCAAAGATCCGATTCTGATCTTGGGTTAAAGGGTGAAGGTGGCCTGGATTTCCTTGGAAGGCAAGATACCGACTACCGAAACATGGAGTATCGCGATGTGGATCATCGGCTGCCGGGGCATCAGATGTTTGATTATGAACATGGCAAGTCCTTTTCAGAAGGAAAACCCAGCAAAGATTCTAGGCCCTATAAGAGCCTTCAGGTACGTGGTTTTGTCAATTGATGTTTCTGTTAAATGCGTATTGGCCAACAGTGGAAGGAGCTGGGAGGGAGTCTTCCTTTCGTATACCATCCCTTCGGTTCTGTCCTAATTCGCTGTACTTCTCTGAGGTCATCCTCGTGCGCCAGGTTGTTTTAATGGGCACCCTTTCTATCTCAGAAATACTTCCTTCTGAAGAGAAATGCAACTTAGCAATTGAGAGTTGCTAAACACATAAAACCAGATTTGATTCAGAAAGTCCCCAAGTTGAAAATCACCAGAGAAAGGGAGGTTGTTACGAGGGAAGTAGCATATAGAAGAACGTATTTTCTTATTTTCTCCTGGACATTGCTTATGAGCACTACCGAGAGAAGCTACTGCCTTAAATGGACCTGTGTAGAAGAGTACAGCTGTTCTCATGCGTGCTTTGTTTTCCTTCAGAGTTAACTTTAAAATGTGAAGGTAATGGTAACTAGTGAGTTAATAACTACTATTGAATTTGAGTCTCCCAGGGCTGGAAAGCAGAGAGAGGTGATTTGCCTGGGTTATTTTCCCAGACCTAGATCTCATTGTGCAGCTCAATGAGCATATGAAGCTAGTAATGCTAGTCCTTGAGCGCTCTGAATCTTCAGCAGTGCTGTGGTTAAAGATTTGAGCCAGTCTACTCTGGGCTTTTGCCTTTGAATTATAGCCTGCTTTTTTTTTTCTTCTTACTGGCTGTGTATGTTGTGAGCTAGCATCTCTCATTTCTAAAAACCATCTTGATTGTGTGAACTCAAGGACCAGGATTACCGGACCTGTCCCAAATATGTGAAGCCGAGCAAGCTCATTCGGCTAGGAGGAGTGCCTGAAACTGCTACAAAGGATGATGTAAGTGGGATGTTTTTGTCCAAAAACTTCTATCAAGGGTTTCTGAATGTACCATTTTTAAGCCTGGTTACTGTAGTTTAGATGATCCATCATTTTCCCCAGGGAAAATCCAGATTTAGAAGTGGTTGCAATGTTATTTTTTATCTGATTGTTCTGGGTTTTGGGGAGTCTGTAAGTGATGAGTTTTTCTGCAGTCACAGGTGGGCGTTGGTGGCTAAAAGCCTTGACTCCAGGCTCTTTTTTTTAACATGCCTTACTTCCAGCATTGCTTTATATGTACCAAATATTGTTATTATTTCGTTGTTATATTTTGGCCTCAGAAGATGGGTAGTGTCTAAGTGAACTTGTTCGTTCTTAATTTACCTGAAATTGCTTAAATGGGATCTTAGAAAAATGGAAGAGATGTCTGCTGCTACTGGTGATTTTAGTAAAAAACCAAAAAATAATGTAGACTACAAGGTGAAAGAAACTCCCTTTCCAAAAGCTTCCACTTTGAATTAGGATGACTTTTTTTTTTTGGTGGCATCTCCAGGCATGAGAACCCCTACATGCAACAGTTTTTGCTAGGGTTAGCTGTGATGATCGGAGCTTCTGAGGCTTGATACTGGAGAACTCAGGGCGGAAACTTGTACACCAGAGCGTGATAAGACTCTGAACAGTCACCCCATGTCCCTTGATTTTCTCAAAGGCAGTAAGACATCTCTGACCTTAAATAAGGATCAGAGGTGAACAGTCTGGCTGAAACCAGCATGATAAACCTTTGCACAGTTGAATTGTCATGTAAATGGTGCTCACTTAGTTAAACAAAACCCAAAAATACTTGCCAAAACTCAGTAAACAGTTCTCAGGTACTGCTGAAAGTCAATCAGGAAAATGTGTCAGTTTGTAAGAGAGTTAACCTAGAAGGAAAAGAAGTCTCCGGGAGAGAGAAATGTACGTGTTAGCAAGTGCTTCACTTTCCGAGTTTTGATTTTGGAGCCTGAAATGGATCTTGGTTTTCCTGTAGATTCTCAATGCTTTCCGAGGGCCTGATGGGACACCTGTGAAGGACTTGCGACTGAAAGATTACAGTTCAGGTGAGAATGCTTTTCCAGTGCTTCTAGTTTAAAGTTTATAAAAGGGTATTTTTCACACCGATACTCACTTAGGCAGTTTGGTTAAAGTCTTTGGTGCCATAACTGCAGATATTCTCAAATTAAAATGCCCCCTGAGTTTCGTAGTTTGTCCTCTTGTCTTCAAAACCGATGGCTGTGCTCACTGCTACTTCAGAGGTGAAGCGTGTGTCCTGGTGCCTCGAGAGAAATGTAGGAGCAGCAGGAAAACCAGTAAGGCTGTTTTAATAGCCATCAAGAGTAAAGCCAATACTCACACGGGACAGCAGGTTAATTCCTCAATAGATTTTTTTTTTAATTATTGTGAAATCCTTTCGGATTGTTCTACGTCTTGTTTCTGAGATGGTCTTACTGTGGAACGTGTCCTGCACGAATAGTGACCTCAGGAAACCTGATACATCCTAACCTTTCTCCTTCAGTACCATGAAACTATTACCCTTCTTAGATATGAAGACAGGTTGAAAAAAGAAAAAGTAAGTTTTATAAGCAAATGTCCAAATACTGGGTCTGGATGCTCTTCCTCATTCAAAGAATAAAGTTTTGCTGTACTTCTGATCAGTATGTATAGGATTCTGAAGAAAGAAATACTTTACAAGGCTCCTTTGTGAGGAAGTTGTACTGGAACAAAGATGTGCAATGGTAGGAAATGCAGGGTGAGTCCTGCGGATTGATTTGGATAATACTGGTAGGAAATACCTGGAAACCTGTGGTTTTGGGTTTGTGGTTTGTTTTTTTTTTTTAAACCTAGGAAAGCAGAGTCTTCTACCTTCATCAGTGCTTTCTCTTACTACCAGTATGGGTTGCATGAGAAGCAGCTGGAATTCTTGGTGTCAATACATTATATAAAGGCTTCCAATGTGTTTAGTAGCTGGGGAGAGAAACGGGCAGTTTGAGTATTTCTCAAGTATATTTTTGTTTCTGGAAGCTGTCAAAGGAGATTTTACAACCTTCTTGTGAACCTTTGAACTAAAGAACACCCCTGCGTCACATAATCTGGTCTGGTCCGATAAGCGGGGCTCAGACGATCTTTCTTGCTTCCTTTCCTCTTTTCTGAGCATAGTACAGCGTGGCTGCCGTCACCCGTGCGACACTGACTGCAACCCAGTGATTGCAACATACTCATCTTTTGCCTGTGCTGATGTGATTTGGCAGTTGGTTGGGTTTTTTTGTTCCTGAAACACATCCCTTTTCAGTAATAAATCAACTTGAACCGGGAATCTCTTCGTAAGTCTCTTACATGCACAGTGTTAGGACTTACTGCCCTCATTAGAGAACTGTTGTCTCTTCCTTCCCCTTCCCCATTTCAAAGCCTACTTCAGGATGAAATGCAGTGTCTGAAGTCACGTGCAGAAGCCCTAGCATCTGCCGGTGGTCGCATGTAATGTGAGGGTCGCAGTTTTCTCCTGTCTGTAAAAGCTGCATTTTGTTTCAGTCTGACTCCTTAGTGGCGAAGTTGGTGTATTTTTTGAGTTTTTCTGGCAATTGTGGGGAGGGAAAGAATAAAGTTAAAATTAGCTCATATTTTATGAGCTATTTAAAGCTGTTGTTTAACCCTGTCCAGTCAACATCAGTGATTTAAGCAGCGTAGCATTGTTCTAGGTTACACGGATGCTCCAGAGGCTTTGTTTTGCTTTATGTCCTGAGGCTGCAAACGCAGCTGCTAATTTAAACAGCTTTCTGATCCTTCTTACGCAAGATGGATATGTCTAGGACAATAAAAGCTTCCTGAGTTGTGAAAACTTTTTCTTTAAATTGGGTAACTAGAAGTTTGAGTAGATTTAATCCAGCTTTTCGCATTAGGTCATCCTATAGCGTGTGAAATTGAATTCATACTAACTTCTGAAAAGCTAAGCCTGTTTGAAACTAGAGGCCAGTCATGGGCTTGGGTGCTTTTAGGATGGGGCGTGGATGTAAATATTCCAAAGGATTAAAAGCAAATTTGCTGGATTACCAGTGTCTCTCAGATACACCTGGGCCCACTGGCTGCATTGCTGTATCAGCTCAGCGGCACGACGGCAGCCTGGCTCCGAGGAATGCGTGCTCAGCCTGTCTGAGTGGGTTGTGTATTTTTGAGTGCTGTCCAGAAATGTTAAAAATAACATTAATCATGAGTGTGCATGTTGAGTATGTTTGAGAGAAGAATGCCTGCAGCTGTTGGAGAACAATAACAGCCGTAACAAATAACACGCAATTAACTCGAAATAAGTGAGGTTCGGATCAGTTTCACAAAAAAATAATGCTTATCATAAAGCTTATCTCGGCAGCTTCAACATGATGATGCCACTGTATGATCTTTCACAAGATTTTTTTCTATTTTGGGGGAAAATACATGGTTGATTTTTCTCAGAAAAAGCAGCTCAACTTCTTTATAAAGCCCTTTCTTTTTACTTACTGTGTACGTGCTAAGGGAAACGTATTTTCACTGAAGGTTGTGCTCAGCATGGCACGCTGTTCTTAATATGCCTGGTGTGATTTTGGTATGCATTCAAGCTGTTTATTCGTTAGATTATTTTGTCTCGAAGCCCACAGACTAAAATGGGTAGATTTTAAACGAGGTAGTGATAGGAGAGACCTTAAGAAGCGGCATAGTAATTCTATTTAAATCAAAAAGGCAGGTATTTACAGACGACGCTGAAACATCAGTGTCAGACGTTATAGTATTATCCTACACAACATTAACTTGTATTGTCCATCAGTTAGATTTTTGAACTGATGCCTGTATGTTCAGACTGAAAGCATCAGATCCATTTGTGGGAGGAAGAGGGCTTCTTCCAACGTACCGTGTAAGCCTTGGCAGAAGTAACTGCATGGGATTGTTGGCTTATCTTTCAGCTTGCCTCTTCAAGTGTGTTTGGTCGTGTCTGCTCAATTAATCATTACAGAGAATAAACCTTGAGGTGATAGTGGAATCTTCTCAAAGACCATCAGCTGCTTCAGTCCGCAGTATCTCCTGGTGCCTCTTGCTGCCTCATGCGGTGGCAGTGCCGCTGCTTCGGTAGATGGTAGTGGTGATGGCTTGTCAGCAACTCTCTGAGAAGGGGTTGTCAGGAATGGCTTGTGAGCTCCCCCTGTGCCATCTGAAGGTCCTTATCTCTGCTCAGTGGGGTCAAGGCTTTGCAGTGTGGGCCTCCCTCTGTGGAGCTGTTAGCGTGGCGTGTCACAGCACCGGGCTGCCTGTGGCATGGTGTCTGTCATTCTCCTGTTACTGTCTGTGTGCTCGCGTCGGTGCTGACTGCCGGGAACTTGAAACCGATGCCTTTTGACCTTCAAGGAATCTAACATGAACACACCTTGTCTTGGTTTTGATTTTGATCATCTTTTAAGCTTATATCCTGTCTGATTCTTGTGAAGCTTTATTTCTAGTTTCCTGACTAATGTCAAACATAAGCAAAGTCTGAGATACCATCTTGAGGGTCTGATGTGCACAGAGCTCTTTGACTGAACACACACTTGTGCGCTGGAGAAGAGAGCACATGGAGCTATCTTAAAGGGCTGCTTATGATGAGTTGTTCACTCTTAAAAGATGCTGCAACAATGTCCAAGTAATAAGCGAAAACATGAAGCGTACTCTGAGCCTTCTGTTCAAATTGTTCCCCTGGACGCAGTCTGCAGAGGGACAAGCTTGGAATGTGTGTTTTCCAACCAGGACTCATGTTAGGGTTAGTACCAGCAGTTTGGAAAAGTTGTCCAGGGCAAGTGAGCCTGAGAAATTGCTGGCAGCCCGTGAGGCTTTTCTAGCTTACTCTGCAAGCCCGTCTGGGGGACCAAGAGGAGTTTTTGCCGAGCTGGGAGAGGATGATGGAAAATGGACTCACCGACCGAGACGGAGAGCAGCATGCGCAGAGAGGGGCTCTGTGACGCGGACGTGGAGGGACCAGGTGAGCTGGATTGCAGTCAGGGGGAGCAGCAAGGTCTACCCCAGCACCTTTACGTACCCTCTAAATTAGTGCAGCACTTCAGACACTGGCAGATTTGGGTTCCTTAACCCTCTTCTGAAGACTTACTTTTGAATCCTGGGCGGGGATACGGGAATGCAGTGCTGCACCCCTGGGGAGCAAAGCACCCATGGAAGTGGAATGACTGGAGCGGGGAGGAGCTCTCTGAGCAGCAGTAATGTGTGGGGCCGGAGAGATTTCCATGTGGGTACAGGTGGCTGATGCCGAAGGGCAGGCATCATCCTGTGGCGGAGGTACATGCCTGTGCAATGTAGTGTAACCTAAACATGTGACCAACCTAGCAGCTACTGAATGGCAGCCGCCTGCTCAGTTTTGAAAAGCTTTCGTTTTGGCAAGTACTGTTGGCACCAAACATACTTTATCGCTTGCTTAGCCACCTTCTTGCACTCACATTTATTTTTTGTTTTGTTTCTCTGGATCTGGCCCTTATGCTGTGCTTGGAACTGCCCCCCTTATCCCTCCCTTTGTTAAACTTAAACTGCCTTGGCCAAGTCCTAGGAGAAACTGGATTATCTTGCTTGTTCTCGCTAAGCCCTGCCACACCGGTGCCCTGTTAAATATTAATAAGCCCCTTAGATAAACCTTTAAAAGGTGCTTTTTTTTTTTACCTCCAAGTGCAATCTGTCCTGTGTATCAGAACAGTGAATCATTGGTTTCAGGAATATTTCAGGAAGCCTCTGAAATTTAAAATTGTGTTCTTTAGTGCTGCATTTTGCTAAAACTCATAATCTAAGATCCAGAAGTTTATACTGCATGATGGAAAAATTAGTACAGATCTTTGAGTGCTGCACCTCTCCATACTAGGATAAGCTCTCCATTTTGCGTGGCTGGAGTGCATCCCAAGGCAGTGAGATCTCCTCTCCCTTAAAGCAGGGCTTCTGTTATAGCAGACGTGGCTCTGCATTTGTCTGGCCTACATGTAACTGAGTCTTGGCTCCCTCACTGTAGCTGTACATGTGGGTGGGGTTTGGGCTAGTGACGCTCTTGGAGGTCAGAAGCGCTGGTGAAATTCTGCGCATGCCCCCAGCACCTGCATGCCACGGGTGCTCTTGTGCTGCAGCTTGCAGCCTTAGGTAGGGCTGGAGAGCTGAGCTGCTCCTCTGCATGGGGAGGGGATGTTTCTGGAGGTGTGGAGCAGAGCTGTGCTAAACCGAGACCTTTTGTTTTCTTTCAGGAACGATGCCACTAGTGTCCTTGGGGAAACCCCTCTGAAGGGTGGATTTGTGGCCAGCTAGTGGCTTCATCATGGAAAGGGCTTGGCACCAACCCTGTGGAATTTGATTAGGAGTAGATCCCACAAGGACTTACATTCTTTGGTTTGGTACAAAGAATGTGCTGTGGGTTGATGCGAGATGTCTCTAACATGTGCTGTGGCACAGAGGTGCATCTTGCTTTTGTGCTAATTATATAGAAGGCAACTTGGCTCACCATCAAGGCTGGTGCTAATGCACCACAGCAAGAATGATCTCCTGTTGCTGTGTTTAGTGCTTTGCACAGTGAAGATTGTGTGGCCCGCTCTACTGCGTCAGCCACATATAAAGGCATGCAGATCTCAGGCACTTGATGAGAGCTGAAGTGATCATCCACGAGCTCATGAGATGCTGTAGCACCCATGGACTTTCCTCTTGGCACAACCAGATCACCTGCTCATCAGCATGGTTCTTCAGTCTGGAGGGGCTTGCCTTTCAGAAGCTGAGGAAATATCTTCAGTGCTGATCGGTGTGAAGCAGTTGCTTCTTGTTTGTAGCCAGAATAGCCTGGCGAGGACTGAAAAAGCACTTAGTTGGAATTAGTCCGTGGTCGATACCAATCCCTGCCAGTTTTCCCAGCTGTGTGGGCAACAGGCTTTTGGCTAGGCTAGCTTGATTTCAGGGCAGTAGTACATTGTCTCTCGGAAGCAAAAGGTGTTCTTGCCCATCTTTCCTCATCTGTGATGTGGTGTCTTAGGAAATAGGAAGTACAAATCTGTTTTAAGTCAGTGTTTGTGGTAGTGATCAACCTTGGTTTGGGGTTATAAGGCCTGTCCAGCAGAAAAGGCAACAAACACATTCATCCCTAAAACACGCTCGCAGCCTTTTTGACGTGCAGAATCCTTCTGTCTGTAACCATTTTTGCAAATGTACTCACCCTTTTTGCATCTCCAGCACAAAACTTCAAGGCTTTTTTCACAGTGTGCTGACATTATTGCATTGATTGCTTTGCTGAATCATTTGTGCTAAATGACAGATCGTATATCCTGGAGACCAGGTTCACTTTAGCAACACCTTAAAACCAAGTTCTGACTGCAACACCTTCCCGTGTACGCAGCTTCCAGTCCTCTTTGGAGTTTCGCAATGGCTCCAGCCTTCCTTGGATTCCAAGTTTCTGTACAAGTTTGCCTTTAATAAAGCTACAGTGTGTATGGTCTTAGGGTTGTGGGTTTTTCCCTCCTCCCCACCGTGCTGGTGTACAAACTACCCTCCTTGTGGGCCGAGAAGGGTTGACGGCCTTTTGGGGCTCTGACTGTTGCAGTTCCTATGGTTTGTGGCGTTACCTGTGTCTGCCTTTGAGGGCATCTCAGGCAGATCCTTTCTGGGTCTTGTCCCCCTGGGTGGAGGGAGGAGGATGGGCCTTAGTGGTCTTCCTTTCAGAATATAGCTGTGTTTCATATCCTGGGGTTTCAGTGCCGTTCTTTTGTGCAGTGCTGTTGTGAATGAGTGCATAAGAATGTACTTTTTTTTTGATACAGAGGGACAGTATAAAGTGGCAGCCTTTTCCCAGCAGCCAGATGTGCCTTGTGAGTGCTCGGCCTTTGAAAGGAATTGGGGATATGGCTTGTTGTGGAGCGTCCTGTTTAGTATTCAGCAGCAAGCTTTTCTGGTACAGCTCTTCAGCTTTAGTGCCTCTGAAGACCAATTTCTCTGTGCAGTAAAGAGATCTGACAAATTTGTGGATGCTCAGAATCCACCAGCTGGTATTGAGAGAGTTGTCGGGTTTGGCTTCTGAGATTGTGTCAGCATAGATAGATTGCTGCCGTTGCCTGCCGTGCTGCGGAGGGGCCCTCCAAGTTTTGAGACTGTGCGGACAGCTTTATTTTCTCTGCTTGGCACGGAAAGTGCTCCGCTGTTGCCCAACCTGACTGCGATGGCTGGACTCGCTGGGTAAGCACAGACACAGCCACTACTGTGCGTGTTTAGGAGCTCCTGGCTTCTTGGGAGCATCAAGTGTATTATGCCTGCTAATAATAGTACACTGTAATGGCATAGAGATACAGAGAAAGCCCTGTGTTGTCCGTTATTTTCTTGTGATTGGATATTCACTTTATGGTATGGATGACCTACANAATAATAGTACACTGTAATGGCATAGAGATACAGAGAAAGCCCTGTGTTGTCCGGTATTTTCTTGTGATTGGATATTCACTTTGTAGTATGGATGACCTACGTCTGCGTCTTTCCATGGAGGAAACAGAAAAGCTCGTGCATGGGGTTATGGGCGCATTGCCAAAATGTCCCACAGATGAGGTAGGTCTTCCTGTCGACCAAAGGATAGCAGATTCTCCGAGAACAGTGTGCAAAATCCTGTCTCCACTATGCGAGCTGTGCAAAGGTCATCGTGTGAGTTTGCTGATTCCTTCAAGGGATGTGGAAGCTCTTTGTATTCACTCCGTACTGTATTCCATAGTTGCCTTTGAAGCAATGGAACTTTCTTCTCTAACGTGGATGCAGCTCTGTGGAGGATTTCCTCAGGTGCACTCTGCTCTGCCATGCTGTCTCCGGAGAGAGCAAGCAGCAAGAATGTCCTTACTTCAGCGGGCGGGCTGTGGCTCTGCTTTAGAGTGCTATCTCTCTGAGTTCCGGAAGTGCCCAAGACTGCAAATGCTGTTCTTCTGTGGTAGTTCTGTCTCATCCTACAGGAAAGAACACAAGTGAAGCGTTGCTGGGTTGAGAAGCTCTCTGCCTCCAGAGACTCCATCGTTGTCATCTTCTTCCCTCAGGCTGCTTGGCCCCACCTGGCAGATGCAGGGGCCTGCACCACGTTTGCAGCTGGCCCAGCTGTTCGGTTCAGCATAGTGTCTTTTGGCAACCCGTTATATGGAGGAGTTACTTTAATAGGAGGCCATCTTCTTACCTTCCAGACGAGAGGGGAGAGAATATGTTTGTATTGTGCCACAGCAAACGGGTTTTATAGCGGTTGGTTTTGAGGAGGCAGGTGGCAGTTCACAGTGGACTTAAGGTTACCTAATACCTTAAGTTTGTAGGGGCGGGCGGTAATGTGAGTTACTGTGTGCTCATTTCTAGAATCAAGGAGCTGGATCACCTCTCGAATTGGATGCCTTTGGCACATTGCTGTCATGCCTTCTTTCCCAGAGTATCTTTGGTTTGGCATAGGTAGGGCTGCTGTAGGTAGGAGATCTTTTTGTTTGGCCTCCTAAAATTCCAGAGAGATTTTTTTGATGTCTTCACACTGCTTACAGCCCATATCGGAACAACATTATGGTTCTTCTTTATTTAGATCTTTGACATAACAAACTAACATGAAGTAACACATTACTATGTGTCAGTTGTTCAGTAGAAACTGTGTGAGTATAGAAACAAGTCTTATTTTAAATCCTAAGTCTTTGATTTTTTGTATCTGAAGCCAAAGAACAGTAATTTTAAGTCAGGCTTTCAGGATTTTTAACCAAACCGTGGCATGCTGACAGGGACCTGCTATTTATTGTCAAATTTGACTTCACTGAAACACATCTGTTTCGGAGGCAAAATATTCCTTATTCAAATGTTTGCAGAGCAGCTTGCTGGAGCTCTAAATATGTTCTTACTCCTAAGTATTAAGCGAGCCCATTTTCAGTGCGAAAAAACAATGGAGCATGCTTTGGGAACATCTGTAAAGGATTGTGTATACACAGAAACACTTAAGGGCAAACAGAAGTCCTCTGGCTTTTATGTGCACGCACTCCTTCTGTTCTCCTTTCACCCGTTGCACACAGCCTGTGGTACTGCNATGTGTCAGTTGTTCAGTAGAAACTGTGTGAGTATAGAAACAAGTCTTATTTTAAATCCTAAGTCTTTGATTTTTTGTATCTGAAGCCAAAGAACAGTAATTTTAAGTCAGGCTTTCAGGATTTTTAACCAAACCGTGGCATGCTGACAGGGACCTGCTATTTATTGTCAAATTTGACTTCACTGAAACACATCTGTTTCGGAGGCAAAATATTCCTTATTCAAATGTTTGCAGAGCAGCTTGCTGGAGCTCTAAATATGTTCTTACTCCTAAGTATTAAGCGAGCCCATTTTCAGTGCGAAAAAACAATGGAGCATGCTTTGGGAACATCTGTAAAGGATTGTGTATACACAGAAACACTTAAGGGCAAACAGAAGTCCTCTGGCTTTTATGTGCGCGCTCTCCTTCTGTTCTCCTTTCACCCGTTGCACGCAGCCTGTGGTACTGTAGACGTGCACAGCTGAGATGTAGTTAAGCAAGGTACAAAAATTCGTTTACACAGTTCATCTAAAACATGGTGGGGAGATGAGGGCATGTGTGCTTTATGGCTGTGCTAGGGCCAAAATCTGAGTGAGTTCGTGTTGGAGGACTGTTCCCGTTGGAAAGTTCCTTTGGGCAGTGTAACTGCTGCAGTGTGCTCAGAGGTTGCACGTGGGGGAAATGCTGATTTATTATTTCCTTTTTGACAGTCTTGTGTGACCACATATACTTCTGCAAAAACATAGAGGACTTCTTACTCCATTCTGCTTTTGGTGGATCCTGAAACTGTAGTATTGTACTAATCAGTAAGTGAAGGATCAAACTAAAAAGATCCTGGAATTTATATCTTCACGTGAAACCTTGCATATGAATTTAGTCACCTTGAGTCAAAAAACCCCATGCTGTAGTGTTCAGCAGCGAGATTGCTTTGCTGGTTTGGTCACTTTGGTTTTGCTATTATGACCTGAAGAATACCAAGGGTGTCCGAGAGCTCTTATTCACAGGGGATGCCAGCTTACCTTGGGATGCCTGTTGAACCAATTCCTACCATTAGGTGCCTGGCCTCATGCCTCTGTCAAAATCCCCTGCTGTGCTTCTGGTAACAGCAGCTGAATCGCCGCGTTCTGACAGGGAAACTGTGTGAAGGCTTCGGAAATAACAATATGCAAGCTCAGCAGCTGCTACACAAAGAGCTAAACCAGGCCTATGGAGGAGGCAGGGAAGAGGCATGACACACGGTGCCAGGAGCCTCTCTGGCTGCTCCCCCTTAAGAACCAGCCTCAAGTCACTTGGTTTTATTTCAGGTGTTGTGCTCTGGGTAATGTGATTATTGCAGATTGTGGAAAAATCAGCAAGCGCTGCATTTTGAAGGCGCTCTGTAGCAGCGCCGTTGTTCCCCAGGCCTCCATTTCAGCGGCCTTTCCATTAGGGTCTGAAGTGGAAGGATGCTCCGGTGGAGGTGGGGACAGCGGGGCAGAGCAAGGGTGCCGTACCGTCCAAGGCTGATGTTACTCCGTTACCCTTGCGTGCTGAGCGTGCTTGTCAGGTCTGTGCAAAGGGCTGCATCTCGGAGTGGGGGGACGCGTCAAGCCCCCACAGGTCTTCACCAGCGGTTTGGAGTGGAGCAGCAGCTCCAGGCTGCTCTCTTCTTGCGTCACTCCTTTGATGCTCTCTGTTAAAGGGCAGCTCGCAGGGACCTGCAGAGCGCTGCATCCCTCTGCAGCCTGACCGCAAGAGCTAAACATCTGGCCTGAAGCTGCTCTTTGGCAGGATGTGAGGCCACGGTTTCTGGTTTTGGTTCTCATTGTACATGTCACTGCAGCTATGCTTATTGGGGGGGTTGAGTTTGGTGGGGGAGGGCAGAGGTAAGAAAGTGCACAAGGAGAAATGCGCTGGTCTTCCTCTGTCTGTCTCTGTGTAATACTTGGAATGATCCTCTAGAACGTTCCTCCAAGCGTCTCAGCTTTTGTATCTTCGTATAACATTCAGCATTGTGCTCTCAGTTGTGTCATGCTGGATTAAATCCATGTCTAAACCACTCATTCATTTCACCAGAAGCTCCATCCTCTCGTGATGGAGCAAATAGAGTGAAAACTTCTGCAATCTTGCTTTCTGTCTCTCAGGAGACCCCCTGCTTCATATGCACGTGGGAATAAGATAGCACCCTGATCCCAGCTTGCTGATTACGGCAGCTTTCAAAAATCCTCTCCGTGAAGGGGTATCAGGAGCCTTGCAGGCTGACAAGTATCGTTCTTGCAGCCCTTTTCTGAACAGGAGGGAGAGAAATGGCTCTATAGACTTCTGGATTTGTGTAAGACTTTAAAATGTACCACGGGAGCCTGCACGCTGTGCTGTGAAGTAGCAGAGGTGTCTGCCCGGAATGCAAAACAGTCTCCCAGCAAGGGGCAGCACTGCTCCTGGAGAGCAGCTCTCTTCTGCAGAGAGGAGGACTGCTTCGTTTCCAAATGCGATTTAACGTGGCCGGAACAGTTGTGTGGAGGATGGATGCTATGGGAACAGCTGGGTGAATTTGGTTCTGTCAGTTCTGCCAGCTGAAACCGTACCTCTAGTTCCAGGTGCCCACTTTGTGTGAGAATATCAAGTGGCTTTAGCTGCATTCCACCACAGATGGCATGCTGCTGGCCTGTGTCTTTCGCTGAGCTGAAAAGCACCCAGATTGATAAATTTCCCTCTAGTGTAATTATATTGACTAAAATAATATGGGGAAGGGGAATAAAGTCCAACGTGAGGTAGAGGACGAGCTAGACTCAAATTGGAATCTTGTTCTAAAGGGAAATGTGCCAAGTCAGGATTGTGTCGTTAGAATGCTGTGCAAAGAGCTCAGAATAAAAATAATAATCAGTAGGGTTTAATGATGAAACATTTTTATACGGCCTTGTCTCTGATGTGGTTGAGTACAAAGATGGTAAAGGAACAGAGAAGGAAAAATCGGAGAGCATAGCACATGTTCTTTGGCATAGGCCCGGGAAGGATGGGGGCTGTTTTCCGGCAGACTGGAATGCCTTGCCTGAAAGAAGTGCGTGTGGAATGACCTTCCTGTGGAAGGTGAAGGGCTGAAGTGATAGGAACCAGATATGTACCCGGTTTGAAGGTACCGGTGTTAAGATGTGCGTCTTTAGGAGAGGAGACCACCTCTTCACCAGGACATCTAGGTGCGTGAAAAGGTACAACCCGCATGCAGACCAGCTTTCCTCTCGTGCCTAACCAGTCAAAAAAGCAACAGGAGGAGGGAACCAAGCATTTCCTCTCCGTGTTTGTCCATGTAAAAGCATGTCCATGATCGTCTGGAAAGCACTGTTTTGGAGTGAGGTGGCCTTGGCGTGTGAAGGGTGAGGTTCTGACCTGAGGTTGTTCCTCAGCACTTCAGTTCTTGGAGCTACTTTCAACATCGAGGATGACTCTTAGGATGATCTTATCTTCTGTAGTGTTCACCCTGCACTTTACTGCAGGATGTAACATTTCAGCGCAGGTAACTGGAATACATGGTTGAACCAGTGGGTCCCTGCTGCCACTGACTGAGATGATAGCTTTCCAAGGAGCAAGAAGAGTAAAGGCTCTGTAGTTTCTTGCATCCCAGTTTAAGTTCCCGCACCCTTTTGTTATGTGTGCAATAACATCTAGACCAAAATGAGGAAGTTGGAGTTCTCGTTCCTGCTCCACTGCACTTTTTCATAATACGACAGATTGGACTTCAAAAGTAAGCAGATGTTGAAGGGAAAATAGCAAAGGCAAAGGAATAGTGTTAGTTCTTTCTGAAATATTGCCCAATTAAAATGCTGGCTGTTCATGTAATACGCTTGCAGCAAGGTACTTCGAAATGACTTATTAACACTTGCTTCAGAGAGCACTGCCTTCAAGGTAGCACGAAATGTGAAACTAGCAATGGAAAATCACTATGCCTTTAAAAAAAAAAACCCAAAAAAACAACAAAGCAATTATTTCTTGCCCTAAGGAAGGGTGTGCCTGTCACCGGGTTGTGTAAGGGGAAGTGGGAACACTGTACTATTAACCTTCATGATAAACTGCACAGTTAATCATCATCCAGCTAGTCCCCGATTTCTTTCCTTTTCATTCTGGAGTGGAGGGGTGGTGGTTAGAGGGTTTGTCATTGAAGGGAAAGGGAAATTGAATATTTAATGTGGCTTTCTGTATGACAAGGCACTAACATGACTCCCGTCTGTATTTAAATGCTGTCCCCAGGTTACGACTATGGCTATGTCTGCGTGGAGTTTTCACTCTTGGAAGAGGCCATCGGATGCATGGAAGCCAACCAGGTTGCTTTAAACTTCGGTCAATGCTGCTAGAAGATTTTTAAAATTTTTTTTGGTGGGGTGGTGGAAAGCCAATGAGGTTTTTTTGAACCATTCAAAGGAAGATCTGTTGTGTGATATGTAACACTGCGGTTTAAATGTTGTTTCCAGAAACTTGTGAAAGGCTTAGGAGAAATGCCAGTGGGAAAGAGCTGCTGGACACCAAATGGTCTGCCCTCCTCCCTAGTGTATGTCAGCACACTGGCTAGAGTCGGAGGCTGGTAGCTGGCAGACTCCTAATGCAGGTTTTGGCCCTGATGCTTTTGTACTCACACTGAAATCCAGTCGGAAGGAGTTCTGCTAGCATTAAATGCCTCCCCCGGCTGTGCGTGCACGCACACATACACATGTGACTGTAGGTGAGGCCTCTGGTATGCAGCTCTGAGTCAACTGTGACTTCCACGCTCCGTTTTCCCATATGCCTTGTGTGTGGGAGAGATTCTTAATTGTGCATCTCCCCCATATCTGTCCTGTCCTTTGGCAAGCTGGAGCTGCAAACATGAGGACTACCCTACTTGCAGTTGCGCCTGGTAAATCTGAACGTTTCCAGCCTTTAAAAGTGCAAAATGGCTTAAATCCCCAGTGAATAAGTACCCAAAGTGGAGCCTTTACTCTGGCCTGGTATTTGAGGCCAGAGCTGTTATCCACCGTACAAGAGCAAGATGCATAAAATTTGTTAGGTAAAACAGAGATTCCCATCTCGCCCCACCCTCCCTGTGCCTTGGAACAGCAGGTGATGGACCGCTCAAGAAAAACCACTGAACGATTGATCCCCCTTCCTTTACTACATCCCTGAGGCCTCCTCTCTGCTGCCTTTTTCCTCCTAATTTGCCTGAGTAAGAATCCATATCAATTGTCTAAAGCCTTTTTACCTGAATCCCAAGTCTCGCTGTCATGAGAGGAGAGTCATGAGTCAGATTCAGAGCTGTGCATCTGCAAAAATGTGCTTACAGTTAATGAGTCTTCACAGCTGGGGTTTCAGAGGTCCCACTAAGCACTAGCATTTGCCTCTATTTTCAGTTACAGAGGTATTGCAACTTACAAAAATGTTTTACAGAAAAAAATCTGTTGCTGGGAAAGAGGCTGGCGCATTCCCACTGGGTGGTCGTGGGGAGCGCAGAGAGAGAAGGCTTGCTCCAGAATTAATTATTACTTTTACCATCAGTAACAACTTTTATTTCCCCTTCAGTGTTGCTACAATTCCCAATTTATTTTGTTGTCCCCAGTGACAACTGGGGAATCTGTAATTATGTACGACGCTCCTTTTAACCAAATGCCTCTCCATATTCCCTCCCCAGTTCTACTCACCTGAAGTGTCTCCCTGCGTGAGCGCAATTCCCAAATATCTGGGAATTTGGGAATTCCTCTTTTTCCTGTGGTTGGTGCGTGCTCTGCCCCTTCTGTTTGGAGCATCCCTACATACTTGGACAGGTGTTTGACTTGATCAGATTCAGTCCGTTGCTACAGCAAAGAGCCTATAAGCACCAGTCCTTAAACTGAGTGCCGAGAGGTGCCCAGGGAAACGCTGCGCGCACGTGCACGTCGAGAGGTTCTGACTGGCGTTCAACTGCCGCTTACATTGACCTTTCCCAGCAACAGTTACGGCAGGCCTGCAGGCTGGATAATTTTTTACTGTGTTTCGGGTGCTGCCCGAAACCTGCTAGCGGTGAGGGTAATGGTCCCAGCCATGAGCTCTGCCTGGACACATTAAAAACAGACAGGGTATGAACTCCGCCAGTTTTCCTTCCTGCTACACGTGGCTCTGTGTGTGCGCAGAGGAAAGCTGGAAGATGGAGTTGTTGGATGGGATCATCTCCAAGGCCTGCACGTGCCAATCTTCCCTGTTTTTGTAGAGCTGCACTAGTTTGTAATTAGTGAAGCAAAGTGCTTCCTGGCTTGGGGTGACCCAAGCTATATGAATTTGGTCGCGAGAGTTGAAACCTCTGGATTGCCTCACATAGGTTAATTTCCCTATGCTGCTCTTGATTGAACATCAGAAAAAAAGAGGCCTTCTAATTATTTAAATTAAAAAAAAAGGGGGGAAGAAGTAGTAAGATTTATATCTGACCTGCTGCAAGGGAGGGAGCTGACTTTTGAGTTCTCAGTAAGAGCCAAATAGAGATATTTAGAAAGGGAGTTACTCAATTCAGTTGTCCTTAGACAGTAGATACCTCATTTTAACGTCTTCCAGGGTAGAGCTGTTAAGATCATCTCCTTAGACTGAGAATTAATCTGCGTTTTAACAAGCTGCAAAAACCAAAACCTGTGTTAGCTAAGACTTAGATTCTTTGATAGTTCAGTTATTTTTGGAAGTTTATCAGTTATCCCTGTCAAATTCAGTCGCTTGTGAGAGCATAAATAGCAAAACAGTGTCAGCCCACAGTGACATCCTTGCTCCTCTCTAGTCAACCTGCCTCTTTTCTCAAGTCATCTGTGGGCTGGGAATAAATAGCTTTTGCGAAGACAGCGTTTTTTTGATGCTGTTAATGCCTGTTTAACTGCCCCTGCCTAAAGAACAATTGTTTATATCCCTATCTTGTATAATTCCTGTATTGTGAAATGGTTTCATTTTATTCAGCACAGACCAGTATCCGCTTGAGATCATTCCCGAATTTGTTTACTACAGATTTACCAGGTCCAACTCTCTCCATTCCGTAGGTCTGGCATGTGTATGTGACCGCCGCGATTTGAGGGGGCTTTCTACTAAGTCCGTCATGATAAGGAAACATCCATCTTCTATGCTGCCCTAACTTTGTAGGGGATTTTCATTCCACTTGTATTAATTGCTGCAGCTAAAGTAACGAAAATACCCCCCCTTGTTAATTGCTTTGCCTTGTTGATTGTTGCGCTGGCAATTTATTACGGCTCGGAGGTCACTTCTAACGTGTGTTAAACGTGATGGATTGCCGTTATCGCTAGTGCAGAGGTGTTGGGCAGCACGGTTGGCCAGGCGAAGCACGGGCTGCTGGCTCCTGCGCTGTCTTTAGGAGGCTCTGTGCCCTGGTAGGGCGGATGGGCTGTTGAGTTGTTCTGCAGAACCTGGATGCAGCCCTTGTTGCAGCCTGGTGGTTTGGTGATGCTCCTCTTGGTCTTGTGTTACAAGTTGGCTGTTGTTTGACTTTTATGAGAGGAGACCTCTTTTCTGTCTGCGATGAGCTGCTTTTTGTTTGGAGAGGCACAGGTATTTTGAATGAAAAATGAGGTTTCTGTTTGCCAAGTCACATCGTTACTCCTAAATAATTTTTCCTTCCTTTATTCTTATTTTGAAAGGGTCTGGTGTGACGTTTATCTTACTGCATTTTCTTTGCCTTAAGGGTTGGTATAGTCCCTGGTATAGTAGTGTTCCTGTTTTGGGGCACTGGGAGACATCTTTAGGAATACACCCCACGGCTCTTGTTCTCCGTATGCGTTGGGCTCCCACTCATTACCTGAATTCTCTCTTGCACTCCTCCTTCATCTGTAGAAGAAACACGCGTAATAAGCTTGTTGCTGGGTGCGAGAAAATCGGATGGGAAATGAAATACCCTTCGTGTACTGTCGTGTATCATAAAGGCAGGTGAAGGAGGAGAAATGGAGAGATCCTGGCTCCACTGCCTGGGTATTTTACTGTTTTAATGAGATGTGGAGCCGGTTGTTATACATGTGGAAGCAGAAGAAGCTTTTTTTAAGCTTAGGAGCAAATTTTTAGTCTTGACTATGTAGTATTGTCTCCAAATCCTCTCAGGCCTCAAACTTAGCAACACTGGCAGCGTGAATATTTCCTAGCTTTTGTTGCTAGTAACTAACATCTTTGTAATCCTTTCCTCCTGTTTCTTAAGTAACAGGGCAAAAATGGGAGAGCTGCAGCATGAACTTTTAAAAATACATACTTCATAAATTATTGTGGAGGTCTCCAGGCATGTGCTAAAGCAGTCGTTCCTTGCTCTCATGCCTTCCTGCACAGAGACCAGCACGTTTCGGGGAGCGGTGTCCCCTGTAGTGCTGTGCGATCCCGGTTCAGCTTGCTGAGCACACCGATACCTCAATTTGCTGCTTGCTTCTTACTGGAGAGGGATATTTTGTGCTTTACTTGAGCACATCCCACCACCATGCACCTGGAAGCTGTGGGTTTCTCCTGCTCAGAGCCCATCCCCTTTTACCCATTCACTGCAGTGCTTTCCTGCATGTAGTGTGGACGTAGCTTCTGGGACAGATCAGGCTTCACAGGCTTTTTACTGTAGCTGTTGGTGTTAAAATCCACAAGATGCTGTGACAAGCAGGCAAAGCCTAGGACTTTCTGTTCTGAAAACATTTGCAGTAACCAGTCACAACTCTTTGTGGCTTCCCAGTTAAATACAGAAGGAGCTTGTGGTTATCATGAGAACGCATCTGCTCTGGTGACCCGTAGCCTTCGAGTATTTATTGAAGCCTGTGGTGCAAGGAGTGCATTGAGATTTGTAAGTGAAAATGTGTGTCTGGACATCAAAAATAATTGTTTTCCTTTTGGTGGGATATGTTGGGTTGTGAAATCTGGCATTTTTTTCTAGAATCTGCAAAATGCCCCCTGTAATAGAAGATGACACTCGCCTCAAGTCTATTTTCACAGACTGTCTGGTATCCATCATTTACTTGCTTGACAGTGTCACTCCATCTCTTTAGCTTTAACGGCAGTAGAGGGTGGTGGTGACAGTTGAGTATGTCCACAAATACACTGAAATCCGTTTGCGTGTTAGGTTAAGAGTGCTGGAGATGGCCTTGCTTTTCATATCTCCTCCTTGGATTATCAACTGATGGTATGGTCGTTTTTTCTCGTTGTATATTAGGTGTGTGGTTTTTGCTCAGGTTGTATCATTAGCGCACATCTTTGTCTGTATTAAACCTGTCCTGCTTTTGACTATGTGGATTTCTAGAGTTACCTTTTGGAATCTTCCACTTTGAGTGTGTGTACAGAGAGGAAAAAGACTTGTTTACCTAGGCAGTGTTTCTTCTAGAAACATCCCAATGGTTTGGGAAACGTGCACGTTATGGAGTAACTTTTATGATCCAAGTGATCTGTGGAAAGTTCCCTCCATGGGCTACCCTGTAATCAGATGAGTGGATTTCCAGGCAACAGAGCTGATTTGGGGTGGGTTTTTGTGTTTGATTCAGTGGGTGACCTTGTCACGAGCTCACCCTGCTCTTGCATCACTGAGGTTTGACATGTTGAGTCAATCATGAGTTCGTTCCCACTTGTGTCTCGCTAATCGCTGCATCATACCGTCACTTAATTGGAGTCGCAAGCCTCTGAGATCCATACGGAAGTCTGCAGTGGGGCGCTGCTAGTGCTGGGCAGGGGCTTGCCTGTGAATCAGCAGTTGGATCTGCCTGTGATGACCTGCAGCAGGGCTGGGTGCGTGGGTCTGCATGTGTATACTCTGCAGTGATGTTGTGATAAATACATTGTCTGGTTTTCTGTTCGGAAGGACTGACTTAACCTCTGTGCGTTACAGAGATCTTCCTTGTGCAGAGAAAGACGTCTTTTGTTGTAAAACATAACTGCCAAAAAATTCTGGTACTGAAAATACTTCTCTGGACCTTCTTCTCTTCTGTCATCTCAACATCTTCCGTCACCTAACCTGTTCAAGCTGTGTGAATCCTCTTAGTCTCTATTCCTTTGGCACAGAGGTCGTAAGAGATCTTCTGCCAAAGACTTCACACGCTCTTCCTTCGGCCGGTGATAGCTGCCCATCCATGTGGTTTTTTTAGCCCTACCCAGACAAAAAGCTACAACCTTCTTATTGGCTGCTGTGTCCTGCCTTGCCTTGGGAAGCAAACCTTGTTAACAAACATTTTGAAGTAAGTGCACTTTTAACTGGAAGAGTTGTGAAGCTGCATCTTCTCACTCTACTTACTCTGCTTGATCCCAGCTTGCCATGTCCCTCTGCCTCCTTGCTCTTATTCCAAAATCCTGTCCTCCTTTTTTCCTTCAGCCTCACCTTACCCGTGTGGTGAGGATTGTATGCTTTGTTGTTGCTGCTGCTCTGCAATGGGATTGTCTCAGAGGACATCTTCTGGGTGAGCTCCTTGGAGCATGCAGCAGATGTGTAAGCAGGACTTCCTTAGTACCTCTGGTTGCTGCTGGGGGCGTACCACCCAGCAGTGTTATCTCAGGACTCAGATATTGCTGGGTATTGCAGAATTATCTGTTCCGTGTGCTGAAGCCAACTATTTACAATGCCAGGAGCTTGAGCTGGCAAACATTAAGGAATAGTTGTGATTTCCTGAAGTTTGTTTAAAGAACTCGATACGTGAGTCTTGCCAAGATAAGTGTCCAGTCCTCTCCGGCTGGTGGATCGTATGATGTGATATGCCTGTACTTGCAGTGCATCGCTCACTCCTCTTGGGTACCACATGCCGCTGTGCAGCATCCAAAGGTGCGTGGGGATGGATACTCCCTACGCTGCTGGCTCAAAGTGAGGAGCCGCTGTTGGGCAGCCAGATCTTTGGTCATGCCCAACAGGACCGTTATAAAAATGGGGTACTTGAAAACTTTTGCTTGTGAATATGAAGTGCAATGTGTACCACAGACAAGTCTGCCCTCTGCCCCTTCCATAGGGCTAAAGTTGTCCTGTAGAGCACTCACTGGCAGAGCAGCACCTAAGAAATAGCTTTGTTTCAGTCGTTGTCAACATGCGAATCGTTTTCCTGAGTGTCATGGCATCTGGCGCACTCATCCTTTGAATTCGTTTGTCGGTGGGATTTTGCCTTGAACTAGAAAAGATTTGAGGTAGGCCTGAGATGCATGTGCAGGATGCGGACGCAGTCCTGTCTGTGTAGCTATCAGGTCCTCTCCTCCTAACGTGTTGATGGAACTGTTGTGTGACAGTGAGGAAATCGCAGTCACAGATGCTACGTACAGGTACGATTTCACCTCAGAGAGCAATGTTTTGCTGCTGGCTGCTCTTCCTCACAGACTGTATGTTTTTTATTGTGTTTACATTCAGGATTGGTTGATTTTCTGTGAAGATCTGTAGAAACTCTGAATATATTCTCATGTAACCGTGTGGAACATGTTTATCATTGTAGCATGGAAGTTCTGCAGTATGTAGAACGGAGTATGGTAAATCAGGTGTAGTACAGATAGTGCGTTGCCATGATTGATAGATTGTGTATGTGATCAGAAGGTGATTTTGAATTAAGATGTAAAATTGCTTGATGAAGTTCTGATATGAAAGTTAGGACTCATGCCACTAATTTGCTTTGATGCTTTTGAAGTCGTCCTTTAAGCAAGCTGATGACTAACAGAACTGCAGATGCACTATCAGAAATTCCCTATGTACTCTTGGAAGCGGCTGGTGCTGGTGATGCGACTGAAGTTACTAAACGAGACACAGAGGAGGCGAGAGGGGAGTGTCTGTATGGGTTCAGTTTACATGAATAAAGGCATCTCAGTGAGCACACCATGACTTTCATTTCCAGAGCAAGACCGTGTTCTGTCACGGTTTTGCCATAGTGGTTTGCACAAGACCTGTCATTGTGTAAGAAATGACAGTCCTTCTAAGCCCAGCCCCAGCAGTGTTGAGGGGAACACCAGATATATTTTACAAGCATACGAGCCAGATTATAGCGCTGAGACTCCATCTGGGCTGTTTTGATAAGTGGGAGCACACCAAAATGTTGTTGCAGTTTTCACTTGATGAGTTGTTTTTGTTAGCTTCAGTATCAGAACTGTTCGTTCATGCTTTTGTGCTGTCTTGGCAGCGGTTGCTTTTTCCATTCCTTGGTGCACTGTTGACGTTGGATTGCTGGAACAGGAAAGTAAAAGGTTGAGTTTGGAGGCTGGAAAAAAAAATCAAACTACATGCTCCCTGGGGTTAAGGAAGGCAGAAGCGCTGTTTTGTTCTCTTAGAACAGCGATGGTCAGACTGCTTTTCTGCAGAAACGTCTTTTTTTTTTTTTTTTGCATAACTATGGTTATGATAGTGAGAGAGAGCTGGGATTCCCTTTGGATGTGGATTTTTGTCTGTTTTCTTCCCAGCTGAGTTTGTGTGGACCTTTTTAATGTAAATTGGGGTACATTCAGAAAGAGTACCTTGAATTTTGACATTTTGTACTTGGGTTATGAGAATCATGCAAGGAAAAGGCTAAATTCAGATGTTTCACGTTTGAAGGTGCAAGACGAAAGCTATGGCAAACAGCAACTTTTATTTGTGAATTTCTGTTTCTGTTTGACTGTAACTGGGCTGTCAATGTTCTTGACAAGAAATGAAACGTGATTTCAGTGGAAAAATGGGGGCTGGCACGCCTGAGTGGGCTAGTGTGTCATTATCTATCAATCACAGGCAACAAGGAAACAGGTATTTAACACAGAAGGATAATAACACAGTTGTTATCTGTCCCATTCCCCTGCAAGCTGCAGGGCACTTTGAAGACTCTTGTTAAAGCTTTAGTACCTACAGAGGTCACAAGAAATGCTACAGGATCAGAGATCAGGAGCATTGCTGTCATTTTACATCTCTATGGGACAAGAAAGCACGTTAGGTGGAAGAGCACCGAGGGTGCTGGGAGACAACAGCCCTCTGCACTTCAGAAGAAAGGCACAAACTTCCCTCGATCGTCTCATTTGAGAGAGGGAGCATTTCTTCTTGCATCATGCCTGGTGACCTGTTTAACCCAGCACGTGTGAACAGGACAGCAACTGAGAGGTCCTCAGTCCCGCTGTGAGACCAGCTTACTTGTCTTTGGTCATGCTTGCTCCCAGAAGAGGGCAATGGGGGCAAAATCCTGAAGCTGTTTTGTACGAGGAGACAGAGGGCAGAGGTGGAAAGGTCTTCGTGGCTTCTGCAGCAACAGAAGCTGTACAATGTGTGGTTGCCTTGTTGCAGTGAAGTGTCTGGTGTAAAGTAGCATCCTGCCTTTAGGGTTTGTTTTCCTGCACTGTTGCACTGTGTGTATGCATTGACGACTACCAGATGTTGCATCCAAGTGTCCTCCTGCATCTCCATCACTTCAGGCCACCTGTAAGTTCAGTTATGTCTTCCACTGGATGAACAAACAGCTTCCAGAAGTAGATTCCCCAAAGGACAGTGGTCTAAAATCAAGTGCGTCATGTGATGAATTACATTTTTAATGAGGGTCAAAGCTGTAAACATGAGATTTAAGTATTTAAATCTGTGGAACTGTCTTCTTTAGAACAGGAAGAGGAAAGTAATTCTCTCCTGCTTTTATAGACAGCCGGGGAAACCTTCATTTTTGTGATGTACAATCCATGTCTTAGCAGGAAATTAGCAATATCCAGGTGGGCTTCGTGTACCAGATTTGAGCCAGGATGGCAGTAAAAGCCCAAGCAAACATTTTGTGTACTTTTCCATCAAGGATCTCAGGAGCAAAGTTAACAGAGAAAGTAATTTCAAGTCCTGCGGTATATTTTTTTACATTTAAAATCAGGCTGAGAAGTCTCACTGAGAAGCTGTCTCACGGTGCGAAGCTGTACGTAAGTGATATGATAACTCAGGTATTTTGCTGTTTATAGTCCTAGATTGTTGAAAGCCTGATTAATTCGTCCCAACTTGTGATATCACCGGAGAAGAGAGCTGAGGTGGTTTGTTTTCTTTTTTCTCCCCTGACAACATGTTCTTCTGTGCCTCGTCCATGTGAGATCGGTGCTTGTACTCTGCCACTGCCTGCTTCTCTGCCCATTGCACTAATTTAGCTTGTCTGGTTTTCTTCCTTCTGGTGTGTACCTGGTGTGTACTGGGGCAGTCATTAAATGTAAGTGAATTCCAAAATGTTTAACAGACACCACTTGGTGACAGGCAAATGATTGATGAATCTGATTCTGAGAGGAGCAGCTGCAAGCATCACCTCGCTGGTGCTCCAGTGCTTGCTGTTGAGAGAGGAGCGGTGGCACACAAGGAGCTGCGGGGAGTACCTCTGTGTCTGCTGCGATGTGCCGCGGGACGGCCTCTGTGCAAGGCTGCATGTCGCTGCCTGGCTTGATACGTCCCCGGGTGTTAAGAGTCCTGGAAGGGGTTCAGGTGGCAGTACCTGAGCCACCCACTACTGAGCTACTTGTGTGACAGTATAAGGAGATGTCTCTGTGTGCTGTTCCTCCTTCCCAGTCCCTTAGGGATTCAGCTAAGCCAGAGCACGACAGGGAATTGTGTTCTTTTCCTTCCTCAGTGTCAGGGTTATCATAGGAACTGCTCTCCTGCACACTCACCTTAGCTGGGCTCTTCTGAAGAGCTGAGGTTGGCTGCCACGGTCTTGGAGCCTGGACATCCACATAGGAAAGTCACTTCTGCCTCTTGCACTCTGACAAGGCACTAAGCCCGGTTCTTCAACAGTTCTGGGAACTGGCCAGGAAGGAGGGATCTGGATGTGACTCTGGATGTTGTGCAGTGCAGTTGCCTGGATGAACCTCTTAAACCTCAGTGCCCCTGTAAAGGAGGAGCTGCTGAGCCTTATGGGGAGCAGTAACACCCGCTAGTGTTACGTTGCACCCAAGCCAGGCTGGCAGGAGAAACTCGTTTCCTTCCAAAGGGCTCAGATAGCTCTGTTCTCACACTGTGCCAGGTTTCTTGGGCAAATGCTGACCGAAGAGGTTAAAGCAGCCGTTTCCCAAATCAGCTCCTAAGAAGAGCTCTCTCAAGAGGCAGCATCTGCTCAGATGTAGAAATTGGTGCAGGTGCCAGCCTGAAGGTGTGCCAGCTGCCTTCTGGTTCTGTCCAGGTGTGACTGTTAAGGATCTGGATTTAGGTTTTGGACAGGCCACCTGAAGATCACGGTGACGTGCTGGGACTCATCGTTGAGACGGCGCAGGTAAGTGTTGCACTGCTGGTGCCATTTCTCCCGGCAGCTGGCCGGGTTCTTTCTCCTACCCTTTGGAAGTGCGTTATCAAGCACTCACTTTTTTTAATGGGGAATTTAGGGATGTTGAGAAATGAAGTCTCCAAGGACAAAACCCTCTTTTCATCCAGAGCTGCTCCCTCTTCCCGAGGTCTTTTCCTTTCAGCAGAGAGGCTGTCCTGCGGGCAGCTTGCCTGAGCACTGGCTGCAGAGAAAGCGTTGCCAGTGAAGGCTCCGTGTGGGCGCGGAAGTGAGTTTGGAAGCACGTCTTGGGGAGCCTCTGCACTGCTCTCTTCCCCATTTACAGTTGGCGTGTTCTTAGCGAACGTTTGCTGCTGCACAGAACATCCTGCGCTCTGTTCACCATGCCGGTCGAGCCGTCTTGGAATTGGTGTGTAATCCTATGGTTCCGTGCTCCAGCAAAAGGACACGCTTTTGTCTGGGTATGGAGTCTTTAAATGCTTCATCAAATAGGCTGAATTGTCTAGGAATAAATTTACGCCTTTAAGGCAGAGCTTTCCAGCCTGACTTTTTTCCAGCATGATTTTGCATTGGGATCGCTCTTTCGTATTTTAATATTGTGCTTCAAATCTATGAGTAAGGAGCTGGGCCTTCCCTCATTGTTCTCCCAGCTTCCTTATGGCCATTGCTAATTGTCAGGTACCCCGGGGGAAATGCACAGGAAGGTCCTGGGGTGGGGGTTAGTGCATTGTGCTAACGTGCTTAATCTTTATATTGTTTAACAGTGTTATGGGGTGAGATGACCTTTGAGGAGGAAGGTGGCTGCATAACAAAATGCTGAGAAATATGTACAGGCACTAGAGCAGCATTTTGGAGGGAGAAGGGAAATCACTGTGTTGAGAGCAAAGAGAGTCTTTGAAGCAGCTGTTGTTCAAACACGGCGTCCAGGCAGTAGACCGTGATGAATCGGAAAAGGAATATAGATGAGGCAGAGCCTGGTGGGCCCTTCCCAAGAGCTGTCTATGAATATTCTAAATATTTAAATACTCTTTAAGTTTTTTGATAGTTTAACTATACTTTTTCAACCTGATTCATACTTTTTTAGGCATGGGAACAAGTGTTTGATACGCATGACCTTCTTAGTTTACCCCGTAATAAGTCCTAAACATCTTTAGCTGTGGAATGGGAGCGCAGCCAGTTAACACCAGAATGCAGAACTTGCCCGCCTTGGAGCTCTATCTCCCGATGCCCCCAGACCCTCACTGTCTGAACCCTAGAAATCCTCTTCTGACCCTTTTGTACTGTATAGGAAAGGCTTTCATTTTAAAATTTCCACATTTTTCCAGTGATCCTATAATGCTGATCTGCAAAATGCCCTCTTCAGAGGGGTGGGGGAAGCTGGAGGTTAGAATTAGCCGGGCAGGGAGATGTTAGGGCTTTCAGTGGCAGGTGAACGGTCCACTTTGCATCACTGCATTGAAGAAAACGTTCAGACGTGTTGAAATCTCCTTAAGGGGCAAAACGCAGAAGCCATTCTTATCAGCTGCCACCCAAAGCTGGCCCTACGGCATGTAAAGTCCTAGGCACATTGTGCGTTTCCTCAAGCTGAGACACGTCGCTGTTATCCCCCCTGGAGCCGTAATTGGGAACTTGCCTGTACCGACTGTTTTGGTGGTGTTCTCAGAGCGGGACTGAGTGTGCTGACAAGTGAAGCAAATGCTGAGTTTAAAAGATAAGCGCTTTGAGAGTCCTAAATCGGAAGTGAATTGGAGTTCAGAATTTAGGCAATAAAATGTAGAGAGCCGGCATAGTGTGAAAGGCAATTTCTCTGTATATTCGCAAAAAGGATGTCAGTGAGGGGAGATGGGTTGTAGAAAGATGCTGTGGCTGGTATCCAGGGAATTTAGAAATCATGGGAAGAAAACCTGGAGATGTCTCAGCAGGCTAGATGGAAGTAAGGTACTTAAAGGATGCAGACTGGTAACTTCTGCTAAAGGACAAAAGACCTGGGTAACCCTTTGAAGAACGCTGTCTTGGGAGCAAGTAGAAATGGAAACTTGTGTGTCACGGTGGATGGCCCCAGTGCAAGTAAGTAATGGGTTTTGTATGAAAGGAGTTTGAAAAAGAGGCACTGAGTGCTGTCTTGAGTAAAATAATCCCTGTATAGCATCTTAATCTGTTATATTTAGCTACTACATCTTTAGGACTCTCCAAGGTATCCTCCCAATGCCTCAGTTCTGTGTTAGTGCCAGTTTTGTTTAGCCTGCCCATCAGTGATGTGCCTGAAATTATCTTCAGTTAACTCAGGATTGATGATGACATCTTTGGGCTCTCAGTCTCAGGCCTCCTCTGACCTTGAAGACCATGAGCCCTGCGCATGCCATGCTGCTTAGTGTCAGATCACTGTTGAGACGAATGCCATGCTCTTAAAGGGATGCCACGTGCTCTTGAGCTCCAAGCATCGCTGATGCTCAGGAGCCAAACATCCTCCTTTCCACGTGACCGCTAACACAACAGTTGGGCAAGATTCATCTCAGTCTTAGTCTTGATAGAGACTTGTAATAATAATAGACAGCAAGGTTGGTTGAACCGTTCCTCAGGGATCCACCACTTCTCAGAGCATCCTTTTCCCCTATATATCTTGAATCTTCTGCCTCGGCTATCAGCTTCTTAGCAGTAGAGTACTGGCCACGGATAGATCAGGACAATAAAAAGAAGTGTCTGAGCTCTAGGTGGTTAGGGAGCTGGAGAAGGGGGCTGAGCGCCTTATGGTAGTTCCCACTACAGTAGGAATTTACTTCTAGTTACTGTTCCTGTAGCAAGTGCCAGATTGCTGCAATACCCTGCAGTAGGCTGTATTGCTCTCGTTTCTTCGTCTCTCCGTGTCACACTCTGTTTTCTAAATGTTTAATTACAGATGGGTTGTGGTTTATGGGTTCACAGCTTTTCTCATCTGCTTTTTGTCAAAGGTAAGCAGATGTACTGCCTGTTGCTTGGTAGAGTTGAGTCCCTTGTACAGCAGCTGCCAAGGAGCTCGGAGATAAAAACTTCGGCATATGGAAAAACCAGGATGAGAAGCCAGTTTCTGTGGCTGAGATTGTCTTGTTTTGAAATATATCCAGCTGGTCTCTCATCCTCCCAGGTGTCTTTGTGTTGGCCCTTTGCTCCGTCCCTGGAAGCTGCTGCCTCCTGAATTCCACGAGCAGCTGGGGATGTGTGGGTTAGAGGGACCTTTGGTGTTTGACCCCGTCTGCCTGCGCTGTCTGAAGATGAATGCCTTAAGGGAGAGAGTCTTGTGCTCTTGCTGCTGGCTTCCCTCCAGCCTCTGTACAGAGATGAGAACCGTGCCAGTGAAATAGGATGCCATTACATGACTTACATCGTGTTGCGGTTGGGGTTGTTACATTCGCATTTATAATCCATACTCAGATAGGAGAAAAACCTTGAAGCAGTCTGATTTGCAGTTACAATTGGTAACCTGACTTCTGTTGTCAGCCTCTTGTCTCCCTGTGCTGTGCCATCCCGTGCATTTGGAGGCCAGGACTGGAAAATACCCTGAGGATGGTGAGAGCTTGCTGTTCTAGGACCTGCTGGGACCGTGGGCTCCCTCTACATTCCCAGGCTGCCTCCTGAAGTGGTGAACACTAGTCATTAATCAGTTTAAATAATTTTAAAATTATAGATATATAAGGATTTTTTAATAACCATCCTAATTATAGTAAATACGCATAAAAGGGCTGTATTAGCATCACGTAAACGAGGTTAATTCTGGTATTTTAATGTGACTGCTTCGCCGTGCTGCCTGTAAGCATTCTTTTGTCATAATCTTTGTGTGCAACTTTATATCTGTTTGCAAATGATATTTTCAGTTCATTTTTAACACACAGAACCATGTCAGTCTTCCAGCTTGAATACTCAGCAAGAAGGATATCGAACCTTTTGATGCAAGGCACGGATATTTTCCATTTAATCAAACAGTGAACAATGTGAGGAAATAATTAGCTGAAGTGGTGTTTGGTTTTGTGCACGAGCCAGCCGCTGGAGGTGATCTCAATATGGTTCGCTTGTGGTGCAGGCACCCCCTGCACTCCCTGAGTTGCTGCTCTGTGTTCGTAGCCCAGAAGACAGCTTTGGCTTATTAATCCTTGTGGATGTGGGAGCTCCAGAGCTGAGCCTTGGTTCTGTTCCAAAAATGACCTGTGCCGCTCCGGTGTGTGATCTGTAAAGCTGAGACTGACAATTGCTGTTCCACTGAGTCAGGTACCTGTGGCTTTTCTTGAGACAAGGGACGATGGCATGTGGTTACCGTCCCACCGGGCGAGCTGGAGCACACTTCCTCCACAGCAATCCACAGTGGCGCTGATTCTACGTTCATGTCTCTGAGCGGTTTGCAAGCCCGTGTGGTAGCTGCTGAAGGGGTGGAATACTTGGAGAGCTGTCAGCTCATTGTTAAGCTCCAAAGTGAGATTTTACTGAAGGTTTTAATGTCTGCCCAAATTCACTTAAGGCAGAAGCCTGGTTTGATGTGAGGGAGTGTGCGGTGCTCCGGAAGCTCTCCACATTTCAGATTTTCTAGGTCATTCTTGGATGCTCTGAATTTTTTTCAGAGCAACAGTTAGCAAAAACTTTGACATTGATGATTTGTGTTCTTCTGTCATCTCAGACTTGGAGAGCACAGAGATTCTCTTTTGGCAAGTTCTGCCCTTCTCAACCCCCAATCATCATCATTAGAAAGTTGTCAACAAGCATGAAAAATACAGCATGCCAACTGTAAATGCTAATTGACAGATAAGCAGCTGAAGTGGGTAGCTCGTGCCACGCCTGACCTGCAGCAGTCTGTCTGCTGGCCCTGTCAGTAGCTGCGCCGCTTCCCTAGGAAGCGTGATCAAAGCGGTCTGTGCTCACGTGCTTGCACGACTCGGTAGCACGCACAACTTCTCCGGCCCGTGTGAGTTGGCTGTGCTCTCTTCGGAGCAGGAGGCGAGTTCTTTCATTGCTGAAGTAGTGTGACTGCAAAGAGGTTTAACTAGAGATGATTTAAAACCAACGTCATGAGTGGACGCTACGCATGCTAGGAGCATGGTCTGGTTTTTTTCCAGACAGTTAGGGTTAACTTTACCACTTGGATCTTGTTGGTATTCATTTTATGCTTTTGGTTTAGCTGCCTTTGGTGACAAAGAGCTTGGAAACTGTTCTTGTAAAACCAGAGTCTAGTTGCGGAAGCCTTGCGCCGAGCTGACACGCAGTCTCCAAAGTGCTTTTGGAAGGATTTCGTCACCCACGAATATCACGGCTTTTCTTTCCCTCTCTTACAGTAACCCATTGCTGTGGGGTTTGTCCCTGCTCAGTGAAGGGCTTTGAGGCATTGCTACTTGCTGTGTGTGCTTTCTGCAAACAGGCTTTACGGTTTCATGGCATCGCTTTCTAGAGCCACCTCGTGATGGGATTGCTCAGTTGGTCAGAGTCTGCTGACGGTAATACTTACATGCCAGACCATCAGCTGTTATTCCAGATGATGCAGATCTTTTGGTAGCTTCAGCTGAAATGGCTTGTACTGAATTCTGTCACTTAGGCTGGAATCCAGTATTGCATCTCCAACAGAACTCTAAGTGAAAAAACATATGTAACTGTGTGTGAATGATATCAAGCAGTAGCACAAATCATTGATCCCAGCAGTGAAGTCCTGATGGTCTGTTTTGATGAATTTGTAAATTCAGAAAAAAACAGTAGAATCTGCTCGTGCCCTTGGAAATCTAGGCATTTCCATGGCTGAGAGCTCTGTGTTCCAGCACTGCAGAGCTGTGCTGCCTTTTAAACCCTTCGCTGGTGAGTCAACTGTGTTTACTGCTAGTTTTGAGGGGGAGGTTCCTGACTGGGAGGACCAGAGAGACATTTCTGTAGCATACCAATGTGAAAAGAAAAGGCCAAGCTGCTCAGAAGTACCGGATGTTGAAAATCCGCCAGGAGAATTAACGGGCATAGTGCAGGTGAGTCGGTGAGAGAGGTCCAGGATAAAATGCTTGAATATGGAAGAGGTGTTACTGTCTGGGTACCAGACAGTACACGTGGCATACCTTGGGCTTACCTTTTTTTTTTCTCCCGAGCACTGTTCCCTGAAATTATCAGTAAATCTTTGTGATTTCACAAAGATCTACTCAATCGAAAGCGGTGAACTTAAAATTAGAGTATTATCCACAACATTTTGCAGAGAAAAGGAAGAAGATAAAGATGGAAAAGAATAAGCAGTGACAGGGACCAGAGAAAATAAAGGTTCTGAAAATATTTGGGATGGAATCTAGTAACAAAATGGGGGAATAAGGAATTTAAAGTCACTGAATCCTGACAACGTGTGTCCTAAATGAAGGATTCATTTTGGAGTGTTAAATGATGATCGCAACCTTGAAAATGACTTTATCAACAAGAAATCAGAAAGAGAGAGCTTGTTGAAAAAGTGAGCAGGCAATCAGCAGGGTGTTAAGGAAATTAGGGAGTAATTATGCAAGTGACACTTTCTGCTGTCTCCGAGAACTGAATTTGCAGTAGGGACCAGCGCCACAGGCACTTAAAAACCATTTTCCGTAAACCCAAAAATAATCTTAAGGCTTTCTGGCAAGCCTTATCCTCAACGGCTGGCAGAAGGATGAAGCTGTACGATGGATTGCCCTACCAGAGGAAGTGTCCTCAAATCTAGCTGGGCTCGCGGAGTGGCCACAGTTCTGCTCGTGAGGATGTGCACCCGGCCTTCTCTCCCTGCCCGTGCTCGGTGAGTCCTGCGGCAGGCTAGCCTGCTCTCCTGGCACTGCTCGTCTCTTGAGTGGGTGGTGTGATGTGGTGTGATGGGTGCCCTGCCTGGGATACAGGCACGTGCATCTCAGAGGGACCGGCAGTCCCAGCGGGACAGCCTCGATTTCCACTTCCCTGTCTTTCTCACTTGTGTTTCCTCACATGCCTTAAAGAAGATGCAAACCTTCTCCTAGGCGTGTAAAGCATGCAATACTCCATGCTGTGAGTAGACCCTGAGGAGATTGCTTGTGTCTGAGGTTGCAGCTCTGTGCTCTGGGTGCACACGCCAGCCCTCAGCAAGGTCTAGGAATGGCTCAGCTCTGCGCGAAGCAAAGGCAAATCCATGCTGGAAAGCAGTGCTTGAACAGCTGGGCGGCAGAAAGGAAACCCCTGTAGTGTTAAATGTGTGTAGGCCTGGTAGGAGAGGACGGCCCTTGTCCATAAAACGCAGGCTGTGGAGAGGGGAGGTGGTGGAACCCGAGCTTACAGGGCACTGTCTTTGGTCTCCAGCTTTCTCTGCTGTTTTGTTTTTTGTGGGGGTTAAAGGATTGTTGTTGTACTGCCGCTGAGTGATTCCCTCCCAGGAACTCTTCCCTCCTACTTTACATATTCCCTAGCATCTCCCTCACGTTCTGTGCAGAAATTTATGGATGGGTATATCGTGACTTCTGAATAATAACTCCGGGAACTTGTTTTCTCATGTTCGTGGTTTGCTCTGGGGGCTCTTGCGTGACTAGGCTACTGGGTCAGAGTACCTGGGAAGTTTCTGACTCATCAGGGCTCCCCAAAATAGCTTGGGGCTGTTTACAGCTCCCTGATATCTGTCTGTACCATCCACCAAAAGAGCAGCTGCTCTCCTGGGGCTTGGGACACCTGGGTTTGGGTCTCCTTATTGTCACCAAGTTTCATATTGTGGTACTGGGAAATCCAGTCTGCGTGGTTTGCAGTGCCTCCAGTGACATGAGATGTCTCAGCTCCATGCATTTGCATCTCGGCTTGCACCCTGCATGCCCAGGCATGGTCTGTCATCCACGGCAGATGAGACCCACCAGGAATCCTTGCTGCTCCGAGCAGGAGCTGGGGGACTTGCACCTACGACTTCATTTCACCCTTAAATCATTTGCGTTTCAGCAAATGTGGATTTCAGCTGGTGGATTTGTTGGGCTCCTGACATGTCCCCAAAGCGTCATGCGTGGAGCTGGAAGCAGTGTGTCGTGTCTTTATAGCCCGCGGAGCTCATCTGCTGCTGCTGCTGCTCAGGTGCTCGAGGCCAGCCCCGCCAAGGACTGGCTGCAGAGCAGTGGCTCTGCTGGCTGCGGAGCCGGTGGCCTTGCCACGTGCTGGCATACTTCTCTGAAGGAAGGCGAGGGTTTCATGAGTGACATGAGGACTAACCCAAGTATGAAAATTCTCTCACCTCAGTGGCGTATTTCCTTGTATTCCTCCTCAAGCAGCCTGGTGGTGGCTGGTGTGAAGGAGGCTGTCCAGCTGCCCCTTGCCAGCACGTGGACAAAAGCAGGTTAAAGCAGTTTCCCTCTCTTGCTGTGGTTACTCTCTCTGCTCTTCCTGGGAGGTGGCAAAGCCGCTTCTGCCTAGTTCCTCTGGAGCTAACACACAGCTTTGTAGCCCCATGCTAGAGCAGGGCACAGGCAGTTTCCCTTCCACTTCCATGGCAAAGCTCCAGCTAACTGAACTGGGAGACTTTCCCCCCGCTCCGCTTTCACCCTGTTTCACTTGCGAAGCCTTTAGGAACCAGAGCTTTAACACCTTTCCTTGCCTCTGAGTAATCTGCGTGTGCTGGGCACGTTCGTCATTTACCCCCTTGTCTCAACAGGGAACTCTTTCGATCGGTGGCAAAGAAGTGACCCTTGAGTACACTCCGTGCCCAGAGTTTTGGCGCTGCAAACGTGTAAGTATGTGATCAGAGAGCTGCCTTGTGCTTCCCCTGCTGGCTTTCGGGGCAGTGGCAGCAGGGAGGAGCATTAGATATTTTCTCAGTGGCTGAAGATCCTTAAGAGTCATACCTGTCCTGAAGCTCTTGCCTCTTCTAAACTTCTGTGGCTTTCCCTACCTTGTTTTTGGTACCATCAATGAGCGCATGTTGCTTTGGTACAGGTAGCAAGTGTGTTATGCACAGAGCAATTTTGTCCCTATGCAGTGTTTGCCTTTTAACATGTGGGGAAAAAAAAGCCTGTGGATCACTTATCCTTAAAACACAAAATGAGACAGCGGTTGTACCAACCAGAATGGAACAGACCTGCACTCTGGTTCACGTGTATAACAGCGAGTGCCTTCACTGCCCAGGTAACCGGAGCTTTCACCAGCGTAAGAGTGCAAACCACCCCTCTGCCTCACGCAGGATCCCGTGATCTAAGTTTGAGTGTAGTAAGTGCAGCAGGGAAGGAAGTACGGAAATGGTCAAAGTCTAGGTAGCAGTTAGTACAGACTGCAACTGGCCCGTTCCCGGGGAGGCACAGTGGCCCGAGCATCAGTTTTGTTCCCGTGCGTGCCTTTCTCACTGTTTTCCCAGAACGGGTGCTTTTGGCTGCTGTAGGCTGGGGAGGAGCGAAGGACTGGCCTGTTGCCTGCATTCCCACTGACTGCAGACCAAGAGGTTGCAGCAGGGCAGGGAGGGATCAGTTCTGGTTAGAGTCCCACCCTGACCGCTGGATCACACAGGGCTACAAAGACCCTCATCCGGGCTGATTGGATGCATTCCAGCTGCCAGCAGTTGCCTGTTGTTTGGGGTCTCGCCTGTGCTTGCAGCGCTCCAGAGATCAAGTAGAGACAGAAGTTTCAGGCGGTGGTTTCACAACGGCTCTGAGCGCAATGAGAAGTAGCCGGAGCGTATGGTCCCTGCTGTTGCTGTGCGCAGGCGTGGTCTGAAAGAGCTTCCCTGTGCCCCAGAGCATTTGCAGGGTTTCAGAGGAAAAAAAAAAAACGGTGTGAAAGGGAAGTGATGCGTTTGTAAAGAGCCTGAAGAGGAATGCTGTGTTCAGAGAGGGCTGTGAAGATGGAGCGTTTGGCTCCTTCCATGGTGGCTCTGGGTGGGATAACCATCTGAGCCCGTACAGCTCTGCCTCTTGGTTAGCAGACACCTCTTTATTTATGCTCCCTGTGCAGCAAACCACATCAGTATCTACAGTTTAGCTCAGATAAAGACTTTGCCGCTGCTGTAGGAGTGAGTTGAGATTAGAGAATACAAAGGTAACTTTGGATCCTTTGAAACAACGTGGTGGCTAGCAGGATGGTGCCTAGCATGGAGCTTTTTGGTCCAGCGTCCCTTGAGAGGGGGAAGGGTCCTATCTCAGGGACTAGTGGAGTACCTCCATGATGCGAACAAATCTGTGCTGGGAAGTTGTGTGAGAATCCCGTTCCCAAGGCAATCCCAGTTGTGAGCCATGTGAGCGTTTCCCTTCCATTCCAGCCAAGGCTCCTGCTGCCATTACCCATCCTGTCTCTCACGCTCTCTCTGACTTTTCCATGGCTGGTAATTACTTTCTGAAAGCAGTGCAGAGCCTGGCATTCTGGAGTAGATTGTGCCCCCTGCCTTCTGAACGTGACTTCCTCATGCTGTCCATCTTCCATTGCAGTGTAAGGTGTGTACTGTGGGCTACAGATCTTCCTGCTCCTATTGCAAGCTCCCAAGAGATGGTGAGTATATCTGGTGCCCTGTGCTTGGTCGCTTAAAGGTTTCGTCTGCCCTGACAAGTAAGTTTCTCTTCTGGCTTCCCCGTGACATCTGTCTGGGCAGACTAGCTGAGCACCGTGTAGGAGGTTTATTAGTTTTGCTTCGTTTAGACCCTTTTCCCTGTCCACGCTGAAGATGGTTACATACGGATGCGTTGCTGCCGGGTTCTCTGTTCTTGTGAGGCTTGGTGGAGAGATGTCTTACTGCACAAAGCCTTTCCTTCCTGTTGCTCTGGCATTGTCCTTAACCCACACAGTTATAGGTTCTGTGTCCTCCAGGACTGTGAGCTAGTGCTGCTGGCTGTAGGTGAGATGGCTTCCCCTTAACCCACCTTCCCTGGGAGATGCAGCTGCGTGGTTGTAGTGCTGTTCTTTCGAGGCTCTCAGATTAGAGGTGAATCCAGGATTTGAATTGCTGAACTCACCTTGCTGACTCAAAGAAGTGCATGGAAGGGAGTTCTGCTCCTCCAGGAGCTTCTCCTCACCTCGCCAGCCCCTTTGCTTTTTGGGGTGGGAAAGCCAAAACACGCTCCCTTGGGGAACTGATTTCTTTGGGATGAGCAGGTATTGCAGGCACTCTGTAAGCTTTGACTGTATTTTTGAGCAGACTTCTGATGTTTTGCATTTCTTACCCGCGTACCCCAGGCAGAAGGGCATTAAAATAACTGCTGATGTAGAACTCTCTGTTTACTGAAGCACCGTCCCCGTGGTTGTGCTTTCCTTGCACTGTGGCTCCTCCATCAGCGTTATGAAGGCAAAATTCACATAGCTGGCCCAGCACAACTGTGGATCATAATAAAACTGCCGAGAAGCAAATTAAACAGAGCCTTTAAGATGCTGTGAAGACAGATTGTGGTGCATGCTTCTTACTGACCTGCTTTTGTTGATTGTGAAAACATGTGTAATAAGGTAACCTCTCCATGACTGTCCTTTAATTGCTAGGTGAAACAAAACAACTCTCTAGGCATATACAGTCGTTGGTGCAGCCTTGCATGAGTTCTTGTGTGCTTTGTGACTGATGGTCTTGAAATGGACTTTAACGTGCCTCTCTTGCAGGGAGCAGAGCAGGCTCAGAGTCCAGAGGTGGTTCTGAGGGAGAGGACACATCAGCTGAGCAAGAATTCAGTAAGAGAATTGCTCTCCTCGTCTCCGCGGTTGTGCTCATGTCTGTGTGATTTGCATGGGCAGCTTTTGCAGCTGCGCATGCGGACTGGTTTCACACGCAAATTTTACACGAGGTTCTGCTCATGAAGTGTAGCCAAAACTCTGCAAACGGCGGACAAATCAGTATGGGCCTGTCCAGCATGGGCTGTGCTGACAGCCAAGCAAGTCCGCGTGCCGCTTTCCCAGCATTTATGTGCAAAATGGTCATGCCTTCTGCCATGCTGCCCAAACAGAACGAGAGCATGGGGGTGCTCTGGGGGGCGTTACAGAGTGAAGCTTCTCTGTGCCAAGTCTTGCACTCTCATTTCTTTCTCGTTGTGGACAGAGGCTTCAGCAGCAGGTAGAGGGCTGGTGATGTCTGACTTTGCAGCCCCACAGCTTTGGCTTCCCTTTCCAACAGCTTTAGAAACTCAGGTAGGGATCTCTTTTGAAGTGAAGCCAGATGCTTCAGAGGCCTTCAAGCACAGAAACTTGATGGGATTTATCTTCTCTGTATTGCATAGCTAGGCTGGGGGTACAGGGCGTTTCTACATAATATGTGCCTCATCTGTGGTAAGCAGGCACCTGATAAAATCAGTGATTGTGTTATGATGCATTTCACTCGGTGATCGTAGGGGTCTGAACCCGTTTTTCCTCTAGTATAGAGACAGGGTGACAGTTTCTAGTTGATATTGCTCAGCTGTGGGTGTTCAAGAATGCATCAGGCATACTAAGGATATCGCTGCCATGTGATTGTCCTGGATGTGGGAAGAACATATACAAACCCATCCCTGATTGACATTTGCCCAGGCAAGAGCCAGTCCTAAATGGAGACCAGAAGGGCTCCTGTCTCTGACAGGAGAGGTCAGGTAAAGGAGACCAACAAGAAACAAGGCAATGGAAGGATAAGCAGTACCTAGCTTGTTCTTTACACACCTTGTGTCTGCAGTGTTAAGACATGGACCATGCAAATGGCAGAACAGGTTAACCTTTTCTAAGGGGTGCTGCTGCAGTGGCCAGAAAATAGTAGAAGAAAAATACGTGCTGCAACTGTGTGTGAAACCAGTCTGTTTCTCCTCTCTAACAGCAGAGACAAAGCTTGAAAAACCTGAGCAAGAGTTATCAGGACAACCAGGATCTCCAAATCAGCCTCTCCAGCCCTCGGTTCCCGCTCCTCAGCAGGAGTGCCAGCCTCAGGAACAGGAGCCAAGGAAGAGAGATGAAGGGAGAGAGCGGCGGCCCTCGCAGGAGAAGAGAAGGGACATGGACCGGCACCAGGAGCTGCCTTCTCAAAGAGAAGCAGAGGAAGCCACACCACAGGATGGTGGAGGAAGCAGAAGTGAGTGGCACGGGGCCTAGTTTTGGGTACCTCTTGCTTGCACTTCACGAGGCCGTCTGCAGAAAGGGCAGCGTTTCACTAAAACTTCTGGAGGCCGTTTCCATGTTGTGCAGATCCATGGCATTGAGTAATAGTGGGCTGACCAGCTCCAGAGGTGCTGGCGAGTTGCCTTTAGGAAAATTAATTCAGGGCAAGCTGACTTCAAGGTGGTGCGGTTAACGTAGCACAGCAGCAAAAGTCTCTTTGGCCAGAAGTTACCCTGGGCTGAGATCCTCTGAGGAGAGGCCTACTTTCTGCGCTGTTTTCTGGGAAGGAAAGGTTAGCAATTGGAGGCAGTATTCTGAGCACCTTGCAAAGTGGAGAGAAAAAAAGCGATGGCTTCGAGACTCAACTGCGAGAAGTTGTGCTGCTGCTTTGAGTGGGTTTAGTTTTACCTGTGTTGTCACAATAAACTTAGAACTGAATTCTCTTTTTTTACTGCTCTTTCTTTCCTGGCCACCTCCCTCGTTGTGCTTCACAGCAATTATGCTGAAGCGTATTACTCGATTCACCCCACCAGAAGTGATTGTGGGGCTCCTGGCCCCCTATGTGCGTCTCTCCACGTCCAGTGTGCGCATCATGAAGAACAAGGCTGGCCGGATGGGACAGACCTATGGCTTCATTGAACTGGATTCACATGCTGTAAGTAGTTTCCCGCTTTCACATCGTCCCCCTGTTGGCATCTATAGTCTGCAGAAGTAGCGAAACCACAGAAATATAAGAAATAGCTGGACTTGTGAGGCAGCTGTCCTGGAGTGAGTCCTCTCTTCTGCTTGTCTGGCTGGGTACANGTCCCCCTGTTGGCATCTATAGTCTGCAGAAGTAGCGAAACCACAGAAATATAAGAAATAGCTGGACTTGTGAGGCAGCTGTCCTGGAGTGAGTCCTCTCTTCTGCTTGTCTGGCTGGGTACAGGGAATATCTGATACAGCTGTTGCTCTCTGGCCTTAGGAGCCAAAGATTATCTGTTGGCACAAGCTGTGATGCTGAGTGAGTTTCTTGCCTCAATAAGTCTCTTTGCAGACCCTCCTACACTTGAACGCCTCTTGCACAGGTATTTTGTTTCCAGGGAACTTGAATTCAATGGTTTCTGTCTGCAGAAGGCAAGAATCTTAATTACCAGACAGCCCCATGTTGGAGGGTTCACATTTTCTGGTTGTGGGTGACTCCCAGACTCCCTAGCTGTGCTTTGGCATTGGTTCAGAGGGTGTTCACCAAAACTCTTTGGGGGCAACAGCAGCCACGGTGCTGCATTGTCTAGCAGCCCTAGGAGAATATAGACCCTAGCTGGCTGCTGAAAACGGACAAGCGGAGAACTTAACGCATTTATCCTTTTTGTCGCGTCCTAAATACCTTTCACTAGCATTTAGACAAAAGCGTTGGGTTTCCTGTGCTACTGTGGTCATCATGTAAGCGCAAAGCCGCTTTTTCAGGCAGACTGGATTTGGGAAACGGGCTTATGTTTCCTTCTCACGGATGTGAAATTCTCATTTCCTTTTACAGGAGGCGCTGAGGTTGCTCAAGATACTGCAGAATCTGGATCCCCCTATCTGCATCGATGGACGTACAGTGGAAGTGAATCTTGCTACAGGGAGGAGGAGGTACAGACAGATGAGGCGGTAGTGTTGTCCTTTGTGTGATGTGCTGTGAGGCTAGAGCTGTGTTGTCAGACCAAGTGCTTAAGGTTGCCCATGAATTAGCACAGGCGTTCCTACAACCTAAAAATATATTGGAGAGGTGGGCATCGGAGCTAGAAGAAACTTCAGTGATGGACCGGTATTAACATCATACTGTGTGGCCTCGTGTTGTCCAGCCATCAAATCCCATTGTGAGGGAGTTAATGGGTTCAGATTTTTAAAAAGCAGTTGCAGATCTTCATCTTTGTGGACTCAGCGGAGACTGTGGTCATAACTCTTGTGGAGACAGTGATCTGCAAGGCCGCTCTGTCTCCTGGGATGGGCACAATCCAGCATGCGGTCAGCAAACGTTGTCGTTCTGCCTTTATTGGTCCTGCTGATCATTTTGAGTATACTGAGGTTAATGTGAAGCCAGATTGACGTTAACCACCAACCTTTCTTTCGACAGGAATGACTACGGGGAGCACGGTGACAATTCCTACTATGGCCCGGTAGGTCTGCACAGCTTCCCTGGAGGTATAGCAGGAAAGGGAGGGAGTACTGGGGGTGATAAGCCTGGCTTTGGCTTTTTCTCTTTGGGCTGCTTAAAGTTCAACATGTTTGAAGATGGGATGATAATGCTCAAACTGTGCTCTTCACTGCTGCTCCGCCCCTAAAACTGCATTTATAATGTGCACAGAAGTGCAAGTCAGAGCGCAGGTGCTGTTTGAGGGAGTTCTGGGCTGGATTAGTCTATGCCACACTTTGTATACAGGGTGACTTAACTGATGACTGATCTCAGTTCCTGGAGTGAACGTCTCTTCTCTAGTGCTTGTTACTAGACTACAGGGCTCTTCTCCTACTGAATGGGCTGGAGGCTTCCATACGGATTGCCATGAGCACGTAATTTGAAGATTCACGGAAGCTACAGAGGTCTTGCGCTTTGCAACACTGTCCATTGCTCTGCAGATGTCTGCTTCTGCTCTGGTCAGAGTAGCTAAATGAGCTGTTTTCCTGAACTTCGGGCCTGTGAGAGGGAGGAGAAGCAATATGATGTTTGTCAAAGAGTCTCTGATCTGTTTGTGTTGTTCACTTACTCCAGGGCAGAAGGGGCATGAGAGACAGGAGGGGCTGCGAATCACAGAGACGCACCAGAGCACAGTGTAAGTTAAGCTCTGCCTCACTCCTACTGTGGAGACTTTTCTTCCTTAAAAGGGCACTGACATGTAGAAATCAGCCCAAAAATGTTTTTAAAGGCTAAGAGTAGGTTTGTTTGCTACACCCACTTCTGAGTTCCTTTGCCAACTTTGTTTAGTCACATTTTCCTATCTGATCATGTGCTTCTCTCTACTCGTACTGTGCAAAACTACATGCAGATAAAGGAAACTTGCTGCGTGCTTTTCCTTGTTGTGATAAACTGATGGGATAAAATCAGCCTGGCAATTACTAGATGAGACAGAAGAAAATACCCTTTATGCAGCAGTGCCAGCAGCTGGAAGAACACTCCTGATTGTTTTACTAACTTAATATGTAGTATTGCTGAGCTCCGTCTAGTAGCACTTTGGAAATGAGAAGCATTCCTCATATTATGGGCCTACCCTTAAGGCTTTTGGCTTTTCCTGTAGAATCAGTTTGCTCCCTTTTCTTGTCGGGAGTTTTCTTGCACCCACACGGCGGAAGGGAAGGGATGTGGGGAGCGTCATCACTTTAAACAGGAGACTGTTTGAAAGAGCACAGATCTTCCTTGTTCACAGGGGTGAGTGGACACAGAGCCTGGTACTCATTGCCCCATTCTTAGGGAAATTACTGAATTTCGTATCTCTGGTCAAGTGTTGTGGTCTGGTGATCTCAGCACAGCCCCTGTAAGTGTGTTCTGATGTGGAAATTTTGCCAGAGTCCTGAACTGGAAGAATTGTGAGAACCTATCTCCCGTCTTACTCCTTAAAGAACAGATAATGTAGGTTGAGTGGTGTGAGGATGCTCATACCTCTCTTGCCAGGAGAGAAAAATTATTCTTTCCCACTCTTGATCCTTTCACCAGTGTAATATTTGCTCGTGCTTTTGTCTTTGTAAAAGACAAGTTCTGCCTTTGGAAGATTCTGGTGTTAACTCTTGTGTCTCTGTTCAGCTCCATCAGATGTGTCCACGTACATTTATGATCCTGAAACTGGGAATTACTACGATCCCATAGCTGGGACATACTATGACCCCAGGACTCAGGTGAGTGTGCGAGAAGCAAGTTTTACACAGAGTATGTTCTTACAAACTGCTGTTGTCTGGAGAGATTTTGCAGCTAGATCCTGAAGACAGGCTAGCATAGGACAGTGTAGATGCAGCTTTGTTTCTCTCAATCCTTTGACCTCTATGAAAGCGATCCACCTTCCAAAATGTCAACTTAATGAGAGACTAGGAACCCATTAGCTGTATGTTGAACCAGCTACTGTAGCCACCTCTTTGGCTTCTGAAGCTCTGCTTTCGGAGGGGTTTTGGTCCCTCCTTCGTTGAGTAGACTTATGGGCAGAGCATCCTTGCTNCAAAATGTCAACTTAATGAGAGACTAGGAACCCATTAGCTGTATGTTGAACCAGCTACTGTAGCCACCTCTTTGGCTTCTGAAGCTCTGCTTTCGGAGGGGTTTTGGTCCCTCCTTCGTTGAGTAGACTTATGCGCAGAGCATCCTTGCTAGATTTTGCTGAAGACATGTGTGATATGTGACTCTCTGTATTAAAAAAAGATGGACAGCAGAGCTCTGTTTTCATCTGTAGTCTCTTTGCTCCCTGACCCCAGCCAGCAATAGTTGAAAGGATGCCGAAAACAGGCCATCCGCAAAGGTCTCTGGGAGTGCCATCTTGTTTTCTTGATACTGGATTTGTTTGTGTTCTGGGCGAGCAGGGCGGTGCTCTGATAACCTGGCTGTGGTAGACTCTCTTCTGCCCTAGCAAGGTTCTGAAGCTTTTGTCCTCAGCTGTCTGAGGCTCTGCAGTCCCCTCTTACTGCGCTGGTCTCCCTGGCCCAATAAGGGCAATAGCCCAATAAGAAGATTGCAGGGGTTTGGCTAAGTCTGTTCCAAATGTCTCTTTCAGAGAGAAGTCACGATAGACCGAGAAGCCTGCTCATCACCTACAGAGAGCAGAAGGCGGCGGCATGGAAGCCAAGAACGGATGAATGAAAGGAAGGAGTCGTACAGCAGGGACAATAGGGACAAAAAGGAGAAAGGGAAAAGTACTTCTGCTAAGGTAAATCCCTCCAGGCATCAGAATGATCAGAGGTCTGAGGCCAGGAGGTTAGGTGTCTGAGGTAAGAGGTTAGAAACTAGAGAGTAATTTATAGAGGATTCAAAAAGGGAGGGACAGCGAGAGAAAACTGTGAAATACATGGGATCACCGGCAGGCCAGGAGCACCAGCTGGGAGTAAGTTCCTGAAATTTTTCTCTTGTGACATTAAGTCAGGGCTTCTCATTCCTTCTTTATGGCAAAGGATTCAGAAACATCCAGGTAACCGAGACACACGTTTCACTCACAGTGCTGAAAGCACCCAGCTATTGTAACAGAGCCAACAGAAAAATAGCAGAGATGTTTAAACATACCATGTCAGGTAATAACAGAGACTCAGCTCTCCCATAACCGCATTTCCTGCCCCCTCCAAATATCACAGACAGACAGGAAGATGAGGCAGGCAGTGCAGGTGGACTGCAAAGGTGAACCGAGATTGAATGCAGATAGGATTCTGTGAAGGACATCCTGCACTGTCCCTCCCAGAGCCCCAGTCCTGGGGCAGTGCCCTTCAGTGCTGCTCCCAGCGAGCGAACGCTGTCTCTCCAATGCGGGGAGCTGCTCGTTGGGAGTAGCTGCCTAAAGTGATGTTTGAGCATGGGTGCCTGGAGTAGGGTCTTTCACAACAGTGCTGTGATACTGAGCGGGCCTGAGGAATGCCAGGATGGTTGGTAGAAGTGATTGAGCCACAAATGCAGAAACTCTTTTCCTCCTTGCTTGTTGGTCTGGATATGCTCTGTGACATGACCAGCCCTGTGCAGCTGGGACGCAAAGGGTGTGATTGTCCCTGATGGTTGGTACCAAGCCAGCCAAGGAGTCTTGCCTGGTATGGAAGATGCTTGCTTTCAAGGGCACTGACCTAGGAGAGACATGGTCTTGTCTGAATGGAGGGTGAAAGCATCTCCGATAGAAATCCTCCCATCATTTTTCTGGCTGCCTGGCTTCGGTGGATGCTCAGAAGTGGCTTCCTGGCTGCTCCGTTCACTCTCTTTGCCCACCGTGCTGCCGACAGCCTAATACCCAATCTTGCGTTTTTCAGAATGAGCCTGGAGAGGAGAAGTTCTTTGCAGAAGATGTCTTCAAAAAGCCATTGCCTCCCTCTGTGAAAAAGGATGAGAGTGCAGGCCTGGTAAGATGTTGCATAGCACTTGTCTTCCCCAGTCAAGTACGAGTAGCTAATGAACTGCTAAACTGGAGCATGTCCAGGGCTTCAGACCAGTTCTCAGTAAAGCATGTAGACGAGAAGCTTCACCCCAGCCCACTCTTTGCACTTCTGAGCATACAAGTGAGCATCGCAGCCTCATCCAGTTGCAATGCTGAGTGACTGCAGTCTCTGGTGTTCTCTGTCCAGTATAAGGAAGATCCTGAAAACACCACCAAGCTGGTTGAGCGTGGGCATATATTGTGCCACAGACACAGCAGAGAAAACCCAGTTTTGTCATCCTTTCTCATCCCTGCCTATAGTACTTGCGCTTTGTCTCATCTCTCACAGGCAAGCAGGACTGTAACTCTTCCTGGAGTGGCGGGCTTCTCTGCTCCCATGCTGGGTGGCTGTGGGGGTGGCTTTGCACCTGGTCTCCATGTCTGTTGTGCACACACAGAGGTGTCCACATGTGACCTGGCCCTGTCCTAGCTCCCTCACTGGTCTGAGACACGGCTGGGGCTGCTTTCGGCATCACAATCCAGCATAGAGTGAGTGGAGCATGCTGAGAAAGCGTGGTGAGATGCTGCAGCTGTCCCTGAAACCAGGGGCGTAGCTCCAGGAGAGCTATGAATTCCCCAGAGTGGGAATGTCTCCCACCAAAAACACCACCTCATTTCTGCCAACTGCCTGTTTTCCTTGGAGGCCTGTTTAAACAGGTGCTTAGCTGTTGCATGCACTGAGTCCATGCAGTGGCAGTCTTAACACCTCATCTTGGTTGTTTCAGAATGAGACTGGAGAGGAGAAGCTCTCTGCAGAAGACGTCTTTAAAAAACCATTACCTCCCTCTGTGAAAAAGGATGAGAGTACAGCCCCGGTAAGTGGCTCCGTAGGATTGAGTTTTGCCTGGTTTAAGCCTGGGTGGAAGACTAGAGAGGCTCACCAAAACCTGACTGTGACCTTGGATGGCAGAGGTGCCAGCTTCTCGTGCCAGAGGAGGGAGCATCGGAGATAGAATGGCAAAGTCAGTTTGTTTTATAACCCTGAGCTTGTTTGTGGGCTTCTAGCATGGGGAAATTTAATACTTGCATTTAAGCAGAGTCTCCTCACTCAAGCAGTCCTCTGGCAGAAAACTTTTCCAGCTGCCTCCAGACTGAGCAAGGCCAAACCTCACCAATCTCCATTGCTCAAGGAAGTGGCTGACAGCAGCTCCCTGCCAGTAGCCTCTGCTTTGGTCAGCTTCTTGTGCTTAGGTGCATGGCAGATTGGGAAAGCCTGGCACCAAAGCACAGCCTGTCTACAGAACAGAAGGGCTTCTACCCTGTGGTGTTTCAGTGCTGGCCAGCCAGCTTTTTTCCATTCCCTGCCCGTGCTGCTGCAATGCTGATTTCTGGCTCTTGGCCTGGAACAGACACAGAAGTCTTGGGGAGGTTGGTTGGGGAAGCAGAGCCACGCATGGCAAGGCAGGCTTGATGCTACAAATTGTCACACTCTTCTGCCTCTTCCCTCAGCCCAAGGTGGTGAACCCTCTGATAGGACTTCTGGGAGAGTACGGAGGAGACAGCGACAATGAAGAGGAGGAGGAAGAGGAGGAGCAGTCACAGGCGCAGTGGCTGCCGCCTCCCCACCCACCAGCACAACGTGAGGAGCAGCCGAGAAAGGCCAAGGCCAGCGACGACAAGCTGACCGACTGGAATAAGCTGGCCTGCTTGCTGTGCAGGAGGCAGTTCCCCAACAAGGAAGTTCTCATCAAGCACCAGCAGCTTTCTAACCTGCACAAGGTATGGGGGAGCTGGTGGCTGGGGGGGCTGCGTGTGCGCTGCAAGCTGCCTTTGGCTCAACAGCTTTGTGATCTGCAGGGAAAACTGCAGTGGTTGGGTGGGAAGAGCTGTGCTGAATTTGGCACAGTAGCAGGCAAAGTTCCCGTCAAAGCACTGTTCAAAGCATTGTGTGAGCTGCTTGTTCCTGCCATGAGAGTGCTGTAACATCAAGGTGTGACTTTTTAAGCCGTAGCGAGACAGCTAAGGCTTGGGGAGAGTGGGGTGCTGGCACACAGGAGTGTGATAGCAGTAAGAGCTTAGCACATGCCTCCTCGTGTTCTGCGCTGCCTTTGAGCTCTCGCTTCTAGGAGGGCCAAACTGCATGCAGGTTAATATAGGACTAGTTGCCTTCCTTACTGTGGGGAGGAAGGGCTCCTGGCCTCTGTGGGGGAGCGGGTTGTCTGGGCTTCAAGAGAAGCCGCTGCAGCTGGTGTAGTCCAGGTGCGAGAGCAAATGACGCAGACAGCTTGAATCCTCTGCTGACACTGGCTTCTGTTCTCCTCCTTCCAGCAAAACCTGGAGATACATATGAAGATCAAACGATCTGAGCAGGAACTGGCATATTTGGAGAAGAGAGAGCGTGAGGTGGGTCTGCAGTGGTGGGCAGGCTTTGGTTTGTGGTTCCGCACTAGGGGGATGTTGTTCCCAGGCAGACTCTCACTTATGCACCTGTATCTGCAGCCTGAACATCACATGCCTCCCACAGAGTCCTAGACTGAACTGTGGGCACACTCTTGCGTTTGGACCTTTAGGTAGAGCTGTGCCATCTAAGAGCAGGTCTCCCTCCTCCCAGAGCAGTTTGAGTGTGGTTCTGTTGCTGTGCAAGCCAGCATTGGGCTCTGGGCTAAGCGAGACCCAGATGTCCATCTAAGATGGAAGCGGTGCATGGGCTGCTGCTGCCTGGCCAGGAATGGGAGAGCTGTCACTGTCCATTGTTTGGAAGGTAGCAGAGCTGCTTGTGGAAGGCTCCAACCGCAGGTCTGGGTCAGCCCAACAGACACCATCAGGACAGAATAAGTGGATTGGGGGTCCTAGAGACATCCAGTGTTTGTGGGTCCCCAGGACAGATTTCCAGCCAGCTGAGGATGAGATGAGACCTGCCTGCAGAGCAGTCTCCTGTGGAGTGTTGAGTCCTTCCTAGCTCCCATGCTTACTTTGTTCTTTCTGTTATGAAGGGGAGATACAAAGACAAAGGAAACGACCGGAGAGAGAAATTCCAGCAGATGGATTCACCAGAGAGGAAACGACTCAGATACGACAGGGACTCAGAGAGGTAATGGCTGCTCCTGGTTCGATCTCTTTGGGGCTGCTGATGCCGAGATGGCACGTGTGGCCTGGCACGCCAAGGCCAGGAATCGGCCAGTGGGGTAAATCTGCAAGTTAACAGCTGGAGAGGCTGTGATTCTTGTGGGTAGAGTTCCCCAAAGTGTGAGCCTTTTGTGCTGCAGCACTTCTCAGAGAGCGCCAGGTCTGTGTAGTGCAGTGGTGGAAATGAGGGTTTAGAGGAGAGCAGAGACAAGGTGGAGGGGTGAGATGTGGTGTTTGAGTGCGCCTGGCCAGGCGCAGGGAGCAGAATGCAGCCTGTTCCCGTCCACCTCAGGTGCCTTAAGGCTCTGGCTGTCCTCCTGTCCTGGCATCGAGCCGCTGAAAGAAAGAGCAAAGCTGTGTTTCATCTGCTCCGCTGACTCAGAGGAACGTTAGGAGCTGTTTCCATCTCATTCAGAGTAGGTGGAGGAATAAAGTGTGTGCTGTGCGGAGCTCTCAAAAGGCCTGCCTGCTGCAAGCTCGCGTGTTCCAGTGGGCTGAGGAGCTGCTAGGCATGTGTTGAAGACAAAACTGGTTACGTGCCTGTTCCCTTCTGGTACAGCACCTCAGGAGGAGATCTTTCCTCCATGTCTTGCAGTTTAAAAATCCGCATCTTCTCTTCCCTCTGTTTTCCTGGAATAGCTGTGGATAAACTAAAGCAGTTCGTGTGCAGTGTCAGCAGCAGCCAGAAAGTACGAGTTGCCTGAAGGAAGCTATTTTTGTGCTGAGCGGTTTTCAAAACTATGGGTTTTGGTTAATGGCCTTGGATGAGTAATGACCAGGTGGGAGAAACGGTGTCTGAATCAACACTGCATCTATTGAGCTCAGTGACCACAGCACTGGGAGAAAAGAAAGATCTAACAGAGCAGCAGGGATTAGACTTCACTTTCTTGCTACTGCTAAAATTCAGAATAAGAAATGCAACGCTCCTGGCTTGCTTGTACCATAAATACGTTGGAGCCTGAGTTCATTTCCTGTGCCATGGTGTATTTTCCTCTGAGGTGGGACAAGAAGTTACACGGTCAAAGGTGTCTGAGCCCTGCACGCAGAATCCACCATGTTGGTTTCCTTGGGTGGCGTGCTTCTTGCAAGCAACTTGGATATCCCTCGGGAGAAATTGGAACGTCAATGAAGGTGCTCTTAGCAGAGCTAAAAACCCCTGGCGTGTCTTCAAAGCATTGCAAAACCAGACGATTGATTCTGCCTCTTTTGCAGTGACTATGACCCAAGGATTGATAGTAACAACAAAGGGAACCGAACGCTGCAGTCCGCGGGGTGGAAGAAAGGCTTTGGCCACAACCAGCAGGGCGCAACATCACCGATGGAGGTGAGTCTTCCCTTCCTTTCCAAACACATCACTGTCCTGCAGCCGGTAGTGTCTCCCAAGACAGCTGGAGGGAGTTCCCAGCTGGAACAAGAGTCAGGCTGCAAGACACTGCCCCCACTTGATGGAATAATGTGTGTCTGCTGATTAATTCTGCAGGGGCTGCAAAATTGTTGGCAGGAGGGGCTGCAAGTATGTTGGCAGTAGAAAAAAGTTAGAATTTAGATGGATCTGAAGGGTCTGAAAATAGTCACAGTGAGCAGGGAGGGTGTGAGCATCTGATTAATACCTGCGCAAAGCCAGGCTGGGGCTTGAGCAGGGCACCAGCTCAGTGCTCTGCTGCCGCGTGAGCTGGGGGAAAAGGTGAGCCTCCTCCGGGGAGGTGTGAGCAAAGCCACAAGGCACCCCATACTGTTTGTCTGCTCTGCTTGTGAGGCTCTTGCTGCCAATCTGGACTCTGGACTTCGGAAGGGAACGCCAGGGTATGTCGTCTGATGAGGAGCAGAGCCCCCATCAGCAAAGGGCTTCAGGGACAGGCAGAGCTGGGTAGATCCTGCCTTCTCGGACAGGCTGGTCTCTCAGTGGACCTTAACATGATGGAGAGCCTTTATCTGGCAAACGGCCTGGGGCAGGGACTGCTCTGCCTTGCCCAGGGGTGCGTGAGCAGCACCGTGCCCTTGCGGCTGCAGTTGCTCGTCGCAGTGGGTTTGTCGCCTGGCTGCCTCGCTGCCGTGGTGCCAGTGCCTCGCCGAGGGGCAGGCAGCTTGCAGCGCGGCGCACATTGCGACATACAGCTCGCAGTCGAGTAAATCATTGAAGCAAATATTTGAGGCTTTGTGACGCGTGTTTGCTCGAGCCCACACACACAAGGCAAGATTCCCTCTTCAGTTCAGACAGCCGGAACCAGCCCCAGCTGTTGCTCAGTGCTCATGGAGAGCTTCCTGTGGCTGTAAAACTGGCTCTGTCGAGGAGCCAGCTCCAGCGATGCGCCCTGGGAGGTCTGACCTCTGGTCAGGGCTCCCTGGACCAGATGGGGGAGCTGATTGCAGAGCACAGCCCTCGTACAAATCCTGTAAAGGCCTCCCAAAAGAGCCCTAGGGATGTGCTTTCTTCCTGCTTCCAAGTCATGCCGGGCAAAGCCATGTGCCCACTTCAGCCCCACAGGACTTTCACTGCTTGGCCTAATTGATCGCATCGCTGATATTCAGGTAAGTCAGACTTGAAATCAAAGATAAACTGTCAGCCTTGGGCCTGCTCTCCTGGGCTGACTCTAGGCGGGTATCACTGAATAATTCAGATGCTGCCAGCAAAAGCCAGTCGTTAAAAACTGGTTGAAATTCGAGGTGAGCTACCAGAGCCCATGGGAACTCTATTAGAGGAGAGAACAGCTGAGCTTGTGCAAATGCAGGCTAACTGCAGACAGCTCCCCAGGAGCCCAGCTCTCTTGCTGGCGCTCTCCGTTGCTCTGTTTCAATCCTCGTTCGCACACGGCTGCCTCTCGTCTGCCGGCGCTGCCTGTTTTGGCTGCCCGCTCCGAGCCCACTGTATGCTCATGTTGGTCTCTGCAGCCGATCCCAGTGGTTTNGCTCGCAGTCGAGTAAATCATTGAAGCAAATATTTGAGGCTTTGTGACGCGTGTTTGCTCGAGCCCACACACACAAGGCAAGATTCCCTCTTCAGTTCAGACAGCCGGAACCAGCCCCAGCTGTTGCTCAGTGCTCATGGAGAGCTTCCTGTGGCTGTAAAACTGGCTCTGTCGAGGAGCCAGCTCCAGCGATGCGCCCTGGGAGGTCTGACCTCTGGTCAGGGCTCCCTGGACCAGATGGGGGAGCTGATTGCAGAGCACAGCCCTCGTACAAATCCTGTAAAGGCCTCCCAAAAGAGCCCTAGGGATGTGCTTTCTTCCTGCTTCCAAGTCATGCCGGGCAAAGCCATGTGCCCACTTCAGCCCCACAGGACTTTCACTGCTTGGCCTAATTGATCGCATCGCTGATATTCAGGTAAGTCAGACTTGAAATCAAAGATAAACTGTCAGCCTTGGGCCTGCTCTCCTGGGCTGACTCTAGGCGGGTATCACTGAATAATTCAGATGCTGCCAGCAAAAGCCAGTCGTTAAAAACTGGTTGAAATTCGAGGTGAGCTACCAGAGCCCATGGGAACTCTATTAGAGGAGAGAACAGCTGAGCTTGTGCAAATGCAGGCTAACTGCAGACAGCTCCCCAGGAGCCCAGCTCTCTTGCTGGCGCTCTCCGTTGCTCTGTTTCGATCCTCGTTCGCACACGGCTGCCTCTCGTCTGCCGGCGCTGCCTGTTTTGGCTGCCCGCTCCGAGCCCACTGTATGCTCATGTTGGTCTCTGCAGCCGATCCCAGTGGTTTGATTCTTGCTGGGTGTTTGCTGGCTGTGTTTTTTTGTTGCCTGCAGAGTGCCCACAGTTTTTCCTGAACAGCTTCTGGAGGACCACAGCGCACTTGCTGTTCCTGCTCTCCTGGATCCACATGGCAGCAGTCAGCTGTCCTGAAGCCACCCGGGGGAATTTTTTTCCTTCATGGGCAGCTGTCAAAGAGCAGAAATCATTAACACAAACTGTGTGTGTTTTCAGGCAGAAAATCGGAAGAAGGGCCCTGGCCTGGGGCCCCAAGGGAAGCCCAGCAAGAGGCAGTCCAACGAGACCTACCGCGACGCCGTCAGGAGAGTCATGTTTGCCCGCTATAAGGAGCTTGAGTGAATGGTGGAGAACAGCCCAAGCCTGTCTCGCTCCGTCTCTGTCTCTTTCTCTCTGTTTCATGTTCTCTTGGGGGTTTGGTCTTTTTTTTTTAATTGTTACAGGTTTTGCTGCTAGAATTTTTTTTAATAAAACTGAAAATTTGTCAGTGCTTGCCTCTTGCCTAAATGTCGTGTTTTAAGAGCATGTGATGCTTTGGAAGATGCCTGTCATGTTTTGCTCTCTGCTGCTGAGGTCCCTGGGGCTTGTGGCGGTGTCGGTGGGTTTGGGGCAGATTTGGTCGCTGCCCTGCAGTGCGTTCCCCACCAGCTCAGGGACAGATGTTCCAGGGGCTGTGTGCTCATGGGTTAGGATGTGCTGGGAACAGGGGACAGCCCTAGGGCCTGGGAGGAATTCCGGAGCAGGAGTGACCTGTGTAGGATTCATCCTGGCTCTTAGCAAGGACAGCTGGGTTCAATTAACAGCAAGAGCTTAATGGGTAAAGGTGCTCTGACTGATGCTGGCTGTCACCTGGGCTTCCCAGCGTGGCAGAGCCCTCCCCTTCCTCCCCGCAGAGCAGGGGGAGGGCTGGATGTGGTGGCAACGGCGTTGGGGACATAGCTGTGCGGGGTGGCAGGGGCTGCATAGGGGCCTGCGAGGGCCTCTGTTTGTCAGAGCAAAAGCCATTTCAAGCCAGCGCTGCTCACGCAGCCCAGGGAGGCGCAGGGGCAGCTCCTGAGCAGGCACGTGTAACAGGGGTGGTTTGGCCGATGCANAGTGCGTTCCCCACCAGCTCAGGGACAGATGTTCCAGGGGCTGTGTGCTCATGGGTTAGGATGTGCTGGGAACAGGGGACAGCCCTAGGGCCTGGGAGGAATTCCGGAGCAGGAGTGACCTGTGTAGGATTCATCCTGGCTCTTAGCAAGGACAGCTGGGTTCAATTAACAGCAAGAGCTTAATGGGTAAAGGTGCTCTGACTGATGCTGGCTGTCACCTGGGCTTCCCAGCGTGGCAGAGCCCTCCCCTTCCTCCCCGCAGAGCAGGGGGAGGGCTGGATGTGGTGGCAACGGCGTTGGGGACATAGCTGTGCGGGGTGGCAGGGGCTGCATAGGGGCCTGCGAGGGCCTCTGTTTGTCAGAGCAAAAGCCATTTCAAGCCAGCGCTGCTCACGCAGCCCAGGGAGGCGCAGGGGCAGCTCCTGAGCAGGCACGTGTAACAGGGGTGGTTTGGCCGATGCACGGTGCGTGTGAGCAGGGCAGGGACCGCGGCTGACAAGGCTGAGTGTGGCCTGTACGGATAAGGATGGTGCTGGCAGTGGTGCCCAGTGGGAGCAGATCCTGTGCCCGATGGGCAGGAGGGTGGTGCCAGAGCTGCGGAGGCTGGCACCCACCGCCGCTTTCCTGCTCGCCCAGCCGAGAGCAGGCCCTGACGTCGCTTTCAAGTATCCCAAAGGAGGGAAAACAGGAGATGTGGAAGCTGAAGACCGCAGGAGTTGGAGTTGAAGAGCCACCTGCAACAGCTGTCAACCTCTAAATGGAGCAGAAGACCTGCCCAAGCTGCACGTCCTTATCTCTGACACAGGCAACCCCGGGGCGGGGTGGGGGGGGGCGTTGCTCACTGGCACCCCTGGTCCTTGGTTCTGCACCCGGTAATGGAGGTGGGGACGACCACTGCAGTGCTGGTGAGTACGTGGGTGTGAGGAGAGGGAATGCATGTGCCAGGGCAAGCCGTACTGCTTAGAAAGGATCTGCAACAGCCCCCTCGTGCCAGAGAGCCCCTCCATGCCAGCTCTAGGGGCTCTGCGCCCACCAGGGCAGAGGAGCTGCTCCAAAACTTGCTTTAGAGAACCGTGTGGGAGTTCAGATGGAGGAAGGGCCGCTCTAATGCTGGTGCGTTAAAACAAAGACACGGGGACTACGTGGCACGACCAGCAGCCAGGAGCAGCTTGCCTGGGTCTGTAGATTGGGAGGCTCTGGGTACTGGTGATAGTGGTGCTCTTAATGGGCCCATGGGTGATGATCCTGACCCACAGCACCCTGACAGCTCCGTTAGAGTGGAAATAGTGAGGAATTACCCCAAACTAGAGCCTGAGCGAGTAATGCAAAATCTCAAAGCATAGCAACCCTTCATGCTCCTCCTTGTGACCTCCGGATGAGGGCGAAGAATTTGGAAAAATGTGCCGAAAGAGGCCCTGACTGTTACAGAGGTCTGCAGCCTGGGCGGCAAGCCGGGGCTTCGGTCTCCCGGGAGTCCCGGGCACGCGGTGGAAGGACAGGAAGGCAATGAGCTCCCTGAAAGGGAGCAGTTGTGGTGGCACGAGGTCTGGGGGAGCAAGGCCGTGCGCTTGAGTCTGAAAATTATTCACACACGAAGGGGAAGGAAGGGTGACTGATGGGGCGTCATTTTCAGCGGCACTGGAGGGAAGCGAGGAATTTGGGAGCAGATCGGTAGCTGCTGCACAGGCTGTCCTGTGCCCGGGCGTGCTGAGCACCTGCACGTGCCAAAAGTGGGCACCCACAGAGCATCGTTCCCAAACGGAGCAGGAGGGAGCCTTTACAGCTGGCGGCTGCAGGAGCCCTTTATCTGATTTCATCAATTTGCTAAGTGGGTACATCCATCTCAGTGAAAACCTGTTAACAACGGATGATACGCAGTTAATTGGAAGATAATAAAGCAGATAGATGTAAGAGCAGCTTCCCTTGGACAGATGGACCTCACTAAATAATGTATGCTCCTTGGCTTAGCTGCGTTCGCTTGCTTGCTCGCTTGTAGTTGGCGTGATGTGCATGTGTGAACGGAGAGGCAACACAGCATTTTCCTTGCAGGCCAGTTGCCAGGGCTCGAGTCAGGAACAAGAGAGGAGCAGGAACAGACTGCAGCGAAAAGAGGGGGAAAAAAAAACAATCCCAAAAAAATCTGATTGCAAGGTGCATCTGTTCCCAATCAAGAGCAATCCTTTTTCTCTTCATGCCTTCCATTAGTTATGTTAATCACAGAAATACTTGATTTGTTGGCTGCCGTTATTTTGAGGATCACGGCGAATGATTGCGGGAAATCAGGGACATTGCTTGTGCCTTAAGATGTTGGAACAATACCGTGTCACTCGCGTTAGGGTGGGATTTCGAGGGGCTGTGCTGTGTGTGGCTTGAAAACACCCCTCGCCCAGACTCGGGAGGGTATCCCAGTACCGGCTCGTGGAAAATCAAGATAATCCCTACATTTTATATTGGCTTAATTCCTCTTCCCCAGGGCAACCCAGCGAGTGCCTCTGTGCATTCCCTTGAAGACGTGCACGTGTATATGAGGTATGTACCTAGATACATGGGCACGATGTCCACCCGTGCTGTGCACCAGCTGTGGAATAACGAGGATCAGGGAACGCGGAGGAGCCCTCCTCTGGGGCTGGGGTGAGCTGACTGGAACAAACAAACAGAGTAAGAAGCTGAAAGCATTACAAAGCACCATCACACCAGAAAACCTCATATTCCCTTAGGAAAACAGCGGCATAGGTGGTCATGCAGAAACCCTGACTGTTTACCGTTGGCACAGCGGTTTCGATGCCTTTAGTTTTTTTTGCAAAGGGCGGTCGCCTAGAGCCGCAGCTGCATTGCAACTACCTTTCCATCTTACAATTATTTGTGTTGCAAAGATTATTCACAACGGCGCTAGTGCTGTCGCCGCGTTCAGCGTATTGCCTCGCATGCCATCCTGTGGTGATGGGTATGACTGAAGATTACAATTGATTTCATTTTTTGGAAGGTCCTGATAGGAGTATTGGACCAGATCACAAGGTAAGTCCTGTGTTGGAGCAGTTGACTGGCGTGGAGGCCGTCACGGGAGGAGGACCGGGGTGACCCGTAACCAGTGCTCAGGTGGGTGTGCAAGGAAGGACGGAAAGCAAAGGCAGAACAAGAGGGCTGAAAGGATGGCCCCTACGGGTGAGGAAGGACGTGAGGGCCAGGCTGTGCTCGGCCCAGGGATGTCTTTAGGAACAGGCAACAGGAGCCAGGAACTTCATGTTGGCCAGTTTGGAGGGACGAAAGGGGAGGTCAAGTCCACTGTTTAGAGGGTGGGAGGCATAGGCAGGGCACTGCTACTTGGACCCCTGCACAAGGCGGGGGCCCCTCTCTGAGCTCCCTCAGCCCTGAAGGTTGGTATGCGGGAGGCCCCTGCAGACATCCGAGACCTTCTGGAGCAAGAGCTGCTTTTTTCCTCCTCTTTCCCTACAAAAAGCAAGTAGTTGGTCTTTGATTTCCAATATTTATTCACATTAATATTGATACAACAGCGATTCAGGCCCTTGCAAGTGGAACACAGTGATGTTAAGAGCTGGAGTTGTGCTTTCTAAAAGGAAGGAAACAGCAACGTGGGATGAGGGAAGCATTTGTCAGGGGGAAGGAGAGAAAGAAACCAGGGAGCGTGCTTCCCTCCGCAGCAGTAACCCGCTTCGAGGGGAGAAGAGGCGCAGCTGGAAGGAGGACGGGGCTGGAGCTGCCCCTCTGAGCTCCAGCACAGCCAGGAAAACCTGGAGCAGGGTGACAGGGTTGTCCTTCTGCAAGGTGGGAGCAGGACTTTTCTGCTGCCGAGTGAATAAAACAAGCGTTGTTTTATCTCCGCTGTGCTCTCTCCAGAACCCTTTCCAAAGAGCAGAAGTGACGCAGCCTTTTGCTGGCGTGCGGTTCCTGCTCGGCTCCTGCCAGGGACCTCACAGCACGGGGGGCACGGGCTGCAGGGAGCAGAGCAAGTCAGCAGCCAGAAACGCTCTGCGGCAACCGTACACCACGAGGCTGCTTCCCCCCATGGTGTGGCACCAAGGGGGTCTTGGAACACAGGAGCTCGTGACCGCTCCTTCTGCAGAGCAAGCACACGTACTCTTTACAGCTCTGGCTGGAGCGTGCGAAGGTGGCCCAAAAAGGTGGTGAAGGGGGCACAGGCTGAGGTACCTGTCCTCCTGCAGCGTGGACCTGGGACGACAAAACACACGTTACTGGGGCAGTGCAGCGACTGAGACCAGAGCTGGCCACATCTCTCTGACCCGGCACGTCCATTTGGGGACCCTCTCTGAAATGCTTTACGTATTTTGGCACAGAAAAATGTCACATCTCTACAGCCCAGGCACACCCACTCCACCAACGGAGGCATTAAACCCCCTGTTCTTCTCAGAGGCAAGACCTGATGCTCCACAAATTAGGTTTGCACCACTCAGCTGCAAGCAAACTAAAAAAACGCAGATCCCAGGGATTTCTTGCTTAATAGAACAAGTGCAGCTACTGCTGGCCGGCAGGGACACTGCACGCTTGTATGGATACAGCTGGGCTTGGCACTCAGGCAAGTCGGACAGGCAAAGCTCTCCCGGGACGCCCCAAGAGCACGGACACCAGCAAGCAGAACACTGGTGGGCTACGGTTCTTCCAGCGACAAAATCTTTAGGAGTGAATACATTGCAATAAGCCGTGTTTATATATCTTTCAAGGCCGTAGGCCTTCTCTGTCTGAAATCAAAGAGGAGAATAATAAAAATCCGTACATGCCTCTAGTTAAATATGGGAAGATACCCGATGAGTAGCATGAACGAGTTTACTTGTTTAATGTTTTAAGAGCAGAGGTACAGGAGTTTAATGTTCAGAGGATGTTGTTGCTCAAATCGTGGCCCCATTTTGGTGTAGGTTACGTATGTCTGTATTTATCCATATAAATACAAGACAGACCATTGAATTCTTTGTTCCTTGCACTGGGGACATTCTGCTTTCAAATGTCAACAAGTATAATCTTTGTGAAACTGCACTTTCCTAGACTTCCATCCAGTAGCACAAAGAATCTAAGGAAGATGACCGACACTTTACTGAGTCACATAATGATCGGAACAACTGAGATTAGCACAGACACGAGCCCTTGTCCCAATTCTAAATCGATTTTTGTTTGACGGCACATTTTGAAGGGCATGTGGTTTGGCCAACTTGCTGCTGGGGCACGTGTGGGGAAGGCGTTGAAGGGGACAAGATGGCACCAGGCTGACCCACAGCAGCACCCCCTCATCATCAATAAAACAGTGCTGGCCCAGGGAACTAACACCACGAGAAAAAGCTTCCCTACAGCAATGGGCAGCTGAGGGGACGCACACCTTCCACACTAACCTCCCAGCGCTTGAACTCTGCCATGTCTGCTCAGGGTCCTGCCGCTGCAGCTCATCCCTTGCCGCATGCTGCGGACCACCCTGGGCATGATGTTGTCCACCACCTCGTGCTGCTCCACGAGCTGGCCGAGTCCGCTGCCGCTGGCTCCCTGCCTGGCATCTCCTTCCCTCCTCACTCGGGGAGGCACCCGTGCTGCTGCAAGGAGGGTAAGTTGTGCTGGTTAGTCCCCGCAGAGGGAAAAGGCAGAAGCAGTTGATAGGACAAGGACATGGTTTTAAACTAAAAGAAGGTAGATTCAGACTACATACGAGGAAGATATTTTTTTAAAATGAGGGTGGTGAAAGACAGGGACAGGTTGCCCAGAGAGGTGGTCGATGCCCCATCCCTGGAAACATTCAAGGTCAGGTTGGAGGGGGCTCTGAGCAACCTCATCTGGTTGAGGATGTCCCTGCTCACTGCAGGAGCGTTGGACTAGATGGCCTTTAGAGGTCCCTTCCAACCCAAACCATCTATGATTCTATAGCATTTCGGGTCGCGGAGGGGAGATCTGCAGCTTGCTGCGATTGTGCTGGCACATATCCAGCATGCGCGTCTTGCCCGGGGCACACTGGCCCTGTCCCCGGGAAGCAGAAGTGGATCAGCAGCACAAAGACCATCCCAGCTGCACATGGTGCTGATGCAAGTGCTACTCAGCACCTCCAGGAGCACGGTTCTGCTCCACGTTTGTGTTGCTCAGCCCATTTGTGGCCTGGAGGAGGCCAGTCCCATCCAGTTGTTAAAACGCGCCTTGATTCCCTGCGGAGTGCTTGGGTGTGCGGCAAGGAAGCTGGGGAATGAGAGCATTACACCCCCAGGGACCAGACCCACCCCCGTCCCCTGCAATGGAAGGACGGGCTGGTCCAGAGACAGCAGAGAGCTGGATAACAGCTTGAAGCTCAGAGCCACCTCCAGACGTCACCTTACAAACACCGCTGTAGCGCACAGCCTTGGTGAGCAGCTCCCATGCCGCAGGATGCCTGCCTGCCCACGTACCACAGGACTTTGCACTGCATCGTGCCGAGCTTGATCCGGAGGGAACGAGAGGAGCTGGAGTGCCCACGCTGAGGTGGTTTGGATTGCCATGAAGCAGAAGCCGCAAGAGCAGCGTCACCCCGGCGCAGGCGGTGCCCTTGCTCCCCGGGGTGCGGTTCCACAGGACCCGAGCAGGGCCAGCGTGGCGGCAGTGACGGGTCTCACCAACAAGCTGGGGACAAAGCGGCCTGTAAGTTTGGCCCAAGGTCCGTCCGGGAGACAGGGCCCCCTCCATCGGGCTGAAACCCATCCGGGAGAGCAGCGCAGACCTGCAGCACAGCTTGGGTGAGCGCTTTCGCCCCAGGCCTGGCCTTAAACGGAGCGCCCAGCCCGACGGGCAGCAGGTGGGTCAGCGGGCGGTGGTGGGGGGGCCCAGGTGAGGCCAGTTCGTGCCCCCAGGGCCCCAACGCCCTCGCTGGTCCTGGATCGCTGGGGCTTAGCAGAGGGGCTGAGCGGCTCTCCGGGTGCAGGGCGGTTCGGCAGCGAAGCCCCTTCTCCCCAAAGCCCCGCTGGGGCGCGTCTGCTCCGGTGCGTTCATGCGGCGCAGACGCGCACTTCTGGGACCGATCTGCTGCCTTTCCCCACTTCGCTTTGGGCTGCGTCCCGGAGCGGTGTCCCGCAGAGCTCAGGCTGGGGGGAGCACCAGCTGGGTTCCCTTCAGATGAAACCCAACCCAACGCGCCCCGGGCATGCCCCCCGCGCTCCCCAGGCGCTGACGGGCGTGCCGAGCCGAGCCGAGCTGAGCCGCGCTCGCCTGCAGCCGGCCCCCCCCC
>VZSC01001924.1:0-24375 GCA_013398225.1 Steatornis caripensis | reverse complement strand
CCCCGCCCCGGCTCCTCCCGCCGCCTCGGCTTTGCCGGGGGCACCGCGCCGGAGCCGCGGGGCTGCAGCACGGAGGGCTCGTCGCGCCGTCGTCCCGCGGGTCCCCGGCCGGTGAGTAGCCCGGAGACGGTGGTCATCGTGCCCACGCGTGGCAGCCCGGGCTGGCCCAGGCTGTCCCGCCCGCCCGGCAGCCCCCGCGGGAGCCGGGTCCGGCCCGCGGTGAGGTTGGCTGCGCCGCGGGCGGCTCCGTGGCGTTTCAGAGCCGCGTGCGGAGCGGCTCCGGAGCGCCTCGGCTTTTCCCGGCTCGTGCGGAGACAGCAGCGCTTATTCTGCCGCTCGCTTTGCCGTGGCACGCCGTGAGAACTCCGCCGTGGTAGTCTTTCGCCGTTATATCTATTAATGCTTTAACTTAGGTGCCGGCGGGGTTAGTGCTACGCGAAGGCTCCCCGCCCGCAGAGCTGGCTTTTCTGCGGCTCCTTGGCTCCGATGCCCTGCTTTGCTGCTAAGGTTTGACAGCCCGAGGTCCTGCGTCGGGCGGATAGATTGTCGCTTAACGCCTAGGCCATGCTGGGGGCTTTCCCACTGCTCAAAGACGGCTTTGTCAGGTTTCCATCACCCTTCAGATGAAAATCAATCATTTGCCCCCAAGCAGTCGTGACAGCCTTGGTCCGAGGAGAAAAAACAGCCTCCCCGGTCTGTGGGGGGAATCGTCCGCTGCTCGGCCTTCGTGAAATGTGTCGGAACGCATTCAACTCCCCGCTCTGCGACGCCTCGCCTCTCAGAAACCTCGGCACATACAATATAGAAAAGAAACAGAGCCCGAGAAATGCCGGGTGCTCTCCGAAGGAGCCCTTAACTAACGATCCTTCTGCTTGGAAGCGTTGCAGAGGCTGGGTACGGCCGGCCGGGAGTCGGGAGCCTTACGCGCCTCGCGCGTCTCGAAAGCGATGAGTGGATGTTTCAGTGCGACGGGGTTGTGGTGCTCAGGGTGAGGGCGGGAGGGAGAAGACTAAATGTTTGTTTATGTCTGGAAACAAGTAACGAAGCACTTCACGAACTTAAGTTAAACCAAAGAGGGTTATTTCTTCCTATCCTTGAAATAAGACCGCCTCCGGAGTGAATTACGGCTCCCGAAAGTGAGCGGCAGCCCTACGCGGCAGCCGGGCAGCCCGGCCGAGGGATGCACCGTCCCCTGGGAATCACCCGGAGGCATTTCGCAGGCAGGGTGTAGCTGGGCTTCGGTAAGCCCCAAGCCTCAGGTTGCTGCTGCGGCTGTGTTTAGTTAAGCAGTTTATTGCCCGTAAGATATCATTGCATTAATCTGGCTGCTGAGCACTGGCATTGAGTTTCTCTAAGCTGGAAACCAGCATTTTTTGGATGCAGCCGTGTGCCCAGGGGAAGAGGGAAAAGCGCTCCAGGAGAGCCGGTCACAGAATTGCAGCTATCCATCCCGCACACATGCTGGCCACGCGACCCGCACGCAAGCCACGGGCAGCTTTCTCTTTGCCAAGTGGAGCGTGTCCGAGGTTTCCGCTGGCCGGACCTTGCACAGCCTTCAAAGGAAGGGGGGGTCTGGCAGCCCCGATGGGTCACTGACTCGACGTGATGGGTTGCTGTAACGTATAGATCTCTCCTGCTGAGTTAACGGTATTGAAAACGACGGAGACACAAACACCCTTGTGATTTATGAGCTGGGGATGGGGAAGTCAATTTGAAAGCCAGAGCAGAGCTATCAGCTCTATAAGAAATATGGGAAGAATTCATCCCTAATCTAATCTCACCGAATTCCACAAGGATGCAAGACAGGGATCGTTTGCTCCGTTCGTTAGGTTGAGAATTAAACAGGAAACCCCCAAGGATGTAAGTTGTTCTCCCAAATACCAACGCGCTTGTGCGTGGAGGCCGGAGAAGGGCTGCCGCGGTGTGAGCCATCTCGAATCGCTAGATGAGAGGCGATGCCAGGCTGCGAGGCTGCCAAGCAGCGCTGAGCTCAAGCAGAGGGAGCGGGAGCCAAGCCCGGGGTCCTCGGCAGGACTCGCTGCTGATGATGCTCATTGCCAAACCAAGCCCTTGAGGCGGCCGGGCTGGCAGATGTTCTCGCCAGTGAGGGTTTCTGGCTCCCTCACTCTGCCGTGCTCCTGTGACACCCTCTCAGGGGCTGCTTACAGTGAGGATGAAGATTTATTGTAAACTTTGGCTCCTGGGCTCTCAGAGCTGCCTCTTCCTCCGAGTTTGGTCTATCCACACTCCGCCTACGATTACAGCAAGAGGCGGCTTCGAGAGCGCGGGGTGATCAGGTCTTTAGAGGCACTCGCGCAGTTGCAAACCTGGTGTTGAAAGCAAAGACATAGAGATCAGTTGGCTGAGTAACCGGCTGCGGGCGGCTGGGAGGGGCTTTCGGCCGGGGAACGGGGGACATACCCGGCCTCACCTGCCGTCGTTGAGGAGCTCTCCTCTGGGAGGAGGTCTGCCCAGGGGACGCGCTGCACCCTGCTTGGGGAGGCACGGAGCTCCTGCAGAGGACAGGCTGCCGTGGGAAAGAGGGCGAAAACAGCGTTATCTGTTCTGGAATGGGTCTCCAGCTTTGGGCCTCTGGTCCTTGCGAGGCACCCGTCACCTCTCTGCTGCCCTGCTCACAGGGGCTGGCTCTACCTTCTCCGACTCTGTTTGCCTGGGGAAACGGAAGTGCAGAGGGGCAAAATGACCAGCACGAGGCTGCAGAGCTGGGCTTGCAGTGCAGGGGACCGAGTCATTCTACCTCCCTGTAGACTCGATTATCCCAAATCCAGCACCTGTAGCTAGACGCAAAGGAATGACAGTGATTTTGTGGTACCTGGAGGGAGCACTCTGTATTCCTGGCAGAGACAAGCCTTTATTATTCCCTGGTGTGGGCACTGTAGAACATTTGGGCTCTGCCATCTCCACGCTCGGTGATCCCACGTACTCCCCGATCCACCCCTGGCTCTGCTGTACCTGCCAGCAAGCCACGCGCATGCGCTTCGGGCCAGCACAACCCAGCTCCGCCAGCGGGATGGCACGGCATGGAGCGCGGTTGTTGCCAATGTCACCGCAGTTGACTTGAGAGCCTGCCCAGGACGTGGTTTTCCTAGAACAATGTCATTCACGAGCCACGTGAGGTCATTGTCCTTGTCTCGCGCGCTGGCCAGCTGCCATTTATTGTGCGCAGGAACTACTCGGCTTCTCCCACCGCCGAGTTCTCAGTTATTTCCCCGTTTTCCAGGAGGAGATCACTGATGTCACCTAATTTGGCCTGAGCACTTTGTAGTGTGAAAAAAAAATGAAAGGCTTTCGATTTCCATCTGTCCATTGTCCACTGAGAGAAGAGCTGGTTTTCCCACGGTGCGCGCTCCCACTCAGGCGCGTGGTGACAGCTCTGTCACCGCGTGCTACTATGTCCTCGCTTGTGTACGGGCGGTGGCAGAGGCAGGCTCAGTGACGAGCTTTCTCAAAGCTCTGGTCTGTGCTGCAGGAGGACCATCTGCTGCTTGGAGGAAGGTGGGGCACTTGGGACACTGCTATGGTTCCCGTTTGGCCGCGGGCAGTCACTTAGTCCATCTGCACCTCAGCTGCACACTGGAACGATGACAGTCATGGTGGCCTTGCGCAGCGGGACGCTGTGTGGATGAGTACGTGGAGGACTGAGAGACGTTCACGTGGAATGGGGGCTGGACAGGAAGGATGTGTCTTGGGAGCTGTGCCACGGGCCTGTGCCTCCACCATGGTGGTGGTTGCCTTTAGGTCATCTGGGGATACTGGTACGGAGAGCCATGCTGTGAGAAGATACCTCCACTCGTGACCATCCCCTGGGCTGGGTTGTCTGCTTTGACCAGCCAGTTAAATGATTGCAACAAGGGGAGCTGTCTGCCTCGGAGCATGCTGCTGTCAGCAGGGTCATCCTGGTTCCCCTCGCACTAGAGCTACGGCAGCCGACCAGTGGCTGACCTGCCGCAACCCCTGCCAGCTGTGCCTTCATCTTCAGCTCTGCCTGGGGCTGACCTGGTGTCTCCTGGGGAAGAATGAATGAGCAGGCAGCTGGGGTGAACGGCCCGGAGCCCTTCCGGAGTGTCCCTGCTGGTCGCCGATTCTCGGAAATACCCTGCATGGAGGCTGCAGCCTTGCTCCACACAACCCGCTTTGCCACAGCAGAGCTGCTGGCGTGGGGACTGCGAGGTTGCTCAGCCACTCGCCGTCGAAGCTGTATCCCCTCGCTCCCCGAGCAGCGTGCCAGAGCAAAGGGTAGCCCAGTGAGGACGCTGCCGGAGCGTGGTGCTCTGCAGGGGTCCAAGGCTTGTAAGCCAGAGAGCTTACCCGGCAATCGGGCTGTAACTACCGAGGAGCCCAGCCAAGAGGCTCTGAGAAGAAGCAGATAGCAGCGCAGGCAACCCTCCATCCTCATTAAAATACTTTCTCCGGCAAAGCCCCCCACGCTTGTCCAGCCTGTTCCAATTAGCGCAGCGGGACAGGGAGAGCAGAGAGCAGGGCTGCCGCTGATGAAAAGAAAACACTGCAGAGCTTTGAAGCGTCGGGGGAGGCGGGTGGCCCTGGCTGGGACAGCGAGAGGCCCTGGGAGCGCGACCGGCAGCCGTGTCGCTGGCTGGCAACGGTGAAGCGGCTGAGCCGGGTCACTGAGCAGCGGAGCAGGTGCTTCACGGCCAGCTCCCGCCTGGAACGGCCCTGGCTTTATAGCTGGGGAAACGCGGCAAAGCCAACCGCTCTCTGAGAGGTGCTGAGCATCGCTGCCCAGCAGGTCTGGAGGTGGGAAGCAATAATCCCATGGTGAATGAAGAAAATGTGTGTTACAAATTGTGCAGGTTCTGCTGCAAAATGCCTCGGCAGCTTGAGGAAGCAACAGGCTCTGGCTTGGGAGTGCTGGAAAAGACTGCAGGCTGCCTGTCCAGGGCGCAGGGATGCTTCTGCGCCCCGCAGGGCTGGTTCTTTCCTGAGACACCCCCGGCGATGGAGCCGTGTCCAGCCCTCTGCTCTCTGCGGGGGTATTTCAGAGACACCCCCCAGGATGTAGGGACAGGACCGCCAGAACCCTGGCCAAGCCCAGTGCTTCTTCTCCAGTGCCCACGGCCAGACCACATCCATGGCACCAGGTGATGGCTGAGCCTGCCCAGGACCCAGTGGGTGACCCAGAGCTGGCAAGCTCTGTATGAGCACTCTGGGTGTCAGCCAGCCCCTGTCCCCAGCAGAGGCTTTTCAGCCAGCCTGGGGCAAGAAGCATTAGCAAACCTATCCCTGGCCAGAGTCCGTGCTGACTCCTGGCCTTGGAGCCCCTGCCAGGTTTTAGCATGTGCGTGATTCCCCACAGGCCCAGTCTGAAGCCCCAAAAACTCCTTCTGAGCAGGGCCGAGCTCCCTGAGCCTCCCGAGGGCTGTATTGAATGTCAGGCCATGTGGCGGACAGGTGACAAGGGTGGGTTTCAGCCGGCGGGCCACATCGTGGTATAAATGGCTCCGAAGAATGCGGCGCTGCCTCTGGGGGCTCCTGAGGCTTCGGGGAGCTGGCAGCACAGAGCCTCTTTGCTGCCTTATTTGGGCACTTGAACACAGCGCAGGGTGGCAAGCCCCTTCCCAAACGTGAAAGAATTTTAAGCTTCTCAATCTCATTAGGAGGCAGGTTGGGAATTTCATATGCCAAGTCAATCCAGAGTTTAATACGCCAAGTTAATCTGGAGTTTAATACGCCAGGTCGGTCTTGGCTGGGCTGGGATGAGCTGCATGGCTGCTGCCCAGCGTGAGACACAATTGCTCCGTGCTTGTCCCACCGTCCCGATCCTCTGCTTTGTCTGGAGAGGAGCCCAACCTTCTTCCTCTGTGCCACTGCCAGCTGGCGTCCCGGCGTGGTTTGCCCCTCTGGGAGCCCTGGCCTGGGCAGCATCCCGCAGCTGCTTGCCTGAGCTGGGACTTGGCAGCGGGACATTAGCCCTGCCCTGTGCTGGGGATGCAGGGACGAAAGCCGTGAACAGAGGTGGGGCAGCGCGGTGCTGGTACGGCAGGGAGAGAGCCGGAGGGTGTGTGGTGTCCCAAGAAGTCTCTGCCTGCCTGGGTTTTCCCCGAGGCATATTTGCCCAGTCTCAGCAGTCCGGTGGCACTGGAAGCTGTGCTCCGGCAGCATTTTAGATGAGAGGAGCCTTGCAAGGTGCAATCGCGCCGTGTCTCCATCTGACTTTCTCTGCACATTGGACTTGCTACCTCCCTGTGGGGTGACCTAGAGGCAGGAACGGTGGAGGTTACTCGGCTGGCACTATCTGGCTGAAGCGGCATGCTCAGGAACACCAAGAAGCCCTGCAGGATCTGCTGCCTGAAAGCACAGGCCAATCCAGCCCATCACCGTGCCCATCACCGTGCCGTGCCATCACTGTGCTGTGCACGTCACCATGCAAGCCCGGCTGCTGGGCCACCTTCCCAGCCCAGCGCCTGAGAGCCGAGCCAGAGCAGGCTTCACCTCCCTCTCAGTGGCAACGGAAATGTAGGGGCTGAGCCAGCAGCCTCCCAAGAAAGGGATTAGCAGGATGCTAAGTGAAGCCAGCTCCTTATCCCTTCATAAACAGTTATTAATATCCTGGCCAGCCTTGGGTAATTCCCCACTTGCTTTCAGAAGATGTGGTCCCAACCTGAGCATGCCTTGAGCTACTGAAACTTCAGTGCTAGACCTGAAAGAAAAGAAAAACACTGCTAGAGGAGATGCTGTATTTATTTGCCCTTCCAAACGTAAAGGTTCACCCCCCCGCCACCTACCAAGGTCCCAAGCAGAGAGAAAACTCCTGTCTGCACAGAAAGGCAGAGGCAGCTGGTCTCTGCCGGGGCCGGGGCAGTGCTGGCGGGTGGGTTCACAGCCCCAGGGTGGACACTGCTTTGTTCGTGCAAGGGGGGAGGAGGAAAACCAGCTGCAAGGCTAAGGTTCGTGTTTGCACGGCGGCGCAGCTGGCGTGGGCTTATGTGACACCCCAGGGCTCAGGGACCAGGAATGTTTGCACATCAGCACACGTAAGAAGTTAAAAAAGGAACAAAGCGCTCACGCTCTTCACTCAAGCAGTGGAGTCGCACCGATGCCACGCAGACCGCAGAGCGGTGCCTGCCCCATCGCCGTTATCACCAGGTACCGGTCAGCGAGGAGCCGCGCTGCCCGGCTGGAGGGCCGCAGCATGCCGCCGGCAGCTGGAACTCGTTCCTCCCCGCTCGCGGCACTTGGCACGCTTCGGCAGTGGTGGTTGGCAAGGAAGGGTGGTCTGTGGCTGATTGCGATCGTGGGCTTTAATCTCAGGAGGNACACCAAGAAGCCCTGCAGGATCTGCTGCCTGAAAGCACAGGCCAATCCAGCCCATCACCGTGCCCATCACCGTGCCGTGCCATCACTGTGCTGTGCACGTCACCATGCAAGCCCGGCTGCTGGGCCACCTTCCCAGCCCAGCGCCTGAGAGCCGAGCCAGAGCAGGCTTCACCTCCCTCTCAGTGGCAACGGAAATGTAGGGGCTGAGCCAGCAGCCTCCCAAGAAAGGGATTAGCAGGATGCTAAGTGAAGCCAGCTCCTTATCCCTTCATAAACAGTTATTAATATCCTGGCCAGCCTTGGGTAATTCCCCACTTGCTTTCAGAAGATGTGGTCCCAACCTGAGCATGCCTTGAGCTACTGAAACTTCAGTGCTAGACCTGAAAGAAAAGAAAAACACTGCTAGAGGAGATGCTGTATTTATTTGCCCTTCCAAACGTAAAGGTTCACCCCCCCGCCACCTACCAAGGTCCCAAGCAGAGAGAAAACTCCTGTCTGCACAGAAAGGCAGAGGCAGCTGGTCTCTGCCGGGGCCGGGGCAGTGCTGGCGGGTGGGTTCACAGCCCCAGGGTGGACACTGCTTTGTTCGTGCAAGGGGGGAGGAGGAAAACCAGCTGCAAGGCTAAGGTTCGTGTTTGCACGGCGGCGCAGCTGGCGTGGGCTTATGTGACACCCCAGGGCTCAGGGACCAGGAATGTTTGCACATCAGCACACGTAAGAAGTTAAAAAAGGAACAAAGCGCTCACGCTCTTCACTCAAGCAGTGGAGTCGCACCGATGCCACGCAGACCGCAGAGCGGTGCCTGCCCCATCGCCGTTATCACCAGGTACCGGTCAGCGAGGAGCCGCGCTGCCCGGCTGGAGGGCCGCAGCATGCCGCCGGCAGCTGGAACTCGTTCCTCCCCGCTCGCGGCACTTGGCACGCTTCGGCAGTGGTGGTTGGCAAGGAAGGGTGGTCTGTGGCTGATTGCGATCGTGGGCTTTAATCTCAGGAGGCGGGAGTGTAGGAGGCTGTCGGAGTTGTCCCGGCTGGAAGGGAGTCCGCTGGCCAGCCTTGCCATGCAGCGGCCAAGAAACACGGGCGAAGCTTGAGCAACCTCAGCCTTGCTCTGCTATTGAACAATTCCCCCTTCCAAACCTGCCGAAATCTGCTCCCCCTTGACCTCATGTGTGGGTGTGTGTGACCTGTGTTACCGAGGAGTTCCCTGAAACCCTGCCGTTTCGCAGAGCACACCGTGACATCTCAGTGCCACTCGAGCTCTGGCGCTGGCTTTTGCGGTCCCAACTTGTGTCATGCTGCAGGGGCATCCCGTGCCTCCGTCCCCATCCCACGAGCAGCTCGGCACCGCAGCCTTTCCCGGTGTTGGTTCTGCCCTGGCCAGGCGGCTCTGGGGGAAGGCAGGGAGGGAGCCGAGGGCTCACCCCGGTGGCTTTGTCCTCCCGGTCAGAGGAGGATGACAGCTGCCTCTGCCTGCAGCTGCTGGGGCATCCATCACCCTGCGCGGGGTGGAGGGGAATGACCGATGCCCTGGGCTGAGCAGAGAGTGTTCGGTGCCTGCGTGGGCAGGAAGGGGGGCAGGCAGTGCTTCAGGAAGAGGGACAGCCGTGGGCAGAGGTGCATGCCAAGGCACACAACGAACAGCCCCAGCTGTGCACGCTCCCTGCACGCGTGGCCCCACACCTGCATAGCACAGACCGACGTGCACACGACCGACGTGCAGATGTGCGTGCAGGGGTGGGCACACGGGCTGAGCCGTGGGGAGGCGCAGCAGAGGGGGACACTCTGTGATGGCAGGGCGCAGCTGTCCTGTCTGCTGGACCTCCTTGCCTGGCTTCGCCCCTCAGTTTCTTTGCCAGGGTCAGGCTCCTTTCTGCCGGCTCCCAAAAGTGGCAGAGCAGTGCCCACCCTCGCAGGCAGAGGGGAGATCACTTGCACCCAGGGGGTTCTGTGGGGGGACGCAGGACAGCCGCAGGCATCCAGGCACGAGGGGCTTGGGTTTGGGGGTCAGCGCTTGGCTGCTCAGGAGCCTCGGGTGGTGCCAGGCCATGGGGGGGGTGTCTCAGCACCCCAAGGCTCTCCCCTCTCACAGCAAGCTCTAGCGCAGCGTTTCCGTCGCGCCCTGAGGAGAGTCGCTGCGGCTGAATGCTGACACGGGGTGCGGCTCCCCTCCTGCCCCCCGCCCCTCTCCCTTGAGGTCCCCCAGCTGCTGGGGGCCAGCGTTTCCCCTCCGGCCCGTGGCCCGCGCAGCCCCGTGCTGTAACCGAAGAAGGCACTAGGCTGCAAATGGCAAGCGGGGATTAGCTGGGACACAATCGGGGCCTGTGAAAGCGGCAGAGCACATGGCGGGCTGTGCTGCGCGGGGAGGCGGCACGGGGGCTGCTGGTGGTGCCGCAGGATCGCTGGAGAGCTCAAGTTCAGCACGCTCTTCCCTCTCGGGAGATAATGCATAGCCTGATAAATCCCCCGCCGGGGCCCTTCCCCCTCTGAAATTTGGGCTGTTTACACTATTGGCGGCATGGCAGCAAATAGGCGTTGTCAGGAGGAAATCGGTGTTTTCACGGATAAACAATTCCCTGCCGTACCCGCGTGTCTCAAACAGGAGGGATCCGTCTTTTCCCTGTGCTGCTCAGTCTCTGTCTCCAGCAAAACCTTCCGGGGACTTTGTCTCCAAAGGGATTCATTCAGCACCACGCCATGGAGCGGTGACTGTGGATGACAGCCCACAGCTTTAAACCTGTCGGACTTCGGCAAGTCACCGGTGGAAGGGGAGGGAGGGGAAGGCACAGGGTAACCGCTGGGAGCAGGGCAGCCGGTGAGCTGGGGGCACAAAGTCAGGCCGGTGCCGCGGTGTCACCACCCGTGCCACCTACGCCAAGGCGCTGAAACAGGGCTGCGGCCACCCCACGTCCTGCCCCTCGGCCCCGTGGTGCCCGGAGGATGAAACGTTAACCCCCAGACGTCCTCTCGCGCAGCAGCCTGCCCTCATCAGCACTTCCCTCTCCAAACTGAGATAGAAATAGTTGCAGCTCCGGACAGTTGATTATTTAAAGCTGTCGGGAGTGTTTAATGTAACCCTGGATTCATCATTCGCAGCTTGTTTCCATCCAGGAGACACCCGCGCTCCCTCTCTCAGTGTAAACTCTGTCTCTGCTGGGCTCTTCACCTCCAGGCAGATTTGGGCAGAGGTTTACAGGCGGGGGACGTGACCCTGCCACGTGTTTCCCCTGCGTGCCCGCTCCGACCGGCGCAGTGAGGGATGCCCGCGCTCCAGGGGCTGCGGGCACAGCCAGGTCGGGGAGCTGCTGCTCGGATTTTAGTTGTGCATCAGGGCACGGACACATCCAGACCCTCACCGTGGCCTGGGCACATTGGCAGGGAGCCCCGAAGGCTTGGTGAAAGCACGATAAATACGGGAAGCCTTTCCTATTGGAAGTCATCCTCTGACAATTCTTTTCTTTCCTTGCCCACTTTGAGCCCCTCCTGCAAGATCCCCACTTTTTCTGACCTGCGCCCAGCTCTGCCAGGGCTCTGGGTTCCTCCTGTGCGTGGCTGCTCCTCCTGCCACCATCAAATCCGCCTTTGGCATCCCCAGGGCGAGGAGACGAAGCGCTGGTACAAACGAGCCACGCCTGCCCANTCCTGTGCGTGGCTGCTCCTCCTGCCACCATCAAATCCGCCTTTGGCATCCCCAGGGCGAGGAGACGAAGCGCTGGTACAACCGAGCCACGCCTGCCCACTGCCCCTGCTGCAGGCACGCGAAGCATCCCCGCTACTCCCTAAAGCTGCCCCGCGGCCATGCGTGAGCGTGTCCGGAGGCAGGAGTGGTGCCCTGCCTGCCATCCACAGAATCCCGGCCCGCCCTGGCATCCTCCGGAGCTCCCGGTCATGGAAGGTTCCTCCCAGGGCTGGCTTAGCCCAAACCTAAGCCTAGCACAGGCCCTGCTCCATTTATAGAAAGCTGCAATTAGAGGCCAGCGTTTTCCTGAGTCCTCCAGCAACCGAATGCGCATCGGTAAAAAAAAGAAAAATTTCCCTGCCAGATCCCAGGCACGTCCTTGCGATGACCCCCGGGACAGCAGCGCTCACTCAGGGCACGGCCACAGGTCAGCAGCAGGACGGGCCTGGGGGACTCTGCTGCAGACAGCCGAGCGTGGGGAAGAGCTAAAATTGCTGGAGCATTCCCAGCACGGCAAAGCCGCTCGTCACCTCTGCTTGCTGGGAAGGCGTCGGTGGGGGAAGCGAGGGCAGCACGGCCTGTAAGCAGGTCCCAGTGTGACCAGTGGGGTTCCTACCTGGGAACCACCCCGCTCCACTGTCAGTTTAAACCTAGCGAAACCCATCATGTTTGTGGTTTTTTTTTCCCTTGGCCCATTGAAAAGTCTGCCCAGGAAAGGGGCACATGAGTTGGAAGCAGCCCCGAACCGAAGAGAGACAGAAAATGGCACAGCCTCCACCCCGAGGTCACATCCAGGTGCCAGGGTGGTGCCAGGTCTGCTGGGACGGAGGAAGGCTCTGGAGCACAGCAGGTTGTGCCGGCCAGAGCGAGAACAAGGCAGCGGCGAGGGCAGGGAACAGGCAGGAGAGGAGCTGTGCTGAGGGGCTGCCCCCCAGCCTGGCCACGGGCTGCTGCCTGCTCCCTGCCTGCTGGGAGAGAGGGAGAAGCCCCAACCCCGCAAGCCCCAAACCGCCTCCCGAAGCAGAGCCGCGTGCTCCTTCTTGTGGAAGGCAGTGACCAAGGCAGTAGGAAAGGCTTGTCCGCACCATGCCTCCTACACAGCCCTTCACCAGGGCGGCAGAAATCCCCTGCTCCTTGCGCCAAGAGCCTCTGGCCACGAACGAGCCAGAAAGCTCATTTTAAATCTTCCATCCGTGGGGCCAAAGGAACTTAATACGCAGCAAGAGGGGGAGGTAGTCAGAGCTGCCATTTAGAGACCGGGACATTTATAAGCAGGAAAAAGCATCTAAATTGCCTGAATTAATTGTTGAGAGCTGCCAGGCCAGCCCCGGCCCCTGCAGGAGGCGTGGGAGCTGGCGGACGAGGCTGTGAGGGGGTGCAAGCGTAACGGAGTCCTTCCAGCCTGCAGCATCCCGGAGCCAACGGGTGCCGGCGGCCTTGGAGAGGTCCGCGGCGAGCAGGCACTGTGCGGAGCTGCTGGCCAGAGCGCTGTGTCACGGCCACGGGCACCCGCAGCTCGTGCTGAAGGGGTCACAAAAGTGGCATTTATGGACAGCACGCCAAAACATGAATTCCCCCGTCAGTAAGAGGGACAGGATTTAACCCCAGGCTGAGATAAGACAAATATTAGGGAACCCTCAGCAGGCTCTGGGCAAGCACTGGAGTCTGACCAGATATTTAGCAGAGGATGCCCAAGCTCTGCACGCCTTTTGGAGGGCGTACCAGTCCCCAAGCCCTCCTCGCCCCTTCCCTCACGTCAGTCTCCTCCACAATGCTCAAATCTGGGTGCTCCTGAGTACCGCGTGCCATGGGCACACCGGCATCGCAGCACGCACCTCCCCTAGGCAGGTTGCGGTAGCAGGTCCTCTGAGGTCCCTGGAGCTCCCCGGTGGCAGCCTGGGCACCCGGTGAGCAGGTCTCATGGCCACAGCCGCATTTCCCGGTACCAAACCACCCCTGAGAGCACCAGCTGTGCTGCCAGCTCCCGGAGGCGGCAGGTACGGGGTGTCCCAGCTGGGACGGACGCAGCTCATGGCAATGGAGATGTTCAGAAATCCTCCTCACCTTACCAGAGCCATCAATGACGGCTCAGGCTGCGAGGACAGCCCAGCCAGCGGGACGCTTGCCTCCTTGAGCCCCTGCTTTCACTCCCAGCCTGGCTGGTCTGGGCTGCACGAGCTCTCCAAGACAAGCCTTGTCTGCCCCCGAGCCGGTGCTCCCCAGGAAGGGCTGGGCCCCGGGCCCTGGCAGCCCGCAAGTGCTCTGCTCAGATAACCGCTCACAAGGCGCGTGCGGCGGGCACTGCAGGGTCCCCAGCCTGTGCCTCGCCGCCCCGGCCCAGCGTGCCAAGCTCGCTGTGGCTGTGACCTCCCTCCGCAGCGTGCCACACGGCAGCCCCGGCTCATTCCACAGCACTGCGGGTGTGCAGGGGGCTGGACACTTGCTTTCGGTGACTGCTCTCTGCCAGGCAGCTGCCCTGACGTCCTCTTGGGGATGAGCCGACCCGCCGAGCCATCAGCCGTGGTCCCTCGAGCACCCTCCCCAGCCAGGGGCCGGCGGAATGGACACGGGTCCAGACCTGCACGCAGCCCGCTGTGGTGCAGCCTTCCCCCTTCTCTGCTTGCAGCTGGTGGCGGAGGCAGCACCTCGGCGCCGGACCATGGTGCTGTGAAGGCGAGCTGTCCTCTCCCCACTGCCGAGCACCAGGATGCAAGCTGCCCCCGGCCGCAGGCTGCCCCTCGCCGCGCTCCTCCTCTGCCTCCTCCTGCAGCAGCCGGGCAGCAGCAAGGCATGGAAGCAGCATGCCCCGCGCCTTCGCCTCACCTACAAAGGTAAGGAGGCCGCCAGGCACATTTCCCTGGGGTCTGCGCCTTGCTTGGGAGGGCTGGGAGAGCGTCCTGCAGGCAGGGAGCGAAGGGGCTGGCCGGGGCTCAGGGGAGGCAGGCAGCAGCCCCGCCGGTGCGGCTGCAGTGTCTCCACACATCGGGCCCTCGGGGTGTTTCGGGGCTGCAGCCCTGAGCGCAGCCTCTGAGGATGCTGCACTGGTGCTGCTGGGATCGGAGAAAGGGGCTGAGCAGGGAACACCCTGCCCTGGATCAGTGCAATGCTGGGCCCAGCAGAGACGGCTCCTGCTCGCTCTGGGCACCTTACGGGGTGTCCTGGGCCGAAGCTGACCTGGGCAGCCCCAGCTCTTCATGCTTACAGCGCAATGGGGACACTGGCCCCAGGCAGCGCTGCGGGCCCCTTCCTCTGCCTCCCAGCACCACAGTCCTGCCCCAGCTCAGCCCTTCTGCCCTTACCCCTCCTTTCTTGCCAAGGAGAGGCTGATCCGTTGTACGGATCATTTCCCCGCTGCACTTTACCCTGCCCCGCTGCATCTGTCTCATCTGTTTAGATTACGAGCTCTTGAGGGGAGGCACGGTTCGCTCTGCTTGTGCCTGATGCAGAGGGGAGCCTCTTCACGGTCATCTGGGCATGCAGCAGGAGCAGAGCGGCGGGTAGCACAGTACGCACTCCAGCAGGGAAGTGCGAAACGGGAGAGTCTCTAGGGAAAGGGTCTCTGCAGGGGAATGACCTGAGCCGTTAGAGCAGAGCCCTGCTAGCCCGGCAGCCCGTCGTCCTGCCGTGGACCTGCAGCACGGACTTGGCCGATTCACCTGCTTTCAGCTTCCCCTGTGTGAGAAAGAGCAAGTCGCTTTGGAGGACGGGCAGCCCAGCGCGTCCGCGGTGCCGCCTGGCTTGTGGCTGGAGAGGGTTGGACCTCCCAGGGATGCAGGATATCCCTGCGGGGAGATGGTCCCCACTGACGGTCCAGCTCAGAAACAGGGGCTGCTTTTCCTCGGAGCCAGAGGAGGCAGAGCAGGGCTGCCGGGGCAGCAAGAGCGCAACGGCTGACTTCAAAGCCCCACAAATGTGCTGGGGCGCAGACATGCCAAAAGCCCTCAAGTCTTGGGCAGAGGCAGGAGAGGAAGCTCCCAGCATCAGGGGGGCTCAAGGACAACGTGAACAATGGCAGGGGATGTGACTCACGGGCAGCACGAGGCGGGTTCAAGGACACAATGCCTTGAGAAGTTTAGGTTTAAAAATCCCTAGGAAAAAAAAAAATGAAAGGAGGTCTTTGAGCATCCGACTACGGGATGAGACTTGCCCTCAGATCCCAGCATGGGGGAGGCAGGCAGAGCCCTTGATGGGCCGGGGGAGAAGACGCAAGCAGGCTTGCGAGAAGGAAATGACAGCACCAAGGCTGGGAGAGCAAAGGAAGGATGGGGCATGGGGCACGGGGCCAGGAACAACAGCAACGGCTCCCACCTCGCCGAGGAGGCGAGGAAGAGGTTTATAATCACAGGCCGGCAATCGTGGCCACGCAAGAGTAAGCTGGGTCGGACCGCGTCAGCCCTGACACTGCCCAGGGCTGAGCCTCTCTGTTTTCGGAGGCCATAGAGCAGCGCAGCTATGCAGTGAAACCACAGCACGCCCCTCAGCTCCTCTTATTGCAATAACACAGGGCAGGCACAGCTAGGAGTTGGCAAACGGGTCTTCTGCCAGCGTTTCATCTGCAGCCAGCCCGGCTGGCGGGACCCAGAAGCCATCATCATGTAGCAAGTGCTTGGGAGCGCGGGAGGCTGGTGGCTCTCTGGTTATCGGCACCTAAAGCCGCGCTGGCATGTCTCTTATCAGGCGACCGCAATGAGGGGCTGGAGCCAAACTTCATAGCGCCAAACTTCCCCTGGGCTTCAGGGATCTCCTCTATAGTCTGCTCTGCCTGATGGCTGGGGGAAGGGGAGAGGACAGCCCCCCGGCACAGCCGGGCTGTGACCCCAGGAAGCCCAGGGTCGCTTTGCACTGAGGATGCTGTGGCTGAGGGGCAGGCGGAGATGATGGATGGGACAAGGCAGTTACAGTGGTCCCGACAATAAAGAAAAACACCGTGGCCTTGGGAGATAATGAATACAAAGGAGAGGATGTTTCTCCAGGCTCAGCCGTCGATGTAGCCACCAACGCAGCTGCTGCAGAGACCGCCCGGTTCCCTGCCTCAAGGGCTGGGGTTTGGACCAAATGCCCTGTGCGTATAGCTGGGCTGGCGGCAAGGAGAGGCCGGTTTGTGCTGCACAGCTTCGTGCGTACGGGGTCTGGAGCCACAGCACTCGACGTGCCCTTGGTGGGCGAGCAGAACCGTGCCACAGAGCCAGGCTGAGACCCTCGTGGTCATCGGCACTGCCAGAGGTCTCACGGTGCAAGCGCAGGGCAGGGAGTCCTTCCTGGGTCCTCCCACGTGCTACCACAGCAGCAGGGAGGGCTCCTCCACCATCCTGCCTGACCTTGTCCTTGGATGGGGCAGGGGCGGGTCAGAGGGTGGCCGGAGGGTGACGTTCTCTGGGACCAGCCTTGTCCCCACTCCGCTTAATTACACCCATGTATTGGATGAACCTTTGACCTTCTCTCCCACCCCAGCGACTCCCTGGTGCCCTTCCTGACATTTCCCCCCACATCGGGCACGTTCCAGGAGCGCCGGCAGACACAGGAGGATGGGTGATGCAGAGTAGCGTGCTGGGGACCCAGTGGTGACAACGGCCCGCAGGCAGGGACCGGAACCCAGCTGTTAATCCTGTTCAGCTGGTGGGAAATGGCTTGGAAATCTGCTCCCCCATATCCACGGCACCCAGAGGACACCTCTCGGGACCCCAAGGGTGGTGGGGAATGAATGCATGATTTTTGTAGGAGCAGGAGAAAGGCCAGGAGCTGCCTGACACAGCTGGGAGCAGCTCCTGGCAGAGCGGGATTTGTGTCCCGTGGTACCTGGAGCTCTGAGCCCGGAGGAAGGGGAGAAGGAAGCGATAGCTGGGAACGAGGCTGGCTGCGTCAGCGTGGATCCGGGCAGGGACCCCTGCCTGCTGCCTGCGGCCCAGCAGGTCCTTCCCCCGCAGGGACGTGCGGACGTCAGTGGCATTTCCAGCTCGCAGGCACTGGCCCCGCTTCCCCTCTGCCCTGGAAACGGGGTGGAAGGAAGAGAGACGCAACCTCCCGGGGGGGTCAGCTGGTCCCCTTTGGATGGAGCCCTGCCGGTGTCCACGTACGCCTCACCTGCGCCCGGGGCTGCACGTCTGCCCACGCTCCCATCCACGCCAGCCACCACCGGCTCCCCTTGACAGCTTCCCTGTTCCGGGCTCACTGCTTCAGTCCACACGGTTTTGGGTAATTTCTCAGCCTGGGTCTTGCGGATCACCCCAGGTTTCCAGCCGCACACCACCTCCCTCCAGTCTCCACTCAGCAGCAGCCCATCTCCATCTCCCCTTCCCACAGCACCTTTCCCAGCACAGCACCAAAGCTAAGAGCAGCCTTGCACGCACATCCAGCCTTCACCTTCTCCCTAGCCGGATGTGTGACGATTTCTAGGAGCTCTAAGGCTGCCTCAGTGCCCGTCTCCCTTGTCTCGATCCCCGGGAGCAGGCGCTTGCCGGGGAGGTAGCTGCTGCGGTCCCGTGTCCGGTGCAGCAGCCGCCCCTGCCGTGCTGGGGGACGCTCGCCCAGGCAGCCAGCCCCAAAACCTGGTGCTGCATGTCACTGACCGATGCAGGCCCCGGGGATGTTGTTTCAGGAGTGGTTAGCCAAGATACAAGAGGTTGTTGTCCCTCTTGCACACCCACATGCCCGCACCTGCGCTGGAGGGGCCGTGCTAGGCGCTCTGGCGCTTCTGCACAGGAGGAGTTGCAGCCTGAACAGCAGAGTCTTTCCCGCTGCCCTGCCATGTCCGTGGCGTCCGTGGCACGCTTTCCCCCTCGGCAAGGTGGCTTTTCCATCCAGCAGTGCCAACGGGATGCTCTTAAAAGCCATTTTCTTGAGCCAGTCCAATGCTGGGTTTAGGCTGCACACAGCAGGGAAATATGTGGGGTGGCGGATGCAGGGTCAGAGTGGCACCCGGGACGCAGCTGGGGGCTTCCCTTACAAGCTCCTTGGGCCAGGGACTGGCCATCCATCCATCCATACATTCATCTGTTTGTCTGTCCCGGTGCACCCATCCGCCTGCCCGTCCCTGGGGTAAAGCCCAGCAGACACGTCAGTGACTAAAAGGCTCGGGGACAGGCAGAGGAGAGAAGTGTCGAGGCTGGGCTGCGGCGGCCGTGCTTCCATCCAGCCTTGCCTTGGAGAGGTGCTTCAACCCAGCCAACAGCCAAAACCTATTTTGTATAAACTCTTGGTCCGAAGCCCAGGGAGAAGATGCTGGGAGTTACGGGAAGCGAGTCTCCTGTGCTCTCAGCCCTTCCCCCTGCAGTTTTGGGGCGTAGAGGCCTCGGGGCTCCACGAGCCCCTCTGAAAGGCGGGCTGCAGGCTGAGCAGCCCGGGCTCCTCGGGCTGGACCGCTGTCCTGCCCCGCGCCCCGCAAACCACGCCGCCCCAGGGCAAGGTCAGGGTCGTTTTCGTCTTTGTAGGGGTGACTAGTGGTTTCCTCCGGGCAGGCTTGTGGCAGGAGGCTTCGTGACGAGCTTTGGGGCACCGAGCCTGGTGCTTTTCTGCTAAGGCAGTGGCAGGAAAGTTGCATTCCCTTGGGGCAGGCATGGGTAGCCAGAGCTGTCCTGGAGACGGGGAGCACAGGGTCTCCAGCTGCTTGTTATGTCACTCACGGATGGGTTTCTCTTTCTCCCGCCCTGTGCTCCTCAGATCTGCTGAAATCCAACAGTTCTCGCCTGCTGCTGGCCTCAGGAGACAGGCTGGATTTCCAGGCCCTCTTGGTGGATGAAGACAGGGCCTGGCTGATGGTGGGAGCAAAAAACCACATCTTCCTGCTCCACCTGGACCACCCCAGCAGAGAGCCCGAGAAGGTCAGTGCTGGGAGCAGGGTGTGAGCGTGGCCCTGGCCAGGCTGCCCGCTTCCTCCCCGGGAGCCGCTCCTCGTGCCAGTGCCGGGGCGTGGAGGGGGATGCGCTCCGAGCTGGGCTGTTCTAGCGTCGCCGGGGACACATTTACACCAGGATGTCTCAATCAGTGGGGTCAACCCATCCCTGGCGGTGTTGAGCCCCGCTGGGACAGGCCAACGCCGGGGAGGGACAGGATGGCTCGGCCAGGAGAGGAGACCTGGGCGGACCCCGGGCGCGGGCGGAGGGGCAGTGCCCAGACCCTGCTATCACACCTGGTCCCTGCTGCTGCTGCAAGAGCTGAAACAACCCCGGCGGCGAGTCAGCTAATGTCATCCCAAGACATCCTGCCGGTGGGCTGCGCAGCTCCAGCCCAACAAAAGAAAAGCCCATTAAGGCGCTGCAGCCTGGCGTTCCCACGGGCCGGGATCCAGCAGAGCCTGCCCACCGGCTGGGTGTGCCGTGGCCCACCCAGGCTCTGTCCCCACGCCGGATTTGCTCTGAACCTATTTGGCAGGCTGCCCGCCGAGCTTGGCCAGGCCCTGGGGACCCACGGGGGTGTCAGGCCGGTTGCAGAGCAGCCCCACGTCTTCAGCGTGCGCTCGAGCCTGGCAGCGTCTTTTGGCCGAGCCCGTTGCCACCGGTGCCCGCGGGAGCCAGCTGACCCAGGCGGCTCATGGAAAGCAGGGGCTGCATTGGTGGGGTCTTTGTGTTGCAGATTTTCTGGCCAGCTTCCAGGGAGCAGGTTGAGCATTGCCAGCTGGCGGGGAAGAACGTGGAGGTAAGCAAGGCTGGCAGCCCCCGGCTTTTTGCAGCTTTCCACGGATATTAAACACCCGCGTCACCCTGAAAGGGAGCCTTGGGGTCTGCCCAAGATGACGGTGTTGAGCCAGCCAGAGTTAAGCTCAGCTTGCCAGCTGCCGGAGCAGGATCTGGCCAGGCTCCCACATCGCGAGCAGACACGCCGTGGGGCTGGGCACGAGTGCCCAGACCTGGGCTCAGCCCACAAACAAACATCTCCCCTCGAGCAGACCGAATGCGCCAACTTCATCCGACTCCTCCAGCCCTTCAACAGCAGCCACGTGTTCGCCTGCGGGACCGGCACCTTCCAGCCCGTCTGTGCCTTCATCCAGCTGGGACCCAGGGGAAAGGTGAGGGACACCCTGGCCAGCCACGGCCCCGTTGCAGAAGGTGGCAAGAGAACCCCCCACCGCACGGAGTCGGGGGGAGAGGGAGCCCCGGAGCCTGGGGAGGGTGGGCAGCCAGCCTGCCGCAGTCCCTGACGCTTGCACGGCCTTGCTGCGCGTGGTGAGGAGCAGTCCCGGCTGAGTAGTGCCAGGGCACACCGTGGGGACGGGACTGGGTCCTGACAGCCCCCTCGAAGGACCCACTTGTTGCAGAGCCGAGCGCACCAGCCTCCTTGCCACTCTTCTCCACATGCCCAGCTTGTTTCCAGCCTCCCCCGGGCTGACATCTTCCCTCTGGCTCTGGCAGGGTTCTGGAGCTCCCCCCATGCGGTTGGTGACCCACTCCTTGGAATCGGGGCGAGGACGGTGCCCATACAGCCCCCATGAACCCTTCACGGGACTCCTCATTGGTAAGAGGGAGCAGGGAGCGGAGGCGATGCTGGAACGTGGGAGCGCTGGGAATAGTCTGTGCTGGGAGGCACTGGCAGCGGTGCTTGGGCCCCGCTCTGCCGCACGTGGCTGCAGTCCTGGGCCGGTGCCCAAGTGTGTGTGAGTGGAAGGAGCCATCCCACAGAGCCCGGTCCTGCCCCGGCTCGCCCCAACCTCACCATTCCTGTGCAGAATCACAAATGCCGTGTGTAGATTGAGCAGCATGCATGTAGCGGGGTGTGGCGTCACCAGCCTGCCTGCCCCGTACCAGCGCTGTGAAAGGGCTGGGCGGGCTGGGGCTAGAGGCCGTGCTGGGTCACGGGTCTGGAGGAGCCAGACCTCCCAGTCACCTCCACCAACTCCGAGCCTCTGAGGACACAGGGGTGTCCTGCCGGGGCACGTCTGGCAGCGGCACCCCAACCCACCCACGCCCCCTCTGACCCCGCAGATGGGGAACTGTATTCGGGCACCTCCAGTGACTTCATGGGCAGCAGTGCTGCCTTCTTCCGGACCTGGGTCCATGGAGCCGAGCAGAGCTACATCCGGACAGAGCAGAACCAGGACCACTGGCTGCACGGTAAGAGCGGGGGGAGCCGTGGGGTGCGGGGGGACTCTCCTGCCTGCTGGGGAGAGGCTGGGGCCAGCTCTGGGTGCAGAGCTCAGTGGTCTGGCTCCCTTCTCCTCTCCATGGGGAAGCACTGATAAAGCCTCTGGTAGGACCCGCGCGCCAGCACACGCTCTGCAGCCTCAGCACCAGGAAGGGGCCTCTAGCTTCTGGGTAGCAGGGGCGCCATGAGGCACCCTGCATACCCTCAGCATCTCGCCCTGCGCCCAAGGGCAGTAGAACAGGGCCGGATCAGGGCACGGGGCCATGTCACGCTGCTCCTTGCCCCCTGCAGAGCCTGCGTTTGTCGGCGCCTACGCCATCCCTGATACCTACAACCCACACGATGACAAGGTCTATATCTTCTTCCGCGAGACAGCCATGGAAGCTGGGCAGTGGGAGAGGCGGCACATCCACGCCAGGGTGGCACGAGTCTGCAAGGTCAGTCACCAAAGGCCAGCATGCCATGGCTGGGTGTCCCACCAGGTTGGCTTTTACCTCCTCTGGGCCAAGGGGCATCCCAAGCAGGGGCCAAGAGCAGGGCACGAGGGTGTCACTGCACCCCTACCACAGAGCAGAGGGCTCAGGGCTGGGGCTGCCGCACTGCGGGGTCCTGGGAGTGCACGGCGGTGGGGGAGGCTCGCAGAGGCTGGGCTGAGTCTGGCTCTTGGTGCCTGGCAGAACGACGTCGGAGGGAAGCACAGCCTCATCAACCGCTGGAGCACGTTCCTCAAGGCCCGCCTGGTGTGCTCCATCCCTGGGCCCCAGGGCACCGAGACCCACTTCGACCAGCTTGGTGAGCGCACAGCCCGGTCCGCACCTGGGAGCGACACTGCTCCGCCATGGCTGCTCCTTCCCGTACGCCCCAGGGCAGTGGGCATGGCACCAAGGATGCCCACCTGCATCTCCTGGATGTGCTCCAGCTCCCAGGTGCCTCATCTCCACCCCTCTCTTTGCAGAGGATGTTTTCCTCCTGCGCACTCGGGACCCGCAGGACCCCCTCATCTTCGGCCTCTTCACGGTCTCCAGGTGAGCGGGGCTCTGGCTAGCGCCTGTGCAGGGCGGTCCAGCCCCCCAGCTCCTCACCAGTGCTGCCCTCTGGGGAGCCCCAAGGGGGGAGAAGGGCACGTCCAGCACCCAGCTGGGACACCGGCCGTTTCACCACTTTCCTGCTGCTGGTTCACCAGCCCAACTGCCAATCCGCCACGTACGGCATCGGCACAGCCGGCGGTCTTCCAGGCTGGACTGGCTGTGCCAAAGGGATTCCTGTCACCCCCTGGGTGCCATGCACAGCTCCAGGGCTGGCAAGGGACAGCGTGGGCTCAGGGGCATGGGTGTGCATGTGCCCATCCCCCGCGGAGCAGCAGGGACACTGACAGTCCCACGCTCGCCCTGCAGCGGTGTCTTCAGTGGCTCTGCCGTCTGCATCTATTCCATGGCTGCCGTGAGAGCTGCCTTCAGCGGCCCCTTTGCTCACAAGGAGGGATTCGACTACCGCTGGGTAGAATACAAGGGCCGCGTCCCCTATCCTCGTCCTGGCACGGTAAGGGGCTGTGAGGCAGGGTAGGGGGGAGCGGGATGAGCCAGCCTGGCTCTAACACGGCCTCTCGCGTTGCAACGCAGTGTCCCAGCGAGACGTACGACCCCCTCCTGCAGTCCACCAAGGACTTCCCCGACGAGGTGATCAGCTTCATGCGTGCCCACCAGCTGATGTGGGAGCCCGTGTACCCACAGGGCCGCCAGCCCGTCCTCGTGAGGGTCAACGTACCTTACCGGCTGCGGCGGCTGCTGGTGCACAGGCTGGAGACGGAGAGCCGGCACTACGATGTGCTCTTCCTCGGCACAGGTGGGACCTCGTCCCAGCTTTGGGGACGCTGTCACCACAGGGCAGCTTGCATGGCACACCGGTCCTGCCAGCTCGGGTGGCTCCCAGCCCTGACAGCTCCTTCTCCCGCTGCGTTCACAGATGAAGGTAAAGTCCTGAAGGTGGGGCTGGCCGGTGGGGTGAGCCGTGGCACCGAGGTGATCAGCCTGGAGGAGATCAATGTCACTAAGGTACGGCAGTCTGGGCCAGGGCTGGACCACGCAGCCCCCCGTCACCCCGTGGTTCCCTCCCTGTGAGCTCCTGCAACAAGTCGCTGCCTCTATCGGGGCGGTCCCTCACCTCGCTGCTGGTGGCTCCCACCTGCCCTGTTAGCAGGGAGGGGAGCCAGGGGGATGGCGGCCACGTCATCTGCCAGCTCCCCATCCAGTCCCAGGGGGGTGAGGGTGGCACACCGGAGCCCGAACTCAAATGGGAGGGCTGAGCCCAGGCTGGAAAGCACGGCTGCCGGGTAGGGCTGCCCCGGGCTGCCCGTGCCGAGCGAGGCTGGCTCAGGCTGCTTGCATGGAGAAGGTAGAGCTGGGACCAGGGATCTGGGCCAGGGCCCTGGCATGCTGCCCCGCCAGGGTCCCAGCCCCACTGGCAGGCTGGGGCACCCAGGAGGGACCGACACCACTGCAGCACCCTCTCCTCCCCATCCAGGTGCCTTCTCCCATACTGGACATGAAGTTATCACCGAAGCGGGTGAGTCCTCCCTCCTGCTTCTTCCTAAAGCAGCCAAGGGACAGGGCACCGAGGGCAGCTGGCCCCAGCCCCTCTGCCTGGGTCCCTTGGCTTCAGGGTTTGCATATTTAGGGAACGGGCTCCTGCCAGGGCAGCCTAGGGGGTGGCAGGCTCTGCCCCCACCACGTGTCTCCCATTGCCCCTACGCCAGCACCGGGCAGGGAGCTCCGTTCCCAGCTGGCCCCAGTCTCCAGCTCGGGGGTGCTGACTCCCACTGCTCTGCTTGCCTGAGCAGCAGGAGCTGTTTGTGAGCAGCACCCACGGGCTGCTCCAGCTCTCCCTGTACCGCTGCGAGCTCTACGGCAAAACCTGCACCGACTGCTGCCTGGCCAGGGACCCCTACTGCACCTGGGACAGCAAGACCTGCGCCCCTCACCTGCTCACCGAGAAGAGGTGAGCGTCCGCCCGGGCCAGCCCTGCTGTCCCCCTGCAAAGCGATGGCGTTCGGAGCAGGGAAGGGCAAGTCACTGGGCCTGGAACTTCATCCATCAGCCCGGACCCCTACTGCCACCCTGCCTACCTGTCCCCCAGCCCTCCCTTGCCCCCCCAGCCCTCCCCTGCTCCCTGGGTGCTCTGCCGTGGAGGGGCGGATGTCACCCCACAGCCCTGTCTGCTCTTCCACAGACGTGCCCGCTGCCAGGACGTGCTAAAGTCTGACCCGCTCAGTCAGTGCCAGGACACCGCAGAGGGTGAGCACCAGCACCAGCCCCCCCCGAGGAACCCCAGTG
>VZSC01001923.1:9285-26844 GCA_013398225.1 Steatornis caripensis | reverse complement strand
GAGGCGTGGCTGGCGCGAGGCCGCCCTTCGGAGAAACCTTTCGGGAGGCGCGGGGTCTGCGCCCGGTGGGGCTGGGGCCGGTTTTCCTTTCTGGCGACAGCCTCGCGCAGCTGGGGCGCGCGGGGTTGCCCTTTCCGCTGTCGGTGGTGCCAGCGTCCGCCTTGCTGCGCAGCACACCTGTGGCGGAGCAGGGGCAGGCTTTAATTCCCGGGCGCAGCGCGTTATGGCGCTGAAACTTTCGCACGATGGATACGTCGGTTTGTCGGGCTTCCAGGACTTTCCTAGTTACCGTCAAACCATCACGAGTATCTGCCGGGCTAGCTAATCCAGCGTGCTTTATGGTGCTCCGTATCCAAAGATTTTTAACGGTGGAAAACCCTGCATGTTCTCTTTCCTTCCTGCGCAGTATCTGCGCCGCCCAAAGTCCTACAGTATGTTACTTGGAAGTAACTCCGTCACACAGACTTTTGCCTGTTACTTTAATCTGAAGCTCTTTTAGGTTCTTCAGTTTTTATGTTAAAGGCATATGAGTTGATCTCTGGTAGCTAAGGATGCCGAATCACTGATACTGATATCTGAGTAATATGCTTTCATATAGCCTCTACTCTGATGCTTACTCTGAGTTACTGTTCGTTCATGTAATGGGCTTATGCCCAAAAGAAGAGGGAGGGAAAAGAAAGTGATTGTGGTGGTAGTAGTTGTGCATTAGCAATTAGGCAAAATTAAATTAATACTGTGAGAGAATATATACTGGATTGGGCACAGGTTATAACAGTGATACAGAGCAGTCCTTCTTTGAGGATATCGTCTGCAACTCATAATCATGCGATGGGGTTTCTACTCTCTGAAACTTTGGATCACAGGACTTGCGTTTTGTGGGTCTCTATAGAGCCGCTTGTTGTCTGTCTTCTGGCTGCTTCATTCACGCAATTTCATTCTAGTACATTACTTGAGTAGTACATTCTTGAAGGAAAGCGCTATTATACCTTTTTTGTTTTAAGAAACATTTTTTACATTAAGTTGCCCTAAATATAGAAATAGGTGCAGACGTACTGTAAAAATAGTCCAGGGTCAAGAGTGCACTTAATCCTCATCATGGGTATCTAGCGCAGTAAAGCAAATTAGCTTTGGGAGCTTCCCGCACCCATTCAGTGTGCTAACATAAGTCGTTTGATGGTGGGTAGATTTACAGTTTTTGGAAAAGTGAAACTTCCAGAAGAGAAACTCTCTGGCATTGGTGATGTTTTATGCTCTCAAAGAGGACTCTGAACGTGACATCATGTGGAAAATGGCTGTCGGTTGAAAAGTGTTTATTAATAGGGTAAAAAGGCCCTTAGCAACGTATCAAAGGCTTTCTTGCTTCATTAGTCCTTGAGAAGTTAAGTTTTAATGACATAAAGAAATAGTTGTCTGATTTAAGGAATCTGTCTTTTTTTTTTTTTTTCTTTAAACAGTATTGTCAGAAAAGCCGACGACTTTCACAATAACTGTGACATCTGAAGCGGGAGAAAATGATGAAAGTAAGTTCGTTGTCTCTTACACAGATATAGGAGGATTTTCTGTGTAAGCCTAATTCTGTCACCAACAACTAGGTGTACTTCCACTTAAGTCCTCTTAAGGGTCTAGTCCAGCAAGCATTCCTCAGAAAATGGAATTTAAGGGTTCTGGTGATCTGTGTTTACTTTGCAGAAATGTTGCAGTCTCTCACTAGGTCTAATTTCTGACACGCTGAATCTCAAATGCTTTGCAGCATAGCTTGAAAAAGTATGGGTTGACATCATCCCCATAGTAGCTTACAGCCATGTTGTGAGGTGATTTTTTTTTTTCTAGCAGCTGTATGTGTACCGGCCACATGGGAGAGCCGAGTCTGGGTATTGTCAATATGCAGCCCTTAAGGAACAGTTGCAGAGAAAAGAGCTTTGGGTCCCAAGTCCCTTTGTATTTGTTGGCTATCAGTGGTTGTGTGGGCTTGTTGTGAGCAAGTCTTGCTCAAGGTAAGTTTGAGAGCTGCTCATGTGGGTTACTGCATTGGAAGGAAGAAAATGCTGCTGTCCCCTTCAGTTTTAAAGGGGCAGGTCCTGCTTGAAGCAGGTGTCTATGTTGGAGCACCTGCTGGGCTACCAGAGCTGTGAGCCTTGAGGAACTGAATGAAGGCTTCTCCCTGGTAGTCTGTCAGGATGCACGAAAGAAACTTGCTTCTCTTTTGCCTTATTTCCATGTTATCCTAGCCCTGGGTGGCTTCAGGTTGAGCACATTCTCCTTAGGCAGTTCTCTGCTTGTTAACTTGTACTGGACGTTGTGTCCTTGTCATATTATTTATGTAGTGCCCTGGTACCCAGCACAGTTTGATACTCCAGCCAGGCACACAGAATTTAAAGCATTAATATGCTGAGATTCTCTGTAGATCTGTTGTTAGGACTCTTCCTCATTTTCTCCAGCTTTCAGTGGGATGTGAGGTAAAAGAAATGACTACTCTAGTACTCACTGCACCACAGAAAGTTTTCCAGTCTTTCTAAAGACCTTTCAGACATTGATAGCCTCTAATAATTTATGTAAGGGTAAATTTCATCGTCTTAATTTCTCAGAACTCTTGCATTATATTTAAATCTGCTCATACAGTTTTAACATCTGTGTAAGATGACTGTTCCTTTAAGAAAATATTTTATATTTTAAATCTTCAGGCTGCTAATGCTATAGAAAAATAGGCAATTAGAGTTATATAAAGTTATCATCATAAGAATGTGTTTCTTGTATCTTGTAGCTGTCCAAACCACCCTTAAATTTACCTATAGAGAAAAATATCCTGATGAAGCTCCACTTTATGAAGTTGTTTCACAAGAGAATCTTGACGATAGTGACGTCATGGACATAATAAAACTACTAGAACAACAGGTAAGGAAAATGGAATATCTCAGTTCAGCTTGATATCACTTCACGCTTTAGCCAGAATTTCGCTGTCAAGTCAGTTGTTTTCTGAGGTATGTGCTACTGAAACGTACTCTATGCAGTAGAGACTGACTTTGAAGTTTGAGTTTGACAAATGACATTATTGAGGTAAATTATGTTAACGAAGTAAAATACAGAGCTAGTTCAGTGTGCACAGGTACAATAATGAAATGGAAGTGTTCTAGGGCTTCCCCTCTTTTTCAGTTCTAGCTTAAGGTGAATTTGTTTAATGTATATATAGTATTTGTGGAAATAAGCCTCTTCAATTTTATTTGGAAAGATTAAAAAATGCTACATTGATTATTGATTCTTTTAACAGCACAACTGTTTGGAAGGGGAGGGGGAATATCTCTTTAGCCTTTGGGATCAGTGAGAGTGCATGGTAAAGGAATGAGAAGGAATCACTTACTTGGTTTCAGGTATTCTTGGCAAGTCCTCCCTGTCTTAAAATTGTCGTAATGCATTCAGTAGACATTCTTTCTTTTCAACTTACATCAGATAACCTTGCTTCCACCAACTGATTTTTTTTGTTTTTCCTGGAAAACTGTCCTACTTCAAAGGGGCATGTAATGGAATTAAGGAGTAAGCCATTTCAGGAGAAGAGAGGTTCTGAGTGACTGTTCTCTCTCTTAAGATTTATGATATTCAAATCTTGAAATCTAGGTTTTGTTTTATTCGTAAAAAAGCCTTCCTGATTTCTGTAATTTGTTGATAACCTGAACACAGACGTCATCGTCGTTGGTGTTTTACTGTGCACTCATTTGGGTGTAACTTTAACAGGATTAACTGACCGATTGACACGAATTTTACAGTGAGCTTCTGAGACTGGTGCAGAGTGCCTCAGCTGTGTTATTTGCATTTGCGCAAGCATACTGATTTCTAAACATACTTATGCATTCCCCTGCCGAAGCTTTGAGATTCTCCTTCTGTTTGAGGTTGCCCTCTTTGTGTTGTAGGCAGAAGAAAATTTAGGAATGGTGATGATCTTCACTCTAGTCTCGGCAGTACAGGAGAAATTAAATGAAATAGTGGATCAAATAAAAACACGAAGAGAAGAGGAAAAGAAACAGAAAGAAAGAGAAGCAGAAGAAGAAGAGAAAGTATGTAAAATAACGTTTTCAACTCAAAATTTCCCGCTTCCTAAAAATGTGTGAGTTTGATGCAGGAGCAGTTTTCGGCTACAGTGGGAGAGGAACATCTGTCCTGAAGTTGATATAATTAAAACTTAAAGACTAGAAGATTCTTTAGTGCACTTAAGTAATTTCCCCTCCCCCCATTTTCTAAAGCAGTCTTTTCAGAGGCGTGTTACATGTTCACAATCCCTTCCAGCATTACTTCCTAAGGCAGGGGCAAGGATTTTTCCCAAATGAAATCAAAGTTGCTATAGCCAGTTTTTCGCTTGAAGAGGCAAGAGGGAATGGAAAGCAAGAAAGGCTAGACTATGGCATGCTGCACACAGGCTGCACAGTCTGAGAAAGTCTTCATTGGTAGGCTGAGTGGGTAGGGTGGAAGCAGTGGGACCAGTCTTGAAGACTGGTTTGTCCTCTCTGCCCGTGTCCTTTCTACCAGCCCCTGTGGAATAGTTTTTCTGTTCATGGAATGTGCTGGGATAAATCCAACTACTGAGTCTTTACTTTCTTCCTCAGAAATAGCTAGAGGGTGATAGGACTTGAAAGGTTCGGTATTTCTGAAAATGGCAAATAAATAGCTGGGAAAAAAAATCCTTTTTTCTGTCTCAACAAGATAGAAGGGTTAATGTATTTTAATGGAAAATATTTCAGAGTAGAATGCACTTAAGGGTTGATAAGAAGTGCTGCCTGCTTACGGATAACCTTCTTGGTGGTGTGTTGCTAACTATTGTGCTGGAGGTCCAAAAGTGGTGCACGGGGTTTTTAGTAAGGATTTCCACCTCAGGACGGCTCTCTGAAGGGAGAGTCCCATGACAAAAGACGGTAAGAATGCATTCTTTCTATATTCTCAGGGTTAGAAGTAATTTCTCAGAACACTTCACAGCAAGCAGTGCTTCTGGAATGTTGTAATTTAAATAATTAAGAGAATGCTCATCTTCATTCGTAGCTTTGCAAGTTGTGTTTGCAGCCTTGTTTTCTGTTCTTTCAGCAACGTTTTCATGGCACTCCTGTTACCATTGAGAATTTCCTGAATTGGAAAGCAAAGTTTGATGCAGAACTCCTAGAAATAAAAAGGAAAAAAATGAAAGAAGAAGAACAAGCGGGCAAAAATAAATTAAGCGGTATGATTTAAAACTGGTCTTTAAGTTTTTGCAATATTACCGGACTATAATGACAAGCCTAAAAGGATTTTTACACTGAAAGATGATGGTTATAAATAAACTCTTAATGCAGTATTTTATTATTGCCCTCGTGTGTTGCATGAAGACTTTCTGAGTGCTGATTTTGGGCTAAAACCAAAGCTAATAGATTCCAGATTTCTATTGAAGTCATTGAGGTTGCCAAACTGCGCTTCTAAGCTTCTTCAGTTTTGTGCCAGACAGTATACCCACTTGGAGCTGCTGCTAACAAGTGTTGTTCTGGCAGGAATAGATGGGGTTTCTTAAACAACTGAAAGAATCTACATCAGACAGTGTATTGATTTGGCCTTTATTGTGCTGAATTGTACAGTGACTTCAGGTTATTCGAGAGCATGTAGGGGTCTGGGGTGCTGTTGCTGGACTGAAGCAACACAGAGGCTGGCTGCTGCATATGACAAGGTTACGATGGCTAGTGAGAATGGCTCTGATATTTCGGGGAACAACTTGTCATAGCAGTGTTTTCAGGCTCTGTGTTTTGCAGATGACATTTTGTCCAGCAGAAAGCAAACTCTGTATCCAGTGGGCAAAATGTGGAGGAAATTACTTTTCATATGAGAATCTGTAGGTAAGAATTAAATCTGGGAGTCCTCTTCCACACTCTCCACAGTTGAGCTTTGGACACGGCTCCTGTGATGTTGGATCTACTTTTTAACCTGATTATCTGAGAAAACACGACCAGTATGATCGTGCTGTATCACTATTATGTTTTCTTCTCCCTTCTGAAGGCTTTTGAAACTTTTGACTAGTTTTGATGAAATTTGACAGAGATATGGAAGTTTTAATGGTAGTAAGTTTCACGAAAAGTTGTACGGGGCAGGGGACCTGCTTGATTCCTTTCTGAAGGGAATGCATTTGGGAATCTGACAAGATGAGATAGTCAAAATCAGGCTTCTTCTTGTTTTCCTGTTCTTAAAATTCTTGTTAGCGTGCTGTGTCTGTTTTCCTCTATACAAGTCTAGTTTATAGAAGCTCCCCTTTACAAAACTAAACCCAGCTTATTCTCAGATGTCATGAGTGTAATCCCAGTAGAAGTAAAAGGTGTCTTAAGTGTTTTACCACGCACAACAACCAGCCTTGTTGGTGGAAACTTGCATAAGCAGTGCGACTGTAGGTGGAAGATGGGGTGGTTTATGTGGGAAGAGTCCTGAGCTTTTCTTCCCCTACCTCCCAATTAGAAAGGCTTCACTTTGCCGCATGCGTGTGTGTGTGTGTGTGTAGGAGCTGGTGATTTGTGTGTAGGCCCAACTTGCTTATTGAATGGGGAGGATATATGGAAAAAGATGGAGGCAGCTAATTTCCTTTCCAGTTCCCAGAGAGGATTTCTTGTGGAATGCAAGATGAGGACAATAACGACTGAGCAAAGACTGTGGGACAGTACAGTGTAAATTTTCCCCACTTGTCATTATGAAAGCCTTAGTAACATTAAAGTAACTATAAGAACGACCCGTTTCACTTGCAAGAGGAGGAAGCCTGTTGATGTGAAAGAATTCTGGATGAATACTCAAAAAATCAGAATGGAGAACTTAAAGAAATGAGCAGCTTTAAAAAAAAAAAGGCATGCTTGAATTGGTTAATTTAAAAAGCCTAAAATACATGTGCGTATTGTCTAAGATTGATAGTTATTTCAGAATTTTTACTTGCTTATAAATATTTTTTAATTTTTTTTTATTTCTAGGTAAACAGCTGTTTGAAATGGATCACAACCTTGACACCTCTGACATCCAGTTCTTGGAGGAAGGTAAGTTTCTGTTAGTTTCCACAACTGAAAGACAATGACTTAAAATAGATCACAATTCCTAAGCAAAATCTGTATTATACTTCTGACTCAACATCTTACCTGAGTATCACTTTTACATTGAAAGAACTTTCTGAGAAGCACTGTTTTGCAGATTGAACTGAAGTGATTTTAACTTCTTTCAAAAATAAGCAAACAAAACATTTTCAAGATGCTAAAACATATTTATTTGCAGTCTTTAGCTTGAGTTGGTCTTATTTCTGCTGCTTCTATTCAAGTCTCTGGGGCAGCAGAGGGGGAGGTGCTGATCTCTCTCTGGTGACCAGCAATAGGGCACGTGGAAATGGGATGAAGCTGTATCAGGGGAAGTTGGGATTGGACGTTAGAGAAAGGTTCTTCATGGAGAGGGTAGTCAGTCACCGGAACAGGTTCCCCAGGGAAGCAGTCACAATACCAAGCCTGTCAGAGTTCAAGGAGCATCTGGACAATGCTCTTAGTCACATGGTTTAGCATTAGGTGGTCCTGTGAGGAGCAGGGAGTTGGACTCCGTGATACTTATGGGTCCCTTCCAACTCAAGATATTCTACAGTTCTGTGAAGTGCTTGGACTGGAAGCAAAAACAAAAACAAGCAAAGCAAGCCAAAAAGAACACAATCACACCCTGTTTTATCTTTTTTTCTAATAGCCAACCTTCTTACCCCCGATTTCAATCACAGATCTTGAAGTTCTGTCTTTTCTCTGAACCTCAACACCAATAGTGAAAATCTTGCATGTAGAATTAAATACTATTTGCCTCTGTCCAACCCACTTCTTCATGGTTTTGTGCAGATTTGTCTACTGTCTTACTGAAAAGATTGGCCTAGTGCCAGCTGAAAATTTTGTAGGCCTGTGCAAAAGGTGTTAAATTTGGAAAATCTGTTGGAGAGAAATCAATCTACTCAGTCACATATCTATCTAATTTTGTGTACTGCCTTTTAGTATCCTACTATAAAAAACTGAGTTTGTGTTAAGACAATTCTTTAATGTCACTGCATTATCTACTGGTATTGCAAAACACACATGCAGAAGAGGGTCAAGAATTTTCTCTGCAAGTAACGATTTAAAAAAAAATTGTTTGTGAAAATCAGTGAGTATAAACTTGAAATGGCAGTCATGGGGGAGTTGAATTTCTTTTAGTTAAAGGGCATAATTTAACCTCGTCTTCCTCCAGAATTCCTAAAGTGAAGATGGGTTGTTGATAGAACATTTGGCTGTCTCAAGGGAGAAACAGACCTATTTGGGCTCTGTGCCCGAATGACTTGGCATTAATGTATTAACTTTTAATCCTGTTGCTATCGCTGATTAAAAATTCCTGTTCTTATTGCTGTTTGCTTTCTGTCATAAATGCAACAGGTTACTAACTGCAGTTTACTATTACAACACCGTGTAATAAGTAATACTAATTTTCACAGCTTAAGCACGATAGTGGCATTTTCTTTTAGATGGAAATGGTTATAAAGGCTCTTCCACATCCAGTGGAAGAACAGAACCGTATCCAGTGGTCAGAAGATGTCGCTGTTGGTACACACAAACAAAATAGCAGTAGTCCTCAAGTTCTGTCCTTAGGTCAGCAGCGTTCCTTTCAGAAGAAAATGTGAAAGCATACGAACATTCATCTTGCTTTTAAAATTTAAATCTGAAAACAGATGTAGATACATAAATGTTGTGTAAGGGGGTTTTTTAATCTTGTTTTTAATAAACCTCGTATGTTTCCGTGGGTGTGATAGTTGTAACTGTTCCAGCTGTGGGGTCCTGAGCTCCTACTTTGACAGACAGTACCCGGGAGAAAGAATCTCTGCTTCTGGGAACTGTAAATGTTAACATAATTCTCCCAGTGGCTTCTGAGGTCCTGTGTGACATTTCTCTTAACTGGGTTGTGGTATGAGGGGAAAAAAGCTTCACTTCAGCTGTAGAAAGATAAAGTGTGATGTTTCCTTTTCCATATCTATTTGATATGTAAAAAGCCAAGTAAGTTAACAGCTACCTACATTGAAGAATGAATATGAAAAAGTGTTGTGTATTTTGTTGTTGAGGTACAGTTTTCCTACTTGCATGAAAATAAATGATTTTTCTGTTGTTTGCAGCTGGAAACAGTGTGGAGGTTGATGAATCTTTATTCCAAGAAATGGATGATTTAGAGTTGGAGGATGAAGAGGATGACCCTGACTACAACCCAGTTAATCTGGATAGTGATTAGACTTTTTTGAACTGGCTATGTCATCGGTATGGACATATGCAAGGAGAATGGGGCAGGCAGGAAAGCCACAGCATCTGTGGTTTTAGTAATGTGTTTCAGGTGTTGTTTTTTAATTTTTGTTCCTTTTTTTTTTCCAAAGAAAAAACCCAAAATATTTGAAATCCAGGAGAATGATCTTCTGATTACTTTCATCATAAATAAATTTACTTTAATATTTCAAATGAAAAATGTGAGGAATATTGATCTGTTTGAAAATGCTATTCTATTTTCCCTTATTTTTTCCTTCCCGTTTCTGTAACTGTCCTTCGGAGAGATGTGACAACGAGCAAGATGGAAAGATGTTGTAGCAAGCGCTAAACACACCTGCATCTGAAGACTGAGCAGCTGTTCTGCTATCTTCCACCTAGGGTATACATGGGCAGCTTTGGTGAATAAAAGGGATCACATACTATTTTTTAATTTTTTTTCTTTCCTTCTGTGGAATGTTATAACACTTAAAGTAATCGTCAGTTCTGGTGCCCCAACCTATCAGCTGTAGACTGACAGCACTGATCACCTTTTAATAAGGCACAGCCTTATTAAAATTTAATGGAAACCATTTCCATACTACTAGAGTAAAATCTTTTGCAGTAGTTGACTATAATAGTTTTAGAAGGACTAGTTCAAGTCTGTAGGAAAAAAATCGAGATGAAATGAAGTCCTCTAAAAAGTTTGGTTGATTCGTTGAGAGAGGATTTTTTTTTGTTTTGAACTTGCACATCAATGAACTTCCATGGGGAAAAAAACCCAAACAAACCACCCTAGGAAAATTAGTTTGCTTTTGGCAACAGGCTATGTTGAAACACTATCAGTGGAATGCAGAATACAGTACCAGGATTTATAGGTTTGAGTGTAATGGGTGATGTTTAGAAGCATCTTGTTGACAGCCCCTAAAAGTTAGCACAACACACAGTAAAGCTACACGTCAACTCGTGAATGTTAACTATCCTGCAGAGTTCCTTATGGAGTGAATGGCTTGTTGTTAGACTCCTTCTCCCTTCCTACCTCCAAAAAGCCCCAAAACACTGCGAGCACTGTGGTGTTTAAATGTGCTGTGTTTGAGACTGTGTCAGCTAGAAAGATGACTCTGTGGATGAAGGTTTTGAAAGACAGCTGTCCAAATAGAGAACCACCAGGCACCTCAATGATTACACACTGTGTGCTGAATTTTAAAATACTGTTAGTAGACTGCCTTAACTGCACCAGCTTCAGCCTTTGAAGGCGATTGCACTAAAGTATCACAGCGCTTAGAGGAATGATAATTTTGTGAACTTTAATATTAATATTCAAAATGAGAAATTTAATTCCAGAAATAATCCAGTGATGGATAAGATTCTCTGCTCATATCACTCGAGAACATCTGTTTAGGATGATCTCCTTTAACATGTTTCAGTAGTCTTTTTGTATTCAAGATGAATGAGTTTCTAGTAGATAGAAATAAATGTTTAAGTACTCTGTAAATACTTCTATAAATTAATCATGTGCCTTTGTCCTACTGTCCTCTATTTCATCTTTCTAATTTTGGCTCCTGAGAAATCTAGACAAGCATCTAGGTTTCAATGATAATGTTGTGTGTTTCAAAGCAATAAGCACGATCTATGTTCCAGCAGAGTTACCAAATATATTAAAAAGTTGTGAGCTAATGTGATATTAAATCTAACTTTTCCAAAGATATGGTTGGATTGAAAGTTTCATAGTGACTACATCTAGCTTGCTGTGTAATTGCTGGTACGCTTTAAAATGCTGTTCTGCATTTAACTTGATTTACTTCTGGTATGTCTCAATTCAGCTGCATAAAAAAAAATTTAACTCCTAAGGTTGCTTTCCATTTTCAGCTATGTACGTTTAAAACTGTCACTTTTTCCTAAAAGGAGTGAACTAGTTCTCTTTAAATCTGGACTGAATCCAAAAATGCTGTGCAGTCTCTACAAAATGTGTTAATCTGAGAAAATTTTCCAAGTGGGTCGCTAACAATCACCATATGAAAAAAAGTTTCTTGTTAATGGTATTTTGATATTAATGAGATTTTTCTAGTCTGTTTTCACAGTGGCATATTTGTTGGTTGTCATGCAGAGGCTGTATAGCTTAAAAATGTTGAAACGATGCCAAACAAGTTAAAATGTGTTTTTGCTGTTACATCTTGTATTTAAAAGGCCAGGTTAGATGGGGCTCTGAGCAACCTGGTCTGGTGAAAGGTGTCCCTGCCCATGGCAGGGGGGTTGGAACTGGATGGTCTTTAAGGTCCCTTTCACCCCAAACCGTTCTGTGATTCTGAAAAAGCTGAGCAAATAATAAGGGTTGAAGTGACAAACAATTGCATGAAGTCTGGAACAAGTTTCAGTAACTCAGTCCTAACTTCAGATTTGTTTAGCTGTGTTAGCAGTTAACATCTGTGAAATAAAAGGGAATTTGACTTGAGAGTAAGCCGGGCTATTTTTGTGTGGGTTAGTTTGCTGAAATGGACTGAGGTAAGGGTTTTTTGGTGGAAGAAGTTTAGGTGTGATATTTAAAGTTTACTTGTGTGCTTTGGATTAGTTTGAAGTCTAATATTAATCTAATTAAATTCCATTGATAAACTTTGATGGAATTTTAGTAATTCAAAATCAGGGTGCTGGCAACCTTGCTTGTATCTTGCTTTTAGCTCTCTAACTCCAAAGCGTGTAATGCATATAGGGAGATTATTATGAGCTGCAACACTGCACTACGAGCAGAGCTAACTTAGTCTTGATCACGCTGAACTTTTTGCATAGTTGGTGCCTGAGCTCTATTAAAATTCAGAGGATGGTACCCCCTCATCAGGATGCTGTAGGGGTATGATCTCAAGCATGCTGCAAAGCCTAGGATTTTGTATCTGAATTATGGTTGCATTGTGATCTGCTTTAAAGCAAACAAAACCTAAGGCTAGTATATGTCTTTTTTTATTTCCCCCTTCCTGCTTTCCTTCCTTCTTATTTTGGAAAAAATGGGGAGCTTGAAGTAAGTTTCCTGTGGGGAGAATCAACTTCAGTCTTTCTCCTAGGAGACTTACAACCATCAGGCTACGTCCAGGTTTTAAACTGTGTGGTTGCTGAAATAAATTCAAAGCTTCTTGGACCAGACAGTAGACTGTTCCTAGATCCAAGGTGCTGATACCCCAGATGCTGGGAGAAAGAGCTGTCCTGTGAGTGCTCTCTCTCATGTTGCAGGGTCTGACAGGACCTGAAATGCTACTTTTTTTTCCTTAATAATTAGCTGTTCGATGCCTTGCAACTTGGCTGGGAGTAAAAGGGAGAGGAGAGAGGCTTTTCAAGTTTGTTTCTTTGATGTAATTGCATTTATTGCCATGAACTCTACTTTCTGCACTGCATGTTCATGAGGTCTGCAACTGATAGAGTGAGGTGATACCATTGGACTGTGGCATACAGTGTAGCGTGACATTTATGTGGCTTTTATTACTATGCTGGGGCTTCCTGTCATTGGAAAAACAGTAAAGATCAAGGTCCTGCTTGTAATCAGGAGTTCTGTCCGATATTATTAAAGCCAATGAAAGTAAAAGCAAACATGAAGAAGTCAGTTTACTAAGAAGGTTAATTAAAATACCATGTAAAATTACAAACAGGAAACTGGTGGAATTGAATAGCTTCCTCAGACAACTCACATTTTGTGACTGAGTTGTCATTATTACTTCTATGACATAGCTGAAAATGGGTGTATTTTCTTCTTTCAGAACTTCAGATACATCCATCCAGTATAAACACCAAAGGGTGATGAAACTCAGAACCAGCCTACATTTTGTCGTTGATATCCCAGATGAATTTGATGGGCAGGATCTTCATTTTCTCTTCAAGAGCTTTGTCAAACCTTTCACTCTGTGCCACTGTCATGATGTTTTTCCAGTCTCCAACAGTGCCTGAGGAAAGAGGCAGCAAAGGGAGGTGAGAAGCAGAACGTGCATCTCTGTGAAGCCCACTGCAAACAGCGAGTGCTAGTCTTGGGAAGTTAATTCCTGGCTTCCCCAGCATTTCCCTGTCGCTGGCCTGCTGAAGGAGGCTCTGTCCTCTTTTGAGGACATGCTTCCAAATCTAGATGCTGTGAATAAAACCGTGTAGACCCATAATCCTGACTCCCATAAAGTTGTTCAACTTACTTATTCTGATGTTACACTGATTCCTTTAAGGTTAAGGAGGGAATTCTTAAAAGCAACACCTCATTTTTTTTGTCAGTGCACCACTCTCTTTAATCCCTGGAGGTGTCCTCCTACACTGCGCATTAGGACATCTTAGCACTGCCCGGGAGCCCAAGGATGCCATGTATGGACTCAGAGGGTAGGTGATAAAGATCTATGCTTACACAATTAAGGTGACTCCTCCCTTGAAAAGTAACAGTAAGAAAAAGGTATTATCTTACCCCTCGCTCACTAGAACCCTTAAAATCCCTTCCTGTATCTGACAGGCCTGTTACAACTTGCATTACAATCAGTAAAACATTACCTTTTTATTATCCTCAGGAAAATGTGGTAAAATCACTGATGCCACGGCAATAAAACTGCTCTTATAAATTTAATTTGCCACCAACCTGAACTCTCCCTCTGGAAATGGAGTGTTCCCAGTGAAACCAGAAGCCCCAGGTTCATATCACACCCAGAAGAATGAGATCAAATAGTTGCATCAGGCTGCTTCCGCTTTACCTTTTCGTAGAAAACTACCCTTGTGTCTCATTATGATGTCTGCTGGCAGGTTCTCATAGTTTGCCCTAGGATCTTTTCTCATGTTCTCAAATGTAGCCTGTGTCACAACGCTGTCCACTTCCTCTTTGCTCAGCTTCTTGCCTATGAAGTTGCAGATCTTCAGCACAGCACTTCTGAGATCCTGAAATAATGTTACTTTGAAGAGTCTTGATGATGCAAAGAACTAAATGCATACAGTAGTGGAACATAGGGTAATAAAGGATATATACACTTGGGTGCAAAACTGACTAATTTTTATGCGAGCATAGTCTCACTTGCATACTGGAGAGCAGCGATGCTGTAGCTCACTGCAGCAGCATGCCCTTAGAGATGGGGAATTCTGCATTCTGCTCCCCACACTGCAAACCCAGTCTGCATCTTGCGTTAGCTGCTCTGGCAAAGTCACCCCTGGAATTATGACTGTCACTGGGAAGGCACTCAGCCCAGGGAGGGGGTTTGTCAAGTCTACATGTCCTAGCAAGGGACTTGACCTGAGCAACCCCAGCAGGCTCTGAAGGCTGAGGGACCCGTGCAGAGGCACATCACGTGGGCTGGGGCGCTCCGGGGCTTGCCTGCGAGGAGAAGGGCAGCCACCTCAGACAAACGAGAAGTCGCACAAAGGTGTGGGCAGCAATTAAGCAGGAAACTTCTGGGCAGCAATTTGAGAGCTCCTCAAGTACTTTAAAGCCTGCCTCTTCAGCACTTCTTTCCTTTAGTGGAACTGTCCTTATGAGCACATTACTGTTGAAGGTAGATACTTGAAAAAGTCCTGTTCTGTACTGTTTTGGAAAGGGTTTTTTGAGGTGGCAGTGAAGATAACTTCTGTCACATTGGAAAGTGTTTTACCTAAGAATTGTCTAGTAATTGGTAAGATCTTGAAACAATAAGACACATGACTTCATCTTCTCAGAAGTCTCCATTTGAATCTACTTCACAACAGATGGAGCACTTTCCAATATAAAGTGTAATTATAAAGAGCTGCCTGAAAGTGCACTCAATATAGAAAGAGAGTATTTTGAATACAATGATACTAATTGACCTCACCTTTTTCATTTCTTCATAGGTAAGGAAAAGTATGTTGAAATCCTCTGCGTGGCTGTACCAGCCTGCAACGTGATCCAGCCATGAACTACCAAGTACTTAGGAAGGGAAATTATTAAAACAAAAAAATAAAGAGAAATACTGTTAACAGCTAGCAGTAAAACAGTGAAATTATCAGTCGTTTAGGTCTCAAAAGGGTTTTGTAAAATAATATTTTTTGATAATTTGAGGGATGCATGCTCACAGTCTTTGTGACAATTCTCCGAGCCAGCGTGGCAAAGCCCCTTTTGTTTCTAGTAATCTGAACTGATACTGGCAGAAGCAAAAAACTGCTCTGTCTTTGCTGTGCAGTGACTATTATGGGTTCAGCTCCACTAACCAAGTGCAGGAAGTGTTAAGAGTTTTTCAGCCATACTAGTTATATTCTGAATTAGCATCCAATTCAGACAAAATAAGCAGCTTGCACGTTGTTGGGGAGCAGCAAAGCCATGACTATGCTACTCCCTTTGGACCAGCTTTCATCAGAAAATGGTGTCCAGCTCAGACAGCCTCTGCAGTTTTGGGTTCAGGTTACAGCATAGCTGAGCATTATAGTAATTGATATTTATTGACATAATTAATCTCCAGTCAATCTGAGGTAATGGAATAGGATTTGGGCTCCTTAGGAAAAAGGATATCCTACCTTTGCCAGCTAAAAATCTCTCCATGAAAAGGTCAAAATCTGGTATTTCCTCTAGTACGGACATGAATTTGGAGAAGTGGTAGTAAGAAACCATAACATCCTTAGGGTTCCTGGTAACATAAATAATCTGCAAAACAATAAGATTAGTCTCAGAGATTAGTATCAGATTAATAATAATTATTAAGAAGAAGATTAGTCTCAGAGATTAAAGGACTCCATTAACCTGACCATTCAGACTCTTCTCAGTGGTGCCCAGCGACAGGACAAGGGGCAATGGGCACAAACTGGAACACAGGCAGTTCCACCTGAACATGAGGAGGAACTTCTTTACTGTGAGGGTGACAGAGCACTGGAACAGGCTGCCCAGAGAGGCTGTGGAGTCTCCTTCTCTGGAGATATTCAAAACCCGCCTGGATGCATTCCTGTGCAACCTGCTCTAGGCTAACCTGCTTTAGCAGGGGGGTTGGACTAGATGATCTCTAGAGGTCCCTTCCAACCCCTACCATTCTATGATTCTATGATTCTATGACCATCAGTGCGTTTTTCCATATAGGTCCCACTAAAAATGTGTGAAAAGTTTAAAGGTGACAATCACATCAGGTAAATTCTGGATAACGTAGCGCTGTGAATTTATTTATAGGTGGCAGTATTTCTGTAGTTGCATTCGTTCAGTGCCTGCGGCTAACTCTCATGTGATCGGTGTTACAGGCTTCAGTGATACTGTTCACTTGTGCAAGGCAGGTTGCAATATCAACACCAGAAAATCATTAGGTTCATTCAGATTCACGTTTCTGTGTATAGTCACGATGGAATGAAGACAAATTTCTTGTAAATCTCAGCTTTGGTAGTATTGACAGCATCAGTACTCTGTGGCCTCAATTCCTGGCCTGTTGTGCTGCTGCCTCTGGCAGGCAGATTTTGAATGACATGTAAGAGGGAGCCCTGGCATCTTAAAAGAAGGAGCTGTTATGGGCAAGGGTTGTTTTGGCTCCTGCTGACTCTGAACCACATAATAGCTGCTGCCTCAGGCACAGACGAGGCACCACCAGTGAGATGGGCAGCTCATGCTCCCAACTGGCAGCGTGAGCCAGTTTCTGTGAAGTTTCTGCTACGTAACACTTGGTGTCTAATTAGGGAAAGAAAAAAGAGCCCGTCATGTTGTCCTTACGAGGTTACATCAAATGTTTGCAGGGAGAGACAGAAGCATCGTGGTCTCGGACTGCCTTTCTAACTGGGTAAAATGACTACTTTTGAGTCGTGCTTAATTGAAAATCTATCTGATTATCTTTAGCAAAACCAAAACCATTACTTCCAAGGTATATAAAATAAGGATTCCTAAATGCATTGCAAGAAAGCTCAAGAAATGCTTCGTTCAAAAATTCTGGCATGAAATCATGGAAAAAGTTATTATATGGTTTGATAGAATATATGAACAACTTGGGTGACATAGTCAAGCAGAGGTGGAAAAGATCCCACTCACAAGCAATATTTTTCTGAAGTCACAACAATTTCCATATTTTCTGACATGCGTGCTCTCAGTGATTTTGGGGCAATTTTCTCATTCTTTGTTGTGTATCATTTGGACTTCAAATCTTCTGCATGTGAGCTTTCTCTTCTAAACTTCACTGGTAGTGTGAAGTAAAGGATGAGCACATTGCAGTTTCCCATTACACCTGTATCTGTGAAGAAGGTAACAACAGCAGCACTAAGAGCTTGTCTCCATAGCTCCTGTGGGCAGAGCTCTGCCACAGCTCTCTTCTCGCTCAGCCGTGGGAAGCCCTACATCAGGAATGAGGATGGAAGGGGCAGAAGTCATTGCGACCACTATAAGAAAGGCTAGCAGAAG
>VZSC01001921.1:6643-35586 GCA_013398225.1 Steatornis caripensis | reverse complement strand
GGGGGGGGGGGGGGGGAATTTGAATGGAAAAAACCAAACTGTGTGGCAACTGTGAGGAGGAAATACGAAATATTTTTGAAGAATATTAATTGGAACTCATCAGAAGACATAAAAGGCTTAAAAAACCATAAAGGGTAGGGGGAGGGATTAACTGATAATGCTGGGCTTTCACCTCCTTATTTTATGGAGAAGTATGGATCCAGACTCTGAGTTCCTCTATTTTGATACAGCTTTAAGCAGTGTTGTTTTATCCCCTCTCCTGTAAAGCAAAACACTGTTTTTATATAATGGTGGGAGAACGCTTTTATTTCTTTATTCGGAGGTAGTAATAAATCTGTAATTTAAAAACAAAAGCATTTCTCCTTTAGCAGAGGTGTAGGTTGGTGAAGTGGCTCTTTCAAGCTGCTGTGAACCCCAGGCAACTGGGGTGCCTCATCCTGTGCGGTCCTGTGCACGGCTCTGAACAGTCCCTGTGCTGCTGATTTAATGAAGAGCCAAGGAGGCTGAGTACCTGTCAGGAGCAGCTCAGTACCTTGAAGAATAGTCTCTTAAGAGCTAAATCCTCCTATCCAAACAGCGGGGTGGATCTCAGATAAGCAGCTCAAATGAAGGATTATCTTGGCTGCAATGCAGACAAGTTGATCTGCAGGATGCTTCTGTGCTTCAAATAAGGATTAAAGCTGCTTGTGTACCGTCTCCGTGGTGAAATTGCTGTGGTTTTTCACCTGTTGCATTTATGGGCCAAATTCAGATCAGAGTAACTAGGCTGTTTAACTTGGTAGGGTTTCGTGTTGCCATGACTTGCATGGGAGTTCGTACTTGATTTAATAATGTTGCTTTAGACGTCCCCCAACGTGTCTGGTACGAAACGGTAGTCTTAAATGTGTGCGTCGAAATGAAACGCTGCAGGTTTTGATGTTTCATGAGGTCGTATTTGGCCTCTCATGGCGGTGGCCGGTGGTAGATAGTGGGGAATAGGGTAAGTAAATAGCAGACGGTTAGGAAGTGGAAACACCCGCGTGGCTTGCTCACGTCCGTGTATTTGCACGCAGTCCCAAGGTTTGCGTGCAGAAACGCTGGCCACAGGCTGGTTTGTGACGCCTGCCATCGTACCCTCCGAAGGGTGTTCGCATCGCAGGATGCTCGTTGAGCCTATGTGTTCTGCCCCTTTTTCCTGGGGGAAGGGTGGGGGCAAGGGGCTGTAAAAGGCAAGCGCTTGCTTTCAGAGCGTTTTGCATGTGCCTTCTTTAGAAGCAATAAGGACGCTTGCAGGGCAGATGACGCGAACCTGGGGAGTTTGACCTTTTGAGGTTGGTGCTCTTTGCAGAGCTGCAGCCCGAAATGCTACGAAAGTTCATTACCTGCTGCCACAGTTATTTCCGCTGCAATCAAAATTGCGTGCTGGAAGAGGGGTTTGCTATCACAAGTGTGTATCTATAGCCAATTCCACATCCGCAGCTGTAGTCTTAGCGTGACTTTTGAACTGTTTCAAACTGTTGAGTATGGCAGACCCTCTGCAGCCCACTAAGGCAGAGGTGGCGGTTTGATCTGTAAATTCTTTTTAATGTTTTCCCAATGCCTGTCGTATTTATTTGCCTGCTCGCGGCCTGGCTGTGGTGGTTGAAGGACAAAAATTAACTTATCCAGCAACTAGCAAAATCGGGGGAAGCTCAAGCCGGTTTACGTAGGTGAAAACCAAAGTATTTACTTCTGTCTTGATCCTTTACATCCCGTTACCTCTTAGTGACATGAATTTGTATCTAAACTTGGTGTCCCGTAGTTCAGATCGGTATCACGCTGCCTCAGAGCTGTTTTACGAGACTGCAAGCGTGCATCGTAGTATTGTTACCCAGCCATACTGAGGGTGTTCCATGAGTCGGTTTAATACAGAGGATAAATCCTGCCCTCAAGTATCTTCAGTAGACGTGTGGACCAATTGTGATAAATGAAGAGGAAGGAACTGCTGGGAAACTTCCACCAGCGATCTCTAATGGCCCTGCCCAATGTGCATTGCAGTTGATGAGAGGCCATGGAAATTCCTAGTTAATTATTTTTACGTTCCTCCCACATGCTTGGACTAAAATAAAAATCAGATCGGAGCAGCTCTGTGGTGATCTATGAAAACTGTATTTCCACTAGGCTGTGGGGAATATTTACTGTACAAATGACTTAATTTGAGCTGGGTGTCAGGAAAAAACAAGTAGCAGAGAAAGAAGCTGTTCTTTGGTAAGCAGTGAAGTGCTGGTAAATAAAAGTACTGGATTTGTAAGGTGTGGGGCTTTGTTTATATTTTTTTTCTCCCTTTGGTCTTTGTCACACTCAAACCTGATTTTGTTGAGAAGGGCAAAGAGTTTGTGTGAAGGATTGATGTTTGCAGGTAGGTGCCCAACTGGGGAGGGAGATGTCAAAATCGCAGGCCCGCTCTGGTTATTTTCACGGCATCGTAAGCATTAGAGGAAAATACGGGTGTGTAGATTTGCCTTTGGTTTCTACGAAATGCTTCGTTTTACTGTTAACATTTAAAAGCAAAGTATTACTTATTTATTCTTGAAAGCAGTCAGCACTGATGAGATGTCTAAATTCAGAATACGATGGGGCAGGAGGGTTCTTTGCTTGCCTGTGGGCGCTCGCCTCGCTACAACTCGCAAGCCTGCTGCAAACGGACCGGTAGCTGGAGCTGCTCACAAATACTCGTCGTGGCATGTCATAAGCGAAAGAGGCATGTGGTCTCATCTTCAGACGCCCCTAGTACAATTGACTGCTTTGAAAGATGGTTGGGTGGGTGAATAATTTCTAGGTAAGGTATTTTGTGTTTTTTTTTTTTACTTCCTCAATGCTGCCATTTTTTATATCACTAGTTATATCCACAGAATAGATCACTGTACTAAAAAGTTGTCTGTTCTCTCCCTTATTCCTTTCCTCCTGTGCCCTCAACACTCTTCCTTTTTCCCTTAAGCTTGGGTTACAAAGCTATATTTGTTCTAGTAGCAGCAAGGTAACTGCTGTAAGAAAGGTTAATATCATTTCTATGAAACACCTTCTAGAAATATCGACAGTTTATACATGAAGCTTGAGCAGCTATTTCGAAACCAAGTTCTTGTCTTTTGCAGGAAAAAAAACAAACCCAAACCATTTCCTGCCTTTAAACAAAACTGAAGTGTGGTGGTGACTGTGAAAGGACAAAAAGATAATCTGAAATTGAATCTCAGTTGCTCCTTTGATAAGAAAATGCAGTTGTAGTAGGAACTCTACTAAGAGTTGTACCAACGTAGGATCTACGCAGTCAGTGCTGGAACACATCAGCTGCACTGGCATCCAAGATGAGGATGCTACTGAAACACTTTTTCCTCAAACACGGGCTTAAATTAAAACAGCTAAATAAGGGGATGAGCTCAGTCTTGTTCAGTAGAAAATGTCACTTAAATGTCAGATTTCCACCTGCCTGACAACAGCTTTTGTGAAAATATAATGTAGCCCAGACACCACTGAAACGTTAATTCTCGGTTTAAAAATAGCAAGGCTTTAGGAATGGTACATGTGTATTAGTGTGAAAATTTGGCAGGGAAAGGCGGTTGCTGTCTTCTGGAACAGTTCAGATCTTTGGAAAGTCTGTCTTCCACGATAGACACGTGAAATAAGTTGAGGTGAATTGGACTGGTTTACCTACGCATCTGTCTCTTTAGAAAACCGATTTCCCTGGATCAGTCGCTCCGTATCTGCTCTGTTGTAGCCAGTTGGCATGTGACTACTTTTTTGAGGTGTTTTTGTTTGGTTTTGTTCTCTAGTGTGACAGCAGGGCAGGGTAAGGATCTACGTGGGAAGGCAGTCGTGTTAATAATCATTGCCGCCTTTAAAGCTGTAACGTACAATTTAAAATACTTTGTTCTACTAGGACAAGGTGTTCATTAAGTTTTTGATTACTTCAGTGATGACGAGAGGCGAGATACTTTGGTTTTGAGAAACACGTGAAGTTGTGGAACAGTTCACTCTTATAAACTTGCCTGATGTGCAAGTTGTAAATGTCTGTATTGGTATAAGCAAGGCTGTAGGCTGTACGTTGAAGTTATGATAGCTGCAGGCCATTGAAGTGAGGAAAACATCACAAAACTCATGGCCTTCGGGCGTTCAGGCAGTTGTGGTCAGCATCCCGGGTAACGAATTCCGAGGACTTTCCCAGCGTGGTTAGATTTAGGCTAGATTTAGAATGTATCATCAGGAAGTAAAGTCCACATATGGGCAGCCAAACTGTTGCTAGAAGTTGGTCAAGTTGGTGTCTCAATCTTGTTGTGCTTCTTTTAGTTGACTATAATTGGAACTTAGCTGGCTTGCGTGTAGATACTTAAGCTGCGCCTCATCTTTGCTTGCCCCGGGTGAGAGATTCAAGCTACCGAAGCCTTTGTTATTCTACTGATGTCGTGATAGGTCATTTTTCCCGCTGGTCTAAGCGTCTTGTTGGTATTTTACTTGTTTGGGTATTGAATTCAAACTTTCCACCTTCACGGCACACTTGAATCTAACAAGTCTGAAATGGAGGACGCATTGTTAAAGACCTGTGGTGAGATGTAGAAGAAGAATAGAATGTCTGCGAGAGTACTAAAATACCACGCGGTGCNGTATTTTACTTGTTTGGGTATTGAATTCAAACTTTCCGCCTTCACGGCACACTTGAATCTAACAAGTCTGAAATGGAGGACGCATTGTTAAAGACCTGTGGTGAGATGTAGAAGAAGAATAGAATGTCTGCGAGAGTACTAAAATACCACGCGGTGCCTTATTTTTGGGGAAAAACGAGCTCTTCAGTTTCATAATTTTTATTTATGTTTTTAGCCCTTTAAAATGCGTGAGGCNACGGCACACTTGAATCTAACAAGTCTGAAATGGAGGACGCTGTGTTAAAGACCTGTGGTGAGATGTAGAAGAAGAATAGAATGTCTGCAAGAGTGCTGAAATACCACGCGTTGCCTTATTTTTGGGGAAAAGCGAGCTCTTCAGTTTCATAATTTTTATTTGTTTTTAGCCCTTTAAAATGCTTGAGGTGTGTATATGGTCGGATGGTGATGAGCGGGCAGGTGAAGGGCAACGGTCACCATCTACCTTGGTGGATGGGGATCTTGGTGAAGGAGGGAGATCCGAGACTGGCCACCTGCTCCTTTAAACACATTCTGCTGCTGTGCTGTACGCCTTTGCTAAAGACTGATGTGTAATTGTCGGAGACCAATCTATGTATGTCAATGAATGCTGATTACAAGAAAGGCAGCAGAGGACTTGGTGATTGTGGCCTGTGTTGGCGATGTTCTCAGCTAGAGAAAGAGAAAAGCCTGTAAAATACTCCTTAATGATCAGCTGGGAGCGTGGTGTTACTTAAGGGACAAAAATAAAGGGGAGAAAGAAGTGGTTTTCTGGGAACCGCTTTTTGAGAGCAGAGGAAAGAATCATTAAGAGCAATTAGCTGCTTTGTATACCTTTGAGAACTAAGTAACTTAAGCATAATAAAAATACCATTGAGCAATAAGCGAGGCTGGGAAAACCTATACGGGAATGTGCAGAAAAAAGCGAGGATGCATTTGTATTGCCACGCAATCTTCCTACTCAATTGCTCTTGACTTAAAAGTAGATAATGTGGTATTTGTCCATTTAGGGCTTTTTGTTTCAGATTTCTTTTTTTAATGTCCAATTCGGAAAGCTACAGCTGGGCATGTTTGTTTGTGTGGCTTAATCTCATTACACAGTTCCTCTGCATAAAGCCTGTAAGCCAACGGTTTGTAATGTGATTACAGACGTTGGTTTACTTCATGCAATTTTCTAACAAGGTTATTCAAGGATACTGTATTTAGAAAAAAAAGAAAATCTGTCCAACAACGCTTTCTCATTTTCCTTATAGTCAACCTTTCATTTTCATGTTTTCAAGTTTGTCTGTTACTTCCCTCACCTTTTTCTACTTGTCCAAAAATACCCCGATTTTCTTGAGCTTGGCGGTACGGCACATCACCCTTTCGTTGCAAGACTGCTTTAAGGCTTATCATCAAGTCGGGGAGGACAGTGGAATTCATCAGTAGTGCAGAAGCATGCGTTAGGTACGCGAGGAAGATATCCCCCTCCTCTTCACAATAAACAGATAAACCAGAGCCTGCTTGGGTAACGCTGGGTTTTGTTGTTGTTGCACTTGAATTTGCTGGTTTTGCTCAGGCTGGCAGCAAACGCGTTGCATCCTCCCGCCGTCCCGGAACAGAAACTGCACTTTGAGGGCAATGTCTGGGCTCTGGCATGAGGGGAAGGGAACACCACCTTGAGAAGCCTAAATCCATGTAGTAAATCACGAAGATGAAATTCTCTGGATAAAGCATTTGTAAGTGCTCCAGCGCAAACTCTGTTAAATGAGTGCATCCTCATAAATCCCGGCAAGAATTAAATGACTCGGTTGAGACTTGCATCCTGTAATTAAAACTGTGAAGGTTCCTCCAGACCTAAATATAAATTGACACTTCTATTTCCTTTTTTTCTGTGCCCGTCTTTTCAGAGATGAAAGATGCCCGTGTGCATGGGGACGGGGTAGGAGGAAATAGCTCTGCTCTCTACCAAGTGTTTCTCAAAATGAGGACAAAAGATCTTTATTGCGATCCCGATAGCGATGACTTCAGATAAAAATATTTTTGTAACAAAGGAAGTGTGAAAGGGAGAATCTCTTAAGGATAGTGGAGCCTCAGGTCTTGAAAAGAAATGAGAAATGTAATGTTAGTATGGCACTGTTTGAAAGCGCAGGGATATTAGTGGTCTTTAGACTGGGGTCTTAAAGGAATATGGCTTGCTGCGAAGGGCTTGGAGGGCAGAAATTGCTTTTTGTGCTCCAGGATAAGCAGCCCCTGGAAGCGCTGGAGCAGCTTTGTTCCAGGGCTCCAGAAATGCCGTTGGTGTGTAACAAGCTTGACCCCTTCGTTTTGTGACGGGATTAATAACCATGGAGACTTGAAATAATCTCTTTTCTTATCAGCCGTTCGCATGCTGACAGGCTAGTGATGGGTTTCGTTCCTGACCCAGATGTCGCACGTGGGGTCAGAGGGTATCTTGGTTACCGTATACTCGGTGTCCTTCACTCCTCCTCCAAGGCTGCCTGCAAGAGAGCTGGTTTCTACCGGTGAATTTTTAACATCGCCAGTTGACCAGAACTGCCCCGTGCTGCTTGCGGCCTGGATGGATGAGATGGGCCGCTGTTGCTTCCTAATTCTCCTTTCCGTCTTGAAAATGATTCCAGCTTTCATGCTTTTGCCTTGACAGTGGATCTGTCAAAACTCTAATTGCAGCTGGGGGGGGGGAACCCCACCCCGCTTTAATTTGCAAAAACTTTAATTTGTTGTCTTACCAGGCATAAACGTTTGCCGTATAACCTGCCCTGATAACTCTGGTTTATTGGCTGATTAAACCTCCATCAGTCATTACTGAAACCCAGTCGTCTTTTCTTTGGAGCNGGGGAACCCACCCCGCTTTAATTTGCAAAAACTTTAATTTGTTGTCTTACCAGGCATAAACGTTTGCCGTATAACCTGCCCTGATAACTCTGGTTTATTGGCTGATTAAACCTCCATCAGTCATTACTGAAACCCAGTCGTCTTTTCTTTGGAGCTGTGCGCCTTGTTTTCCGCTCAGGCTTCTGAACGATCGGAGGGAATTCAAGGTGCCATTCAGATTTTTCGACTGGAACTAAGTCTTTCTGAGAAAGTTAGGGCCATTAACCTTATTTATTCTGCGCAGCTCGTCTTCAAGTAGGTTTGCTGCTTTGGGGAGGTCACGAACAACTCTTGTTTTCCACGTGTAATAGCGGAAACAATGAAATGAAGCGCTGAAACTGTCTTCAGAAACTTGTCCTTCGTTGCACCTTCCTGAAGGCTGTGAAGATCCTTCTTGGGAAAGTGAAAAATGGCCGCGTTGCTCTGGAGGCTCATTTAGAAAAGCCAAACTGGACCGCAGTAATTATGTCACGTGATGTGTTGGCTTGTATTTGGGTACAGTTCATCCGCTGTGATAGATGGTATTAAGTAGCTTTATGAACAATAATCTGGAAACACATTAAAAACCTGTTCCATTTAGTGTTTTGTATTGAAAATAGATGTTTTCCTATATATAGTCCCTGATTTATGTATTGCATTAAAGAATGTGTTCCGAATTACAGTGAAAATAGTATTAAACTGAGTTGTATGACTCAGTATAGTTATCTGTAGACTCATGATCTCTCTCTACGCTTCTGGATCTATGAAGAACCGTAAGAAAGTAGACTGAAATAAGTCCTTTATGGCTTTGGATTACAGTCAAAGAGCTCTGGGAGGTCTCTCGGCTTTGCAATATCAATTGTGTTATGTTCGTGGGGCTCCAGAAGTTTACTTTGACAGAACAGGCGCCTAAAACCTTTAGTTTTGCATCTGGAGGGCTTTAATGAAATAAATGGGAGAAAATCCCTGCTGAGACAACAGTATTTTACAATGCTTTGGATGAAATTTTTCTAAGTGGTTTTTAGAAAATCCTTGCTGCTCGTTCTTTGGAGTGGGATCTCTAGTGTTGGTAGATACCGATACTTTCAAAGATAGCTTTCAATGTTGTAAAAGAAACCTTAATAGCTTTCATTTTATTAATGTCAAATGTTTTTATGGTAAAGGAACGGGGCTCCGAAAAATGCAAAGTATGAGTATTCATACTGTCTGTCTTCAAATATTTTTTGTATTCTCTTCTATCACTAAAACACATATATTTGGCGTACTTGTATCAGATCACAGTAAAACCGTGCTCATTCGGTGATTTGGGCACAGTGATTAATTTCTTGACGTTGGTACTGTTCTTTTTGCTTCTTCGTATTCTGCTTCCTTGTATTGTGTCTTCTAGGAGGCTCCATCTGTAGTCTCTGTCCTATTGTGATAAGGACAATGCGAAAAAACATGGAAAATAAGAGCATTTAAAGAAAAAAATCGAAGCGATCAAGTCAAGCTGATAATACAATTGTTTTTGCAACACGTGCATTTTGTCTTCCTATATGTTTTGTTGTCAGGCTTCTCCATCACTGCTAGTGGAACTATTGGCAGGCGTATCTTCTTGAGCAAGGAATAAAGTTTTCTCCAGACAGCTTCAAATTAATTGAAAAATATTAGTTAGAGGACTATTGAATGACGCGGTAACTCCAGTGAGCGTACCCTCCTTGGTTTTTAGGATTCCTGAAACAGGCACTTGTGTGTGCTAGCGCATCTGGCGAGATAAATATCTGGAAACAGTGACTCTGTCTTCAGCATGTCATTCTTTTGCTAAAGATCCTTAGAACATGGTTCGCCTTACTCCGTAGATCCCCAGTACCCTTTGCTACAGTTGTTTGTATTTTCTGTAAAGCTTTGTGATAGATTGTGCTAATATCTATGTCCCTGCTTAACCATGCTGGGCTTTGCCCTTTTTATTTTCTAAGCATAGCTACAGTGAATTTCAGCTGAACTCATGCCCAGCGTCATCTTAAATACAGAGTTTTCCATCATCTCATCACCTTTTTGCCATACAGTACAGTGCAACACGTGTGAGGAGTTGTGGTTTTGGAGTCTGAGCTTGGTCTTACACACATCCTTAAGGCGGATCCGTGTTCAAACCTTATCTGACCTTAACCCCCAGTGCAGCCCTGGATCGCCATAGTCATGTTTTGGAAGCGAGCTGAACTCTGTGAGCGTGTGTAACAGGCCTAGGAGCGCTTACCGCTGATGAGATGCCAACAGGGTGGTTGTGTCTCTGCTGTATGTCAGCGTATACCAAAAGCTGGAAAACAGTTTTCTTCAGAGAGTGCATGTGGTTTGCAAAGGCACTTGGTTCAAGGAAGGATTCTTGGAATAGATAAGGAATTAAGTGGTGATGGCAGTTTATTTCGGTTTGTGACAGATTATTTCAGCAAGTTGTCTACCTTTAAAATTAGGATGGTATTTTATTTCTGCATTGTTTTTTCTGGTCTTGTTTTCAGACTGAAATCTGCACAAGACAGATTTTTTTTTTATTATTATTATTATTACTGGTGTCTCCAGTGCCTAGCATGACCAAACCAGCTTCTAAAATAAATGCTTCCTGTCCCATATGAATCTGTTGCTTTGGGATGCTGTACCCTTTCAGTTAATCCATATTTAGTTTTGAAATTTTGAGATTTCTATTGTTGGCAGATACTTCTGCTAGGAAAAAAAACCCTTTTCCTTTGGGGTTCTTTCTGGATAACTAACTTCTGTCCTTGAGATGTTTTCATGGGCAGTGAGTTCTAAATGTTCTCATTAATTAAGGGTTTTTTCCAGATCCTTCAAAGGTGTCTGATCCAGGAACGGGTGTGAATGCCAGTGTATGAACGGTCCAGATTGTGCGATGTTCGCAGGGAGTACTATCGCTGGCTATAAATTTAATTTGATGGCTACTTTTCAAATTTATTACTGTTTGTCGGTTGCTCCTTTGGCAGGATATTGTCACAAGCCTCATGAATAATGTATAGTCTCACTAGTGTTTTTATGGTATCAGCCCATTAAATACATTGTCAAATATATTAATAAATCTCTTAAGAAACCTATCATCGTATGTACAGGGAGAGAGATACAAACATGAATGTTAAATGTTTTGTACATATGGTGGGGAAGACGATAGTGGACTGCGTAACAGTTTAAATGCCCAAGGTTTAGTAGCAGGGGTATTAGAAATCCAGTCTAATGGCTGAGCTCAGAACTTGAGGAGAGGTCATCGCTGTGGGCCAGTGAACCTCTTTGAAATGTCCCGCTTTTTCTCTCTGGTCTCCAAATGCTTTTAAGAGTGTCAGATTCAAATTTTATTGGCAGGTGGGTGCTCGTGTTCGTCTTCCCATTACACCGCTGAATTTTACTTAACTTTGCTATCTGCAGCATAGCCTCGTACTTCAGTCAGTGATGTGATTCTCTTCCCCCAGCGAAAGGCCATTTCTGCATCGATTTTTAGTTGTCGCTCCGTGTGCGTGGTCCTAACCCATAATTTACATGTAAAAGGACAAGTGACTTGAGGGGCTATGTGGGAGACCGTAGTGTTTGAGCTGCGTGTGTGTCTATTAATGAAGGACTCCTTTGAAAGCACTTCATGGTCTTGTGCTGTGGCTGTTAGTCTGTACTACTGAATATAAATGGCTTTGCTTGATTATCTCTGCCCTTAATGAAACACGCTTAAGCTATTGCAAGGTCTGAGCCTAAGTCCTCCTGTCTGACCTCAAGGGACGCGTAGCCAACAAACCCCCAACCAGAGAGTGGTTCTTGGCTTTATAGCTTGGGCTGTACAAGGCTTCCAGCCCTTGTGAACTGGATCCAAAGGGAAGAGGCGGACACGTGCGTACATGTGTGTACAGACGCTTGCTTGCCCGCAGCTTGTACGTGCAACTGCCCGGATGGACGCGGCGGCATCAGCTTCTACCTGGTTACAGAAGGCTGAAACGCTTTGTTCCGGATTCAGGAAGGGCAAATAACGTGTTGCTAAATCCCTGCTTTAGTAAGTGGATTTTTTCCAGGAAGCCTGTGGGATGATGAGAGGACAACAATTTGATTGTCTGTTATCAGAGTGGAGCAGTCCTTGGTGGTAGAACCGCCAAGGGGTTTGAAGTGCCTGTCAAAACTCCGTGCAGAATCACCCTCACCCACTTACTCTCTACTCTTAGTGCTGTCTGGAAAGACCTGAAAGGTACAGGCTCCTCTTAAGCTGGGGGAACACNTTTTTTTTTTTAGGAAAGACATTCTGCTAAGCCTCAATTTCCCCATTATTCTCCCTGGGGCCAGTAATACTTACCAACTTTGCGGAGGCACTGCGAAGCTTAACTAAATAACGTTCATAAAGTGGCGTGTATGTGAGGAAAATAAAGCCCAGTTAGTGGCAAAGGTGCAAGGTTATTACAGCCTGGTGATCAATCTGCTACATCGCAGGGACTCGGGGGACAAGCTTGTTCTTCTGCTTGTTTCAGTCCTGACATTTCTGTGGGGTTTTTTAGCTTATTTTTTTTTCTCTCTTCTGTGGGAGAACTTGGGCAACTGCAGCTTTGTGTTGAGCTCAACTATTAGAATTTGCATATGAGCCTTCGTAATTTTTTTTCTCACAAGTTTTGCTTGGCTCCCTTCATAGATTCCAGGTTATACTGCATAGCATCTCTCCTGAGAATGATAGCATTTTCTTGCGTCCTGTAATATTTTCTTTGGGTAGCTTATTTCTAGTCATCTTGTGCTGTTTCTGTGTCTTGAATTCGTTGAAGCTCTTGAGCAGCGGAGGGGAATTCAGGGACTTTTCCTGATGCCTTCACAGCAAGACGCGATGAACGTGCTATCCTCTTTCCTCAATCGTTCCGCCTTTTATTTCACAAATGCGAGTGGTGATTGTTCTAAATGACAGGAAATTAAACAATAAATAAAACATTTAGACACCTGGTGCAGAACTCGGTTTGGGGCCATCTGCTATGAACGCCTCAAGTTTGAGGCCCCTGGATGAGGAAGAATCTCCAAGTTCCTTAATTCTGCCCTTGCGCTTCGAGGCAAAGCTGACAAGTGACTGTCGGAAGGTTTTAAAATTTCTTTGTGCTGTTGCTGATTTTTTGATTGGGACGGTCATTATAGTGTCAATTGGATGATGCTGGAATTAAGTAGTGTGGCTTCTGCCCTCTCAGATATCACTGAGTTGAAGAACAAATAGTAATAACTAGAACTCTAAATCCGTGGTCTTCTCTCGTGCAGTGCTTGAGAGCAATAAAGCGACCCCTAGAATTCCCGTGTGTGTGTTTGTGCAGCGTGGCAATACGGAACTAAATTGAGCTGTAAGATCTCTCCGTTCGGAGGCATGATGGCACGTTTGTAAAATCGAAACTTTGATTATCTCCAGAACTCAAATTACTTTTTTGCTGCCTGGCCACAAGCATAGACTTGAGGATATTGTTTGCCTTCGCGTCGAATGCTGATGACAGTTGACTGCCATAGGCGACGTAGTCTGATGTCTCGTCAAAGCGAGGTAGGCTCTAGTGGGCTCTATTAAACCAAGCTGCAAAAGTGTTTGGTTCATCATTTGCTGATACAAAGCTCTGGATGTACTTTAGATTCCATGTCAAGCAAAGTTTTTCTTTCAGTCTGTCGTAGTAGCATTTAGTTACGGTAAGATATCTCCCAGGGAAGTTAGTTGTTAGACCTTGAATAATGCCGGTTAGCCATGGTATCTGTGGGAGGTTAGTCACATCCGAAGACTTGCAGGGCATATAGGTTTTCCTGCGTGGGTAGATTATACCTCAGGGAAATAATATTTTAAAATTTACCAGAGCCTTGCTGTAGGTTAAAACTTACAGCTAAATAAACTTTTAGTATTTGTAATAGTTGCCAGAAAATGTACCGCATAAATGTTCGATAGATTTTTACTAATCTCACACTTGCATAATTGTGTAGCGTGCTTACGGATATTTTCTTTTTAGTCCCTTTACAAAGCATTTTAATCATCTAGAAGTTCTGTTCCTTTGAAGTTTAAAGCATTATAAAACAGTGACAGGACTTCAGTCGCAGCCTGTGCTCGTAGGTTTGTCTAGCTCCTCAAAAAGAGGAGAGAGAAAAAAGTGTGTCCTTTAGCATGTACAGCTGAAAGCAACAGACAACAGATGCCTTCAAACTTCTCAAATCGCTGTGTTCTGCTGCTCTAGAAACGTGCATGGAGATCTGCCAGCCTCTGAGCAATACAGGATCGTTGTGTTGTCTCTTGTTCAGAGCCATTGAAATACCAGTCAAACAAGGAGAAAAATCAATGTATCCAGTCAGGGTTGGTGTCTTGACAAATTTAGACCGGTTTCGTCTTAATCTGTGGGGTGAAGCTGAAGATGGAGATAGTTAAAAGGACGCCTACGGAATACCACTCCGCTTTTGTGTGGGAGGTTATTTTATTTCAGCATAGTCTCTCCCCTTTATTCCGTTCTTGTGGTGCTTCTTGACACTCCTGGAGGGTTAGAAACCTCTTACGTTTTGACGCAGAAATCAGGATGCCTGGAGTGTTATGCAAATTACCAGGCAACTAAATTGTCTATCTCGATGCCAAATCCTTTGCTAAGTACAGTTTGGCAGATGCCGGTGGCAACCTATTTTAAAGGGATCCCTGCTGTGATCTCTGAAGTGGTAAGAGTAGAAAAATCCAAATCGTGTGTTCTTAGGCTGCAAAAACGTCAATGCCCAGGGTTTCTGTTACACATCCAAAGGTACTCGAGTGGTTAAATGACCATGTCTATTGATAACAGTGGAATTTTAATATTAGCCGAGGGAGATATTTTTAAAACCCTTCTGGGATGCAGAGCAGTTTAATACACTTCTGTGCTTAAATAATTTTGAATAAAGATGTTCTCTTTAGAGGTCTTGTTAGGTAAGCTGTTTTTAATGTTGCCTCTAAACATGATTTCAGTCTTTGAGGACTTGGGGCAAGCATGAAACCGTTCCTCCCTTAAAAAACAAATCACCGCCACCCCCCGCGAACTCCAGACAAAGCCCCCGGGGAACCTCAGTGAAGCTTCACTAAGACGAAATTTCTAGAGGTCGCTTAGCTTTAAACTCGTTATTTTTTTCTTTTTAAATCAATAAATTAGCTTAAAGGGAAAATTTGAAATGTGAATATGTTGCTTTTGCATTTCGGGTTTTTTTTTTTTACTGTTTGCTATTAACTTTTTACAAAACCCATGCACCATGCTACCTGCGGGTTAGCGCTGTAGTTAATACTTCCTTAGGGTACGTTGGAAACGGTCCCTTCCGTGTTATCTTTATTGATGTAACTGTGAATAAAATCACGTTGTTGCGTCTTTGGGGCCATACGTCATTAAACTTTTAATGAGATGATCATTGCTGATGAGACTTTGATGAAGTACTGAACTAATTGCGTCCATTTGGTATCAAAATGCAATTCTGTGCATCACGTTTTCTAGAACGTCACGCAACATAAGTTACGTATCCAGTTGCATCCCAATGGTTTCTCAGAGATGGCGCCATCGTGTTTCCTTCTGCGTTTTGGGGCTGCGCTACGGAATGAGAGAAAATGTGAGAACACGAAGGTGTAAGGGAAGAAACCAAAAGCAAGTGGGCGTCTCGAACTGTACGTGGGGTTTTCTTTACATTAGTCGAGCGTGCTCTTCAGTCTAGGTGTCAAGCGGTTCCCACGTGACCTGCACTAAAGCCGATCACGCTGTGATGTGTAGTTATGCATATGCAATTCTGAGTATTTCATCCCGTATTTGCAAGTGGCAAATCTTTCCCTGGAAAAAAAACCTCTCATCATTTTATGGGAAGCTTGTGTCTTCCTGCGCAATTTGCTTCCTTACAGCTCCTGCTGCGCTGAGGTGATGGACGTGTACCCAGGGATACGTTAAACGCTCCCCTCTCCTGAAACCAGTTGCCCGTTACTGACTGGCTGAAGCTTTGCATTTCCTCTGCCTCTTAAATGCAATCAGCCTTGCTGTAATTGAGGGGAAAAATTAGCATGGGGATTTTTCCCGAAGATAATGGCTAAAATGTTTTGCTTCCACGGAGACAGTTTGAGTTTGTCTTGCTCAAAAAAACCCCAAAAAAACCCCCAAAAACCCAAACCACCCCAGGAAGCCCTTTTCCCCTCTACCCCTTTATAATACTAGGGCAAACCGGTGGCCTAGTAGGGTTTTCAGTCATAGTTCTGCTTGTGATCATGCTGCTGGCTGTTAAATCTTGATGGGAAGGTGAGATTTGTCACAGAAGCTCAAAGAAGTGTCCCATCTGAGCCAGCCTCTAGAAGGTAATCCAGAGCATCTGAAACCCGGTTTGCTGCAAAATAGGAAGACGGGAACACCAGAGGACATAACGTTCGGGTCCTCCCATCTGAACGCTGCCTTGTTTCCGGGGATGTTGAGAAGGGATGGCTTAACGAGTGTCTTAATTGTAATTATTTGAGTATAATATATCTTCTGTGGTGTTTATTGGAAGGTATCCTGAGGAAAACTGTCCCTTTACCTTCTGGCAACTTTGAGGAGAGGAGGGAAAGGTGTACACACACCTCTTTGAGCAGAACAGGGTGTCTTTTCTGAGTCTGAGAGCCGTCATCTTCCAATAATTATTCAAACAGACACCGGCCTGATGCTGCAGGTGATGGACTTCTGGCTCTGTTGAGGTTCACCCATTCGGCATCGGAGCACTCGCTCTGTTTCCAAGCTTGGAGACAAAGCGAGACGGTTGCCGGTATCGCAGAGGGGAGTGAACACCATGAGAAGTGTTTTGGGAGATACGAGAGCCTGTTGCCAAACCTGCCTGCGTGCTGCTTCTGGGCAAAGGAGGTTGGATGGCGTGTCAATTGGGGAAACCTTTTTGAAATGCTTAGCTCGGGCATATTCAGATTTAGCATCCTTTAAGGAAACAAAACCAGCTTCTCCTCCTGTCCAATACTAACAATGATGTCTGTACTGGTGTTGTGTACTTAATAGTGGGTTATCATTACTTTGCTTTTTTCACCATGGTAAACGTAATGGAGAGCTGCAGGCCTGACTTGTGGGATGACAGCAAGGTCTGCAATGGACTCTTTCCAGTTCTCAGTGGCTCAAGAGGCAAAACGGTGACAAAAAGGAGAAAGGGCCAGGAACTAGCGAGTTCCTATACCTCGTGCTGAAGAGAATGTTGGGAGCTAAGAGCTGGAAGCTAAAGCGAGGCAAATTCAAATGATAAGCAAGATGGGCGTTGTATGTGAGGTTGGCTTGGCCGCAGGAACGGTTGCCGTGCTCTCTTAACACCTCCCCTCTCTTCTTGTGCGATATTCTTGGTTCAAAGGCAAGTTCTTGGAATTAAGAAATCACTAATTGAATGGTCTTTGGTAGATAGGTGGATCTTCTCATCTGTTCAGCTGTCTCGTGAAGCCTTAGGGGCTGAGTGGTGTCGCAGTTATTAAATGCACTTGTTAATGGAAAGTAGTGCCCACGTCAGTAGACGGAGCTGTGGGCTGTTTTTTTTCCCGGGGATTTACGGATGCACTAGGAATGTGTGTAGGTAAAAAAAGAAGGGAAGATGATGCCATACAGAAATGAAACAACGTATAGATTTCAATGGCAATAATCTCACTGTAAACTTCAGTTTCCTGCAGTTTCTCCAACTGGGCAACAGTTTTGTATTCCTTTTTCTAGACGCGAGTGGTTGGAATGTCATGTACAGCTGTTCTCAGCTGGGTCTCCTTAGCCATTAGCTGGATTTTCATCCCTGGCTTATCTGCCTTCTATGTTATTCCACAGAACTGGTTCTTCATTGTACAAAGGCAATCTCATCTCAAAGAATTCCGTAGATTTCAAAGAAAAATCCAAAGAATGGAAGTTTCCTTCTAAAACTAGCATGCTAAATTTTAGTCGCTTTACATTCAGTGTGAAATCCTTGAATCCTGAACAGGAATCTGCAATTATTATTTGCAGAAACTTGAACTTGAAACGCTTTAGTGACCATATTTAAAATTTCCAGATGTCGTGTTTCATATGAAGTTTCAACTTCTTTTTTTCCAAATTAGAAGGGAAAATAAAATCAGATTGAGATTTCAGTTCTCTCGAAGTATTTCCTCAAGCAAAGCACCCTTTACCCCCTGTGCAACGAAACTGCTTATGCTGTTTATTTTGCAGCATGCCATAAATACAAATCTGCCAGCCTTAAATCCTCCATGCATGACTTCAGGAATAAATTTTCTGTGCCGTGTAGTGGAATTGAAGCACTCATAAAGGGTGAGTGCACCATGCTGAGCAGTTGAACCCTTGCCTTTTTCCATTAACCCACGTACCTCCTTTGCCTTTCAAACAATTGCCTTGAGTTTTTTAAGGCTGATGCATTCAGCGCTATAAATTAGAGCTCATTCAGCAGAGTTGTAGGTGATGAAGCAATAAGACATCTTATTTTTCTTCTGTAAAACAGAAGATTTTACGCTCCAGGTGATACAACGCAGGGAAAACTTATTCAGAATTGTTAAGGTACGCAGCGGAAAAATCACAGCTCTTCCCTCTCCCGGCCACTCCCCCTCACCGAAATAGTTTATGCGAGTAAAGTACATGAGTATTCAGAGAAGAAGTGTCTCTACTGTAAGTGTCATGTAGGTGTAAAGGAATACACTTAAAGTGCATGTATCATATTCTGAAAAGCTATTGTAATTGTAGAGGAAGGCTGGAGCTGAAGTGACTGCTGGAGTGGGTGTTGCTGCTGGTTGAACCTTGGACCTCTGGGACTGAAGAACCAGGCATCAGCTGATTGAGCTCCAAGATTAAACCTCTCATTTGGCTGCTGTAATTCACCCGTATCTTGTTGACTGGATGTAGGAGGAGACATTTAGTACGTGAATATCTAGTTGCTGATTATAGCTCTAGACTTTTAGCTCTGCTATGATTTTAAGCCGGATGCGATGCCAGTAACATCAGTCCTTGTCAGGTGAGTATGTTCCTTGTGAATTTCTGAATTTTTTAAAAAATAAAAACGAGCAGCCTTTATGTTTGTGTTGGGTCTGGCTGAGATGGAGTTAGTTTTCCCCACAGCAGCCTTCATAGTGCTGTGTATTGGTAGCTAGAAAGGTGTCAATACCCTGGCAGCGATGGGCAGGATCCTGGGAGGGGACGTAGCCGGGACAGCTGACCCAAGGGATATTCTGTACCGTACGATGTCTGCTCGGCAAGAGAAGCTAAGAGAAAGGAGGAGGAGAGGAAGGTGTTCGTTACGATGTTTGTCGTCTGGAGCCACAGCTACGCGTACTGGAGCCCTACTTCCCGGGAAGTTGCTGGATATCGCTTGCTGGTGGGAAGTAGAGAATGAATCTTTTCCCTTGCTTCTGCACTCAGCCTTTGCTCTGTTAAACTGCCGCGATCTTGACCCACGAGGTGGTTGGTTTTTTTTCTATCCGTCCTTCCTTCTCCGTGCTGTCCCGCTGAGGAGTGGAGGGATAGAGCGACCAGGTGGGCCCTTGGTGTCCAGCCAGGGTCAACCCACCCCCGTGTTCCTTCTTTATCGTTACCATCTCCAAGCAACAGAGCCGCTTCTCAAAGCGTTCTTAAGGCCCTTTTGCAAGGTTTGTATCGAAGATGCTTTAAATAATGTTAATTCTTCTTGCAGTTTCTGGAACTTGTACCAGATAAAGGTTTGACTTACGTTTGATTTCCCAGGAAAGGATGTGTTATTTGCTCCTTGTCAGGATAAACCAATGTTATTAATATTAAGCAATTCTTTTTGTGTAAGACAGCTCCCAGAGAAAGTTGCTCACTTCATAAATATTTCAGGAGTTTGAAGGTAGCGGTTCTTACTAACTGAAGCTCATTTTCTGTTGATTATAGAAACAAATTCTGCTCGCAGCGGCTGGGGCTCTGTCCGATGTGTTACTGCTGTAGGTGCGCTGCCTGTAATTCAGGTCGTTCAGAGCTTTCTGTTGCAGATTACAGGTGTTTGTACGAGTGTGCCAAACTCTTCGCTGTGTGACTTTATGCTTCTGTGCTTTGTTCTGGTTTGATTTTTTTTAACTTTGGCTTGTTTAAATTTTATTTTCACGCGATCTCTGTAATAAGCTTCTGTGGGAAGCTATTGAAAGGCCTGATTCAGGTCTCTCTGATTTGGGCCTGATCTGAAGTGATGTAAACCCAAGAGTAATTCTTCGGAAATACACACGTGAGACCCTAATCAAATGATATTTGTAGCGTGGAAAGTCACAATTCTGAAAGAGCTCTGGGGTTTCGGTGCTGCGGCCGCTGTCACGAACGGCGCGTGTGGCTCTGCTCGCAGTAGCAGTCAGGGCTTCTGCCTACACGTGGCTGTGAAACTATTTATTTTTAATATGGCGTGAGGCTCTTCCGAAAAACCTGGTTATTTGGAGGGTTAGTAATTGATCTTAGGGACCTAGGAAATAGGGTAGTTTGATTACCTTGAAGAACGGTGATGTAAATGCGAATCATGAATCTGGGATAAATATCTTTGCTTTCTTTGACTTATCGGCACAGGTGGGATCAGACTCTTGGCCGTTATGTCTTACGCTGATTAACTGTAGTTTTCAAATCAGGAAGGTAACTTTTTTTGTTTGAGGAAACCTAATTTAATATTTAATTTACTCCCATTGCTGATGTTCAGGTTCTCCTAGTAATGCAACTAAGCTGGCAATGCTAACACCGCACGTGGCTGAGGGGTTTGAGAGGTGGTTTAGGTCATGGTGATACTGGATGGGCTGCAAGATTTCTTGGTGTCTCGGCAGATTGACCACGTCCTGTGTTCCAGTTCCATGCTACAGCTTCAACCGCTGAAATCCCAGTACTTCCGTTAAAACTCTGGCCCAGTGAGCTCTTGCATTTATATGCTGAGACGCAGCTGTTTCTAACGTAACTCAGCACGGTGCAATCGTAGCGGCGTGGTGGTATTTCACCACTCTGCAATCCCCAAACTGGTGAGTAAAGAGTACAGAAAGGAGTTGGTTCTGCAGGGAGTGCTTATGAAAAAACGTCATGCAGCCTCAGTGGGTTGAAAACATGAAGTAAAGACAAACGAGCGTCTCAAACTTTAAAGGTTTTTGACAATTCTTAGAGGGTGCTAGAACGCCATCTAGAAAACTAGTACAGAATGAGTTGGGGGGTTGAGTACCATGCTGGTTTAAAAGCAAACTCCGCTTCTGTTGTAAGCTTTTTGTTTTGTTTTCCTAACTAAAATTGGATTCACGTGGTTTCTAGATGTGCTGTAACAGTGAAATCATTCCCGTAAAGAACGGAGCGGGGTCAACAGCCTCCCGTGACAGACACAAGTGCAGTCCGGGACTGTGCCAATACCTGGGGTGCTGGAGAGAAGGCGAGCCAGGGGTGGTGGTATTAAAGTAACCGGGTGCCCGCTGGCCTGGTGTAAATGCCAGGCTCGTTTTAGACTTGCCCATCAGGTTTGTTTAAAAGACTCCAAGAGGTCGCTGCAGGGGTGGGTGTGGGAAGGGTTTCCTTGTGATTGCCAAACTGGAGGAAGAGGTGGTGAGCTCCGTAGTTTGTAGGTAGTGGTGAACCTACGTACAGCGCGAACCCCTGGCAAACGTGAGGAGCAGCGACGTGGTTGACCCTGAAGTGAAACAGACTTGGGACCGTTTCTGCAACTTAGATTTGCTACGAACTCGGACATACGCAGGCGGCTTATCGTATGTCTGCTGACACGTGCAAACTTGTTACGTTTAGGGATTTGACTCTTGGTCGGGTTACCCTTCCTAGAACAAAACTTAAACTTGAAGCATGGAAGGTGTTTGCAAAATGGAAACTACCTTTTCTAGAACTCTGTAGATCAGGAAATGTAGAAGTAGGTTAACAGTGCGGGAGAATCAGTCGTCGTAAGGAATTGACAGCTACTGAATCCAAGTTATCCATTAAAGGAAGGAGGTCGGGTCATGATATACAACACTTCTGCGGTCATAGGAAAGCCGGTAATAGCTTTTTATTAGATAACTACCTCATAAATCAGTCCAATAGAACAAAGGCCTCAAAACTGAAATCTTACTGACACCTCTTCATTGCTGTTCTCGGTGATATATGACATGGGCCATTAGTTTAAGTGCGGAAAGTCTTTTGAGACGGTGCCGGTGAAGTTGCACTGCATGCATCTTCATCATGCAAGTGCGGGGTTTAAAAAAACAGCCCGCTCAGGATGCAAAAGTGCAGCTATAAATAAACGAGGAAACAGCCACCAAGCAGCTGCTCTCCCGGCACTGCATGCTAATTAAATTCGTGACCCGCGGAGGCTGGCAGGTAAGCAGCCATGGCTCCGGCTGCGCTGAGTGATGGCGTACCTGGGAGCTGTGCCCATCGCCTGGCATGCGGGGAGAGCGGAGGCAGCGATGTTCTCGTTTGTGAGTGCTGAGCAGCCTGCACGGAAAGCCATTAATATTGGTAGTGACGTGCTCGTTGGCGAGGGAAGAGCGTATATAGAGAGAGAAGCTGGTGAATCGGGATGTTCTGGAGTACAGTTATTTAACAAATATTGTTAAGTACGTATGGTGATCCATTCACCAAGCTGTTTTTTTGATCTAGGGGGGGAAAAAAGTAATTTGTTGACATTACAGCAATTATAAAATACTTGCCTCTGAGAACACAAATGTAATGATATTAAGTTTAATTACATATAATTAATTACACAAAATATTTAAATTGTTGTGTGGAATTGTGCGGCGTTGGTTGCTGTACATTTTGTTAATGTGCGGAGCAGATGTGCAGGAAAGAGTCTGGAAGTCATCCAGAAGTTGGCAATCATTAACTGGGTAATCTGATACTGATTTATTCTAACACTGGTTGATGTATGTTGGGAGAGCGGATGGGTGTAGGCTCTGCAGGTAAGAGACAATAGAATTCCATGTAATGAATTTAATTGTTAGATCGCAGTGAGCTTCAGCGCATTCCCAAGAACTGCTCTCCCTTTTCTGTTTGCCGATGCTTGGCATTGTGTTATTTCTGGATTCCTGTCTAATGAGATGTTTCATATCACAGGATTATATGACACGATCCGCAAAATAATACCCGGTGATAGAGTATTAATCCTATTTGAAGGTGCTGAGAATTTAGGTGACTTCTGTGTTATTTAATTGGACGCTTGTTTCAGGTCGAAAGGAGCTGAACCTCACCACCTCCTGTGAACTTAACCGAAGGTCCGTATAAATCAAATATGCTGTCACTTGACGTGAATTTGGGTTGTCAAATGCAGCCAAATGGCAAAACATTTAACAGTACAGACCGCTGCAGGTGATAGGGGAAGGGCGAGGAGGAGTGAAGAGAGCGCTCCCGTTTTCCACTGTGCGCGTTAACAGGTTGGATTCTGTGCAGGGCTGAACGGTCTCTCGTTTGGCACTGGTTGTGTTGACGGAGGAGTGAGCTTTGGCTGGATTTAGAGCCCTGTCACTCGGTTTCTGTTGCAGTTTGTTTAGGAGTCCTGCACCTCCCCACCCGAGAAAGGAATGGGATCAACGGGCTGGCACCCTCTTCTCCCTGGGCAGCCTGAGAAGCAGCCACTCTTCCTTCCTCCTGCTCTTGCTGCCTGCTGGAAGATTCCAGGCAGCTCTGGAAAGCAGCCATGTCTGGCCACAATATTCATTGCCCTCTCTTCTCTTTAGTATTTAATGTACTCTTGCTGTCATCCTACTTCTGTTTTTTTTTTTCCCCCCCTAAGCCTCCAGGATGCTGCGAGGAGCATGAAAAATGGCTTTGTTCTTTTTAAGCAGGGGGGACAACGCCTGCTTAATGTTGGTCACGTAACGCAGATGCGGTGTTGACCCTTGGGATGGATGGGCAGGCTGCTACTGGGAAGGGCAACGGCTGCGTGCCTGGGAAAGCTACTGGCTCCTGGACTCGGGGATGAGAGGTGCGAGCCTGTCTTGCTCTTCCAGCGGCACGTACCTGCGTGCACGGCGTTGAAGGGTGGGCCTGAGGGGGTAGGGCTCGCGTCGGTGCTGCAGCGTGGGTCCAGACCGCTGATCCTTCCATCGCGGGGCAGAGCGAGTGGAAGAGGTATCGGCAAAGGGCCGTGTGCTTGCCTAGTGAAAGAAGAGTTGCTAAGATCTTTTTGTCTTAGACTGCAAAGTGTGGGCCCTTGTTCTCTCTGTTGGCCTCCCTCACGATGTGGCGTGCCAGAGACGGTCTGGTTAATGCTTTCCAGTGGGATGCTCCTGTCCCTGCCCGCTGTGCAGCTTTTTCTTCCACAGTTGCTCTTGAAACATTGAGGAGTGTCTTGGGGATGTCGTTCTGACCGTGTCCCCCAAGAGTCCCTGTGCTTAGTGTGGTGATGGGACCCCGCCGCACCGCTCCTGGGCTGCGGCTCCCCGGAAAGCGCTTGCGGTGCTGCGCCAGCTTCAAGCCTTTTGCTTTGTTCCGTTGGATTGCGAAGCGAAGGGAGTTGGGTAACGTACTTAAAGATGGATACAGAGAAGTGAAAGTAGAACATCCCTTACAGCTGTATCTTGTCCGGCTTCGGCATCGAGGTAATTTCAGTGTTCCCGGCTGATAGCAGACTCTCCAGTCAAGGTGGCTTGCAGGGCGACTTGAGGAGATCCGTAAGGCTGAGCTGTGGCTCTTGAGACAGTCTTATTAGTCTTTGCCTGTCCTGAGCAAGATCTCATTTAGGGTGAAATCTCCCTTTCTCAGCAGGGTTTCTCTGGGTGCAAAACATATTTGCAGATCCCATCTTGAGAACTGAATCAGAGCATTGACGTGTTGTTGGACGCTGCTCTGAGGAGAGATGCTTTGGCAAGGCCGGGTCTACAGCTGAGCTGCCACCGGCAGCCCTGTCCCCAAGGTGCATGCATGTCTCAGAGCAAAGACTATGGATCTCCCTTGAATATGCATGAGGGTAAGGGCCTGTTCCAGAAATACTCAGTATGCAAACATAGAGATGTGAACTAAGCAGCTTGCTGTGGCAGCTCTTGGGTAAAAGGGGCAAGCAAACGTGTGAAACTGTCGTGGGTGAGTGACTTCTGAGTGAGGAGGGTCTGATAAAGGCTCCCTGTTGTCAAGGCTGTTCTGGAAAGTGAAGGATATCGGTTGTATGGCATGGACGTATGCATTAATGACTCATTTGCCCAAGAAATCTTCTAAGAAACTAGAATGAGTGGAAATAATGATAGAATTAGTTCAATATTTTTTAGAAAAGGTACATCTTCGTAAATATGTCCTTTGGAGGAGGTGGATTCAAGTTTTTATGTATTTTTGCTGCAGTGCGCAGTGAATGTGAGTCATAATTAATGTCTCGTGGAGTTTAAGGAGGAGAGGATAGCAGAGTCTTCATCACACATCTTGAGCGATTTCACTGAGATCAAAGCTTATCTTCTATTTAACAAGATAAATTAATTTCCTGAAGAATTCTAGTGTCAAATGCCTTGCTAATGTTTCGATTTATAGGCCTTATAGCAGTATTAAGTAATTAATAAGTCAACTGTGTATTATCACTAGGGCAACGTATTTTGGGATCCGCGTTATTACCATAAAGAAACTTGATGCCTGGTGACGTTATTCCCTAATGTCCGTAAGCGGATGCTTTGGGCTCAGATCTTCCAGTACAGAGTCATTCGTTCTGTTCACAGAAAACAGTGGAACATCGGTGACTACCCCTAGTCTGGGGGCAGGAAAAAAACCAAACCGCCCACGAGAAAGGCAAGCAAAAAAACCGCACGCACAGTAGTTTCCTCCAAGAGAAGGAGCCTAGAGTTGCCGGCTTTGGTCTGTGCAGGAACAGATTGCTTTAACTATGTAGGCGAAGAGTCCGATTATAAACTCTTTATTTCCCTTCCAGTTGGAAGATAATATTTTCAAATCGACTTAGGGATTTTTTGGAAGCTTTTTTAGCAGTTGCCCCACTGAAAAGCATGAATCTGACCCTTCATTTCAGAAAGGATGGATTTAGGCAAAGTTGTGATACTGGGTGTTCTTTTGTGTTTAGTAAAAGAAAAAGAATTTGATGTAGATTGCTTGGACTAAGGCGTGATGTTCCCACCAACGTAGTGGAAACGTGGTCAGGCTGCTGGACAAAGCTGTGTAGCAGGTGGTGTTTTCACAAAGGACTTGATTTCAAGATGTGGCTTAATTTCAAAACGGTAAGAAAGCTAACATACCGAAATTCCCCACATACAAAACCATTAAAAGCCCGTGGGTTAAAAAAATTCCGTTGAATATCTTGTATGAAGCTGCTTTGTCTTAACTCTGACTATTTTTGCCTGCTTCCTACAGCACAGAATGAATTTCACTCTTCTATCTACAAGTGCTTCCCCCTGCCAATACCTTTGCGATATGTCGTGCGATTTCGGCCAAACTTGACGGAGGAGCGGGTGTTTGAGCGGAACTGAGTCCCTACGGAATTAATGAAGATCAATAGCTGTGGAGAGGGGAGACCAGGATGAGCGCTGTGCCTGAAGAAAAGGCAGGACCGTGTGTTTTGGGGGTGCTGGGGGGCAGTGGCTGTGTGTCCCCACGACACGGGCTTTGGTGGAGACCCTGGCTGGTGCTCCCGAGCAAAGCGTGCTGAGGCTTTGGTAGGCAGCCGTAGCGCTGGCTGGAGGGAGAGAGCTGGGGTGTTGGAGGGGGCTCAGCAGGGAGAGGAGGAATTAATGAGGTGGCAGGGTAAGAAAATGGGATGTAATTTATCAGGAAATTAAGTTTCTGGAGTTCTGGTGTGTGCAAAGCGATGTGTTTGTATTGTAGTAATGGACGGCGTAGCTCTCCTTAAGTGACACCAAGAAAAAAACCTCTTGAAAATGAAACGTGAAACCATTTCATTCCAAAATGTCAGGCCATCTTTTGATACTGGCAGCTGTTCTTGGGGCTTTTTTCTTCTGAGATTACATTGACGAGTCTGCAAGACATTCTGTGTTTGATGGGACTATAATACCTATGGAATAAATACCATTAAACCCCCCCAGCGAACTCTTTGTGGCTGTTTTTGAACCTGCTGTACGCACGGACAAGGTGTACTCCACCTGTACGGTGTCCTGTGGGGAACAGGTAAACCTGTGCAATTTACTGCAGTTATTCGTTCGTGCTTATCAGATCCTAATAAAGCAGCGTAAAAAATGACCGTAACGATCCATATTCAAATTATTGTGTAGGAATTGGCAATCAGACGCAAAGTGCTGAAGGCTACATCGTGTTCTCGAGCCAAAGAACCCGCGACGTAGTTAACGTGCTCCCGTCTGAGGCGTTGGGTGCTGGTGTGCTGTGGACAGCTCGTAGAGCCAGTAGAAAATGGATATTTTTATTTTTTTTGTGTGTATAAGTAAGGAAAGTTATAGGTCTGTTGTTTTTGTGGGATTTTGGTGTGTCCCATGCCCCCCCCCGCAGTGTATTTCCTTTTGCTGTGTTTGGGATACTCATGGGATGTACGATGAGGGAGAAGTTGAAAAAATAATCTCAGGATATTATTTTAATCGTGTTTAATTCACGTTTTTGCGAGTTGTTTGAAATTTCACTTTGGAAAGACTTCTTGCTTTATCGTCTGAAACTTTTTCTTTGTTATTTGAGTGGGAAGGAAAACGGAAATGTGAGACTCGGAGTGGGGGTGAGACTTTTTGCAAACGGGAAAAATTTTTATTTTTAAATTCGGAAAGCATTTGAAGAACACTCTATTTTGCTTTGGGCCCGGGTTTCTTGGCACAACCAAATTGCTTTTCTGTCTTTAACCTTTTTGCTTCCGTTGCTTCTGTATACTAATGTCTGTGGCTGTAGACTGCTAGTAATTTCCTCCTCTAGTACCTCTATTTTTAGCCAGGCTATCTAGCCGTTAAATGGTAGCAAGATGCAACACTCTTGAGTCAGGCGTTCTTTATGCGTACGTCTGAATCGGAAATGACTGTACTCAAGGAACCGGGAGTGCGACAGTTTTACGCTTTGAAACCTTTCTTTATAGTATAGAGCAGATATTTTTTTTTTTCCTTCCATTCTTCTATCTAATAGTTTTGGTTAAGCAGAATTTTATTCCGGTTTACACAAGTGGAGTAAACAAGTTGAAGGATGCTCGTCAGAGCCAGGAGTGTCACGCAGTGGTGGTCGGAATTCTTTTCTGCTCCCCTGAAAATTGCGTCCTGCGGGAGTGATGTATTTTGGCTACCCTTCTACATCGGCTTTACACGTACTTTTGCTAGGGTTTGTTATGCGAGTGCAACATCTTAGCAAGCTAAGTGCAAAATCATTAAGTAAAGGTGTTAAAGTCAGCTGGGTTTTGTTTTTCTTTTGAAGTTTCTCCTTTTTTAACCTAGCACCGAGACCGAACCCTGCAGCCGCCCACGGAAAATGTAAAGCCTGAGTTAAAAGCCGTGGCCATATGGCTCAAAACTCCGCTTAGATACGTGTGCGGGTTTGGCGAATAGAAAGGGTTACTTAGAGCTCTGTCCTGATGCCAGATTTCCTTATTATAATCTTAAAATTCCTGTTCCAGGGGATGATTCTGCTAGGTATCTGCAGTCTCTAAGGCGGCTGTGGGTATGCATGTGTTTTATTATCATCTACCAGGCATGGCTAGGAGTCGTCAGGACAACACCCTGGCAGGAGGTAGCATTTGCATCTCTGCCTTTGAGCAGCAGTGGCGTGTCAAAGCTCGTCTCGGAGCCCCCTCCCTCCCGCCGTTTGACAGTTGTGGCAAATAAGAACAATTTATTCCTGACAGCTTTAGTAACAATATCAACTAATTTATGCAGAACTTCTCCTGGGATAATTGGGATGCGGACATGCTCTGCATGAAAGCCAAGGGGTAGGAGGAGACCTCCGGCTTACCAACTGCTACTCGGAGGAAGAGGCTGGAGGCCAAGCAGATTGCCCCCTTTCAGTGGAAATTAAGGGTGATAAGGAGGTTGGAAGACAAAGCAGCAAGCCCCGCGCGGGTCATCTGTCAGGAGCGCTCCACAGAGCCGAGAGGAAACAATGGGAACCACTTCAGCTCAAATAATGCAACTTGGAGAAACGTGCGTTTTTATGAGAAAAGGCAATAGAAACGTTGCCTCTGAAACGCTTTCGCGGAGAAACGCCTTATTTCCCCCACTTTAATTTAAAGCTTGAATGAGATCTATTGAGCAGAAGCTTTCCTTTTTTTGTGTGTCTTGTTTTGGAAAGATCAGCAAATAAAATACTCAAATTCTGGCTGACAAAGTGAGGTTTGGCGAAGGAGCGCACGCTGCGTAGATGGAAACAGTGGCAGAGACGACGCTGCCGGTTTGTCAAGGGTTGATACTAAAAGTTAACGAATCATTTGAAAATACACTAATTCATTGTAAATTTACTTTGATCTTAGGAAACATTAAGCTTTACATTTAGATAGCATACGCAATGAGACCGTTTTACCTTGTTTTAAGAGACTGGGTCCAAATCTGTGGATGGTGAATATTTGCATAATTCATAGGTGTAAGACTTAAAGGGTGCTGCTTTACACTAGCTGAGTGTCTTCTGGTTTTTGTGATTGTGGAAAAAAGAAAACCCAAATTAAACCCCCCCCCCCCCCCCCCCC